>JAGVSN010000028.1:1200000-1800000 GCA_022651745.1 Parapsyche elsis | reverse complement strand
TTATGGGCTCCCCAAAAAGCTATGCCGGCCCCTACCACCCCCAAACCCTCCTTCTTACCCCGGCGGCCTTTTTTTTGGATTCCCGAAAAGCAATGCCGGCCCCTTACCAACCCCCAAACCCTCCTTCTTACCCCGGCGGCCCCTTTTTGGACTCCCGAAAGCAATGCCGGCCCCTTACCACCCCCCCCCCCCCTCCTATCCCGGCGACCCTTTTTTGGACTCCCGAAGAGCAATGCCGGCCCCTTACCAACCCCCAAACCCTCCTTCTTACCCCGGCGGCCCCTTTTGGACTCCCGAAAAGCAATGCCGGCCCCTTTACTACCCCCAGACCCCCCCTCCTGCCCCAGCGGCCCCTTTTGGGCTCCCGAAACACTATTTGCTTAAATCTACTTAAATCTGCCGAAAACATCTACTATCGTGTGTACTTCGTCGTTTCTATTAATCGCGCCCGAGCAACGCCTGGTAATTGACGAATGACCCATACAAACTTAAGCGTTTTATATAGTAGATACAATTACCAATTAATTAGTTACATTGGTGTAGCTTCTAAACCATTACATTGGTGTAGCTGAATCATTCGACATGCGATAATCGAACCGCTAACGCTCTAACCACTGAGCTATCGCCCGGCTATTAAGTTGTACATCTTTTTAATATCCAGCTAAATGTTACACCGTTTAAACGCTTGTGGATGTATAACGGCCTACCGATGACCAATCCTTAATTTGGATGCGTCAAGGCCTCACAAATAAACTAGACTAAATCCAATATCAAATCAATTGTGTCCGGGAAGCAATTAATTCGCGTGTCAGAGGAGAAACAAAAAAAAAAGAAAAAAAGCAGCTCATACTCTGGTACTGATGCCTTTGCGTAACGTTGCGAATGCGGCCTCATGATATCATCAGCAATTAGGGTCGATTAGTCGCTAATCCGGCAAAGTGATTACACTCTCTCGGTGGCTAATTGCACAGCAAGAAGACGACGACGTTGCAGATGGTGTAACATGCGAAACTCTGTTTATATTGCGGTGATACATAGTGTTGTAAGTCGAGAATATTCTCCAAAAGATTATTCTCCAAAGATTATTCTCCGAGAATATTCGGGAATTTCCTTTTTTCTTGGTTATAAAACATCTCTAGATAGTTTAATAGCTTTTTAGAGGATTCTTGGATATTTTCGGAGGAATAGGACTTTCTAGAGTGTCTGAGAGCATTTTGAATGTCATTTTTTTTCATTCTGACGACACTGAATGTGTCATTTCGTCATTTTAACATACGCACTACTAGCATGAACGTTTTCCGCGAAATTCTCACAGGAATGCAATGCTTATTAACTCTGGAAGCAATAAATTATGTATACATATTTTATTGCTTTGTTTATGATTAGAGACCGGTCAGAATTGGGCATGAACGTAGGCTGCAGGTACAGAAACCGGTTTGCAGGGCCGTATTGGAAATTGTCGTCAAGGCTGAAATATAGGCGAGAAGTATGAAGGAGCGGGAACGGCTTGCAAAAGCTGATGTCATCGAAAAAATCACCTTTTCGAGTTTTACGACTTTCTTCGCGGTCCAAATTATAATCGTTTCCAGGATTTCATGAACTTATTTGTTAAGATGTACATAGTTCGTTGCTAAGCATGGTGATGGAATCCTGGAAATGATTATAATTTGGACCGCGAAGAAAGTCGTAAAACTCGAAAAGGTGATTTTTTCGATGACATCAGCTTTTGCAAGCCGTTCCCGCTCCTTCATACTTCTCGCCTATATTTCAGCCTTGACGACAATTTCCAATACGGCCCTGCAAACCGGTTTCTGTACCTGCAGCCTACGTTCATGCCAATTCTGACCGGTCTCTAGTTATGATATTCCAGTGAAATTGTTCCAACTTATGATATAATCATTCATTTAAACTTAACACAAAATATCGTAAAAAATTTGTCATATTCACGCCCCATCAAATTTAGTTTTTGTCACGGATACTAAAGTAATATTATTCGTGTAATCCGTATCACCTCTCCCAAGTGTTAGTCCGAATTAGAGGGAGTTTACTGTATATTTAAGCAAATACAGTAAGAGTTAGTATTAATTTATTTAAAATACATGGTGGCCGATGGAGCCCAGGGTACATTTGCATTATGTACTACAATTTTAAACAGAAAATTCTCGGGTTATTCGAGATTATTCCCGAGAATTTTACAACACTAGTGATACATGGTGTTTTTTTTTTTTTTTTTATAGAGGATAGACACACAAACAGAACTAGTGAGACGCGCGTGTGTGTCTTAGTTAAGCAGGAAGTCTCCGGATGAAGTCATGGTGTGGTGCTCGAAGGGCGCCCACGTCCATTGATTGACGTCGCACTGCCCTCGTTATATGCTAATGCTGTACACGTAACCGACAACAACAGTTAAATCTCAATCCAGAACACGAAATGTTAACGTAAATGTGTTTAAAACGTGAAATATGAGCGGCATTGCTGCGCGCAGTGATGCGTGGGTGCGACAACTGATGCGAGTTTACGCATTGCATCGCTCGGCTCGTCTGCGATCGTGGATATTTGAATACTACATACTATGTAGTGTTTGTACACGGTGTCGATCTCGCTTCGCTCGTATACATGGCTGTGTCACAGTATGAGTTGTTTGTCGGTCATTATAGTGACGTTTCACCGGTGAGTGGACAAATTTATCGTTTTTATTATATAACTAGTGCAAGCGCGTTGAATATCAACGTATGTTTGCGTGAGTGACTATATGTTCCGAACTGGTAGCGAGCGTTATCAGCAGACAGACACACACACACACACAGACACACAGACATACGGATTTTGGCTATTATATATACACTAGTGTAAGCCCGTTGAGTATGAACGGAGCGTTCATCACCCGTACCTAATAAAAAATAATATTAAATTTAATAGTTTTTATAGTTGTTGTATAGATGGCGCTGAACTAAATATAGGGAAATTAAAAATAAATGCGAGGTGTATTAAAATCGTTTTAGTGTCAGAATGATGTAATGTAACTTAAATAAAAATGTCAATAGTTATAGAACTTACATAAAAAGGCTTTTATACAAATAGAGAAGATATCAATACAGGAGTAAAATATACATTTCTTGGTAATGCAAGTAACGAACGGTAATTTCTTAATAATGCAAGGCAGCGATTGGCAGAGATAAGTTGGGGGGGGGGTTCAGTCCAGGTAGCAGTCCAGACCGCTTATATGGATAAAAAAGGTCTCCCTCACCAACCCGCCGTAGTCGATACGTTAGCATGCTGGGCTACCGAATTCGACGTCGTGGGTTCAAATCCCGCAAAATCTGGTATTTTAATTATATTTTTCCTTATTTCCTATTTATTGTAACTATAGGTAATGTTTTAAAGGAGTAATCCCACCGACCGTGATAGCGTACAGCATTAGTGCGATGACTCTTGAGCCTAAGGTAGTGGGTTCGATCCCCCACTCGTTCTAGTGGTTTTTTAATAATTTTTCCTGAGCGAGCGTTATCAGCAGAAAGACAGACAGACAGACAGACAGACGGATTTCGGCTATCATATATATAATATACTAGTGTAAGTCCGTTAAATATCAACGGAGTGGTTTCTCATCACCCGTACTGTGATTATATGTATAGCTGTTGCATAGATGGCGCGTTATAATACAACACGTAACAATTTAGCAAAGTTGCGAGCCTATTAAGATGTTAATATTGTCAAATCGTAGCAGGCCCGTCATCGCCTCCGTGGATGATAGTGTTAGCGCGATTCTTTCCAACTTGGTGATCACGGGTTCAAATCCCACTCGCGCGCGGACAGTTCGTGTCTTTTAATCATTTACCGAGGCGAGCGTTATCAGCAGACAGACAGACAGACAGACAGACGGATTTCGGCTATTATACTGATTATACATATGTATATATAATAATAATAATAGGTAATGATTGATCAATGAATGTATCAAAGGGCCCGTGGACTTCTGTGATCAACATATTTATTATTTCGAATACGGAATGACTGAAAGTGTATTTTTTGCTAGACTTCCTCACTTTTCACCAAAGTGACATTTTGATGGAAATGGATTTATTGCATACTCTAAATGAAGTGGCCAAGTATCTATCATAAATCTCAAAAAAAAAATTTCATACCGAAATAATTCAAAAATAGTTATTAAGCCATTTGTAACTTGACAAAAAATATTCCAGACTAATACTGTAACCCTCTAAACGTATGCTATCACTATGTAGAAATGATAATGAAACTTGTAATTTTGTAAATAATTTTGTAAATAATTTTGTATGTTATTACAACACATAAATATTATTTTGATTTTTTTCCCATTACTCTTACAAAGTGCTCCTCATTTTTTTTTTTGAAAAACTTTAATAGTTAAATATTTACTCATCATATCATTGCGAAATTTTTAACAAATCTTTAAAGTGGGTTTTCAAACAAATATGATTGACAATTTTGATTAATATTAAAAGAAATCCAATGCCTACAGTTTTTTTCACTTCCTGAACAATTTGATATTTTAGTGTTACGGAAATTGGCCTGTACAGTGACGATATGATTAAACCTTTGAATTGTTATTATTTTACATAGATATAAAAATATTGATTTGATGCTAGTGGTCCCTAAATTTGATTTGATTTTTCTCTTTAGCAAGTGGTTTTTAACATTTAGGAACACATCAAACGATAAATTTAATAGGTATGACAGTTTAGTAAAAAAATAATATTGACCAGATTCTTCAAGAGAAATTATTTTAACCTATGAAAATTTAAATGTTAAAGTAATTCATCTATCTTCTTTAAGAATCAACGAACATTTATATTGCACGGTTTAGCCCCGACTTAAACCCAATTGAAAACCTATGGAGCATAATGGGGTCAAAAGTAAGTAGCAATAAGCCCACTAGTAAATACCAAACAATAAATACATTAGAAAAAGTGTGGTGTGACGAAATTACATACGATTATTTTAAAAAATTTGGTGGAATCGATGCCATCAAGAATTAGAGCAGTAATTCAAAATAAAGGATGGGTGACCAAATATTATATTAAGTTATATTAAGTAAAAATTTTTGATAAATAAATTGATTTTAAGCCAAAAAACATTTATTTCTATAGACAACAAAATCTTTTCAAAAAACCCAGTTTTACAAGAATCTGAATAAAATTATTATTTTACTTAATCTTAAGCCTCAAATGATGCCAAATCATCGAAAATATATTTATGTAACATTTATCATTCAAAATTGTTGCACAAAAATTATTTAGAGCAAATTAATTTAAAAAATACGCATTTTTAAAGTGGACACTTTTTTTTTGACCGCTATTGTTTCTTCAGTTTTTTTTCTTTTCTTTGTTTAAGTTAATATTAATTAACTTTCAGAATCTTGATAGGAAATTTGACTTTAATTTTGAAAACAGTAGGTGTGATGAAAAGTAAGTTTAAACTAACATTGAGTAAAACATTTAAAGACGGTGTGTGCCCACAAATAAACAAATTTATTCGAATCAGAGCTTAATCGAAAGGAAAAAGTACGTAGCACACTCGGTAAGTGGCTCGTGCTACAACAATAAACGGTTGCCTACTAACAACAAAAGTCTAATTCAATATCCCATCTCCGCTCTGGGTCTTTTGAATCGTGATTGAAGCAAAATAAATTAGCTACGCCCAATGAATGCATTTCAAATGATCCGGAACAAGGGGGAGCGGTCACTCTTTTGTGCCTATATGGCATACTGAATGGCTAAAACGTCACAAATTTGCTCAGACATGCAATTTTTTTAAAATTTATTTGTCGTTTAATTATTTACTTGCATCAATACAATATAGAAATTCTCAGGTGTAGAACTGTTAGCCGATCACACTGAAATTGCAGTGTATGACTATATCTTAGTTAAATTTACTATCAAGTCTTCAGTGAAGCATAAGGTACATAGCATGTTGGTTAAGTCACCGAACTGATTGATTACGAATTTAATATCAATTTCCTTAAAAATAAATGTGACAAATTTTGTTATTCAGATAATGAGGACATTTCATTAATTTATCGCAGCAATGTTGTGTCGAAGCTTCCGTAACCAATTTCAGCCAAAAAATCTCCCTTCAAAGAAGTGGTTATAATGTTAATTAAAAATATCTATTTCAAGATATAAATTCAAACCTATAAAAGATAATTATAGAACATTTTTGATACAGAAAGTGTGTTTGTCTGTATGTTTCTCTATTATTTTTTTAAAATCAATTACCATCTTGTATAAAAGCATATTAAAGATTTGTTTTCAAAATTAAGGAATTACAAAAAATATTGTAAAAATGTTTAATAATGACAAAACTAGAGAACTTACAAAAATCTTACACTGTTTATACTACTATGTATGTATGTATGTTACTATGATAATTCACATGCGCAATATGTTATAATTTTTTTGTCATTCAAAATTGTTCCAAAATAGCTTGACACACTATTACACTGCTAAGACATATCAATTGGAAGTATGACTTATAGTCTGCTTCAATGGGACTAAATTAGTTGTAACGCGTCATTAGTGCCTCGAGTACTAATTTTTCTGTTTATATGTGTATTTTTTTACAACACTTTTACTGTATACAAAAGTGAATCATTAATTATTCTCATAATCAGTTTGTCTGTTATTCTAGGGTCGATTGATATTTTCTTGGAACAATGGCGAAGGAGGGCCATATGATGAATTTTTGGGTAGAATCGTAAGGATAGAAGATGATCAACGCAGCTACGGACGAGGGTCTATAAACATAACAGCCATACGAGAAACAGATTCAGGATGGTATGAATGTAAAGTAATTTTTCCAAACAGATCTCCCATATCGAGGAATAACGGCACATGGTTTCATCTTACAATTGACGGTAAGTTGTACACACAACATATTTTATAAATTAAAGGATATAAAACCAATTATATTTAATATTGTTTTAAGGTCCCATTTTAATCAGCATTCCACCTGTAAATCAAACGACAATGGAAACTGAAACTGCACTGTTTCCTTGCATCATCAAAGAGGCAAACGCTTCGGTGACTTGGTACAAAGACGGAATTCCAATTGCAAACAATTCAGATTTAGTTCAAAGGTCTTGGCTCAACCAAAATGGATCACTCACCATTAAACCAACAAAAATGGACGATGTCGGTGAATACAAGTGCGAAGTTATAAACTCCACTGGATATACACAAATTGCCAGTGCTTATCTCAATGTCCAATGTAAGCTTTAGTTGATTTTGTGGAATGATTCATATGATTCTAAACACTTTCGGTTCTCTTAAGATTCTTAAGGACCTCTATTGTAAAATTATACTCTTATACTCCCCTTATACTTATATTAAGGAATATGTGTTGTATTAACCGACTGTTGAAAATTAACATTCCAGATAAAGCTAAAGTAATATTCACACCACGTGAAATATATTTACCATACGGTAAACCTTCGATATTGGATTGTCACTTTAGAGCAAATCCGGCTATCACTACTGTACAGTGGTTAAAGGACGGATTTCTTTATCATCCTTTCAACGTTCCCGGAGTGTATTCAAAATCGAACGGCAGCCTATACTTTGAGAAGGTAATGAAGTCGATCTAACTCCAACGCTCCTTCATAATGATACACAGTCGTTGGTTTATTTAATTTACATTTTTAGCGTCATTACAGGTTGACGAGAATCACGCGGGCAAATATTCGTGCACACCGATGAACGCACTTGGCACCGAGGGTCCATCACCGATCATCAACGTCATCGTGCAACGTCCACCAGCTTTTATAACCACACCTAAGAGTATATATTTAAGGAAATTGGGCGATTCGATAGAAATGCCGTGCGAAGCTATGAACACCGAAGGACAGTACAGACCGACCATCAATTGGTCAAAGGTCAATACAATACTATTATGATAGTTCATATGTGTATTCAATATACGAGGGGGAATCGCCTCCATCATTGAGTTTTAAAAACGCTCTTCTGTCTGAGGGATTATTTATGCACATTTTGTTCATTTTTGATTTTTGTTGGGTATTTAGAAAGATGGTTCAATGCTGCCGGAGGGACGCTACATACTACACGGTGGCAATTTGACTCTGAGTGGTCTCAAAGAGGAGGATCGTGGAATGTATCAATGTTCTGCTAGCAATGAAGCAGCCACTGTGACTACCGAAACCGAGCTGATGATTGAGAATGTGCCTCCGAGGGCTCCATACAATGTGGTGGCCACAAGCACGACGGATAGTGTCACGCTTCGATGGGCTCCAGCGTCCAGTATGCCAACTTTTACTAATCCCACAGAATGGTCTAGTGAGTAGTTAGCTGATGCACACTGTTTTTTTTTTGCCTAACAAATTTAGCTTTGTAAACTAGTACTTGACAAAACTTTTTACCGTTCAATGCACAATTCCTTCAATCAAAGTAAAAAGTATTAAATAATAAGAATATTAGTCACCTAGATTTACTTCTATCATATGATTTCATAATTTCATAATAATCTATAATTTTGTCAAAAAATTGAAAATTATAAGAAGAAAACTTTTACATACATAATTACATTTTTATTAGTATAAATTTTTATTCGTAAATAGATGTCACTAGTAAAATTTATAAAAATTATTATTTTGATCATAATATGTATAGGTACATAACAAGTATAAGTACAAAAAAATTACTACCAAGTACTTTGTTTGCAATATTCAATTGAATTTAATTTTTTAAAGGTCCAACTTAAATTTCTAACATATTTTTCCAAAACACTGATCATTGTTTGTGTGTTAAATCCACAATCTTCTTTTAAATTTATTAAAATATGTATGTATATGCACTTACATAAATCTATTTACTTTGTTTTAGCTTTCATAAGACCACATACAGAGTATAGTGTCTGGTTTAAGCCCGTCGAATCCGACAAATGGCAAACAATGAAAGCGTCATCGTCCCGTATAACTGAAGCAACAATCAGCAACTTACAACCAGGACGAGAGTACGAATTCATGGTATTGAGCCAGGATAAATTTAGCGATGGAATGTTCAGCAAATCTATAAAATTTTGGACTCAAGGTATAAACATATTCAAATGTCACACAAACAAACTATCTGTGAATGCTATTTAATAATGTTTAATAATTCAACAAAAGGTTCCAATGAATTAATCGCAAAGATTGAAAGAGAACCATTGGAAGCGATAGCTCAAATCGGACCACCTAGGAATTTGAGCGTTTCGTTGACCGCAGACGGATACCTACTGAGTTGGTCTCCTCCGAATCATGGCTTGGATCTTTTGAGAGTTTATGTAGTACGTTGGTATCAAGGAGCTCTCGGTCAGATTGTAAATACTGCTGAAACGACAAATAATTACTATTTGAGTAAGTTTATTATATGCCGTTTTGATTAATACAATGTTTACATATTGAAATTAAATTTTTTTTAATGTAAATGCAGTACAAGATTTGGAAGAAGATGAAATATACCATTTTGAAGTTGATTCTTTGTCGATGCACGATTACAAAATAACCAGTGAAAAGATATCAGTTCACGTTCCGGCTTATGGTAGAATCAGAGCTGCGGTAGCTGGTGTTGGTTGTGTTCTACTTTTGATACTTATTGGTGCTATAGTATGGTATTCACGTCATAAATTAATGGGAAGGAGGACGAGCGAGTCACAAAATAAGAAAAATACAGACAATTAGACGTGTCTGAAAAATTGTACAAACTTAAGTCGACATTTTAACTGTATTTTGGTTTAAAATTGTTTAAATTTAAAACGATTTCGATAAATTTTAAAAACCTTTTGGCGGTATGATTGAACAACTTGTCCTATTTTGATCTAAACCCAGCCGCAAATTTGACACTATGTTCGTTTTGAAAATCTCACATCTTCAAAAGTTTCCCCGTTGTGAATTTTATTATTGTTTACACCTGATTTCGTTGTACAACTATCATTATTTATCGTTGTCGTATACGTCAAATTCTTATTATTTAAATTAAGAAAACTTAAGCTGAAGTTTATTTTTATAGTAGATATATTTAACTTTTTTTATGTTATGTGTAGATTAAGTGATTGATCATAAATAAATATTTATAATTGTTGACTGGGGGACATTCTGACTATTGAATTTTTTTTATATGTATCAAAAGAAATATTTTTTATTATGATAGGTATATATTATATATAAAATATTGTATGGATAGTGTAAAATATGAATGAATTATATTTTATTTTAATGTTAATGTTGTTTTATATTATTTATTTTTAATATTTGTATTCATTTCACTTTTTTTTTTTGTCGGTACTAAAGTTGTTACATATACAAAATGGTTCTGGTACCATGTAAGGGTTCTATTCTTCAAAAATTTCACACAAAAACAGCACATAGTCCCCGACAACATCAAATCACACTACATATAATATTTTCCTGTGTCTCATTTGAGAAATGTATGTATGTAGTTGGTCTTTATTGATTTTGTTCTCCCACAACAAAAGGAAGTTTCTATGTAATCTAAGCTCCCTCGTACATATTACAGAAAGCTAAGCTTGCAATTGGAGACTAGATTATTTCACTTCAATTATTTTATCACCAAGTCAAAGACATTTAACTACCTAGACGGTAAATTTTATGGAACACGAGCGAGATAATCTTATCGAGCTTTCGTGCACAGTATAATATATTCAGTTTCATAATATACATAGTGTAACATGTTGGAACTGAACAAACCTTGAAAACCAAAGCTATTTTCGTCATTCGTGTTATAAACACATTTTAGCCGTTTCCCATCAATGCAAACGAACAAGTTACACGTCGATTTTCCGCAAAAATGAAATTGGAAAATTATACTAAAACACCGATAAACGCCTATTACATAGATATTACGCAACGAATCATTTTTGTGATAAAATTTGCGGTATAAAAACTTTTACAGTCCACCGAAATGAGCTTCGGATCGTTTATGATGAAATTGAACCATTTTAAAACTGCTAATTGAACAATTTACTTTCTATCTATAGTTACAGATGAGGAATAATTACTACACTGGATAATATAACTCGTCAATTGGCCTCAATAGAACGATTTGAAATTAAATATATCTATGTATGTACATAGTTTGAGAATCTCTGAACGATGGGTGGCAGCTTCGTCGGTGCATTTTAGGTGCACGCGAACTCTACGAGTACAAATGCACCGAAACGAACCCAACCACATGTAAAACCAGACTGTGGTTAAACCAGTTATTCAAGGAATGACTTGGTGACTCATTTTCAACCACGTGGAGAACGCGTTGGGTAAATCAAAATCTTCAGTAGATCCCCTTCTCCTTTTTCCTCATCTATCTACTTGATTAGACTATCTGTGAACCACTTGGAATCGAATTGGAATTTTATGAAAATTTTTGATGTGAACGAATATAAAAATATCATATTAATACAGATGCGATGAAAATATGGTTTTTTTTTTTTAACTTTGCACGGCAGCTATTAAATTTAATATCTGTGTATGTATATTACATACATATGTATGTACAAGGTTATTGCTCTCATTATTTGCCTACTCATCTTATTGTACATGCTGTAAATTAGCTCAGAATCACGTACACTACACATAATACATACATATGCTATCATTACCAGATGAATCATTCAATTTTCTATTAAAATATGATTTAATCCTTTATGACGCAATAAAATAAACAAAACAATCAAAATATAAACGGACTGTAAGTCAAATATGTACAATATTCAATTAAGATCATCTTCTTATCTTGAATGATATACATAATTATAACATTAACTGTTATAAGCTGCTATGCGCTGTTAATTAAAACATCGCAATCTCAACCGTAATAAAAAAAGTTTCATCTGCAAACCGTTTTTCAATTCCAGAATGCGAAAGGAGCGCGGAAAATGTTCCCACGCTTTTCCGCTTCATTTCATTTCAATAAAAGCAAAAAAAAAAATACAGCACAACCGAGTACATATCTAGTACCTACTCGTATGTATGTACATATGTATATTGCTTAATTTTTTTTCAAACAAAAATGAAAAACGCTTAAATATGAATCTTTGTTAGGCTCGCGACTACATATATGTATATCTACATTATTCCGTCTATTCGCCCTATTCCGTCTGTCTGTCTGTCTGTCTGCTGATAACGCTCGCTGAGGTAAATGATTAAAATACACGAACCGTCACGCGTGAGTGGGATTTGAACCCGAGATCACCAGTTCGGAAGAGGGTGCTCTTACGCATTCATCCAAACTATGTAGGTAATGACGGGCCTGCTACAATTTGATAATATTGATCATCAAAAGGTTCGCCACTTTGCTAAACTGTTACGTTCTTGTGTTATAACGCACATCTATGAAAAAAACTATACTCACCCACACAAACACTCACAGTACGGGTGATGAGAAACCGCTCCGTTGATATTCAACGGGCTTACACTAGTATATACATATATAAAAATCAATGTCTGTCTGTCAGTTTGTTTGTCTGTCTCTTATAGGCTCCTAAACCACTAAACGATCGCGATGAAACTTTCAGGACTTATTGTGATCATGCCGGGGATGGTTCCTGTGAAAAAAAATCGGGAAAAAACGGGAACGGAAACGGGATCGGGCCTGCTCACGCGTCAGATAACGTACTAGGAACGGGATCTGGAACGGGAACGGTATCTGGAACGGGAATGGGAACGGGATCGGGAAGCGGGAACGGGAACGGGAACGGGCCTACTCACACGTCAGAAAACGTACTAGGAACGGGAACGGGAACGGGATCGGGCATTGCAACGCATGCCGGGTCAGCCAGTCTACATCTACATATATATATAAAAATCAATGTCTGTCTGTCTGTCTGTTTGTTTGTCTGTCTCTTATAGGCTCCTAAACAACTAAACCGATCGCAATGAAACTTTCAGAACTTATTGTGATCATGCCGGGGATGGTTCCTGTGAAAAAAAATCTGGAAAAAACGGAAACGGGCCTGCTCACGCGTCAGATAACGTACTAGGAACGGGAACGGGAACGGGAATGGGATCGGGACCGGGATTGGGAATGGGGACGGGAACGGGATCAGGAACGGGAACGGGAACACACGGGATGAGTAGCATTGCAAAGCATGCCGGGTTAGCTAGTATATATATAAAAATAAATGTCTGTCTGTTTGTTTGTCTGTCTGTCTCTTATAGGCTCCTAAACCACTCAACCGATCCCGATGAAACTTTCAGGACTTATTGTGATCATGCCGGGGATGGTTCCTGTGGAAAAAAATCGGGAAAAAACGGGAACGGAAACGGGATTGGGCCTGCTCACGCGTCAGATAACGTACTAGGAACGGGATCGGGACCGGGAAGCGGGAACAGGAACGGGTTTTCGAACGGGATCGGGAACGGGCCTGCTCACACGTCAGAAAACGTACTAGGAACGGGAACGGGAACGGGATCGGGCATTGCAACGCATGCTGGGTCAGCTAGTATACTATAAAAACTATTAAATACACATACATATACTAACCACACAAACATCCGTTGATATTCAACAGGCTTACACTAAAATTACACTTATAAAACATCTTTTGTTTGAATGAAATCATTATTGAGAGTCACGTGAATCACAAATGCAAATCGCAAAACAACGGACAAAACACTGATTCACAATGAATGCTGCTGGTTGAACTTTGCTTTTGACTCATTTGTGGTATATTTTTTTTTTCGTGTACCGGATCCTCGTTACGAATCGCAGTTAACGCTTTTTGATACGAAGCCGATGTTTTGTGCAACTTTTTCAGGAAGTGTTGACCCATTTTCGCCATCCTAACAAAGGAACTTGAATGTGACCCATATACAGTACATATGTATATGCACGATTCAGCAATATTTTGAAAATATTTTTTATCAACATTAATTTACGATTGATCTAAAAGCGAAGCGTTGCGCGTAACGTTTGAGAAGAGCTTATTTACAAGAATAGTTAGATATTTTCATACAAACTTACACGTTTTCCAATCGGAAATTCGCAACCATGAAAACCTACATATAACTGTGTCATGTGTTACGATAGTTCAAAAAAACATCAGCATGGTTTTTTTTCTTCAATTTTGGTCAAAATTGTGCTGCGGTCAGATTACGTTGTGAGTCAACGGTTCTCCTTACATCGATCGGTTAGTTTGAGTGCGAGTTGGGTACACGTGCACTCAGATCGCACCCAAGCGAACTCAAACAGGGTTGTCTCACACCCACTTACGATAAATTTAAATAAAATTTTAACTTTAATTCTAAAATATTGTGTACATAAGTTCATTTTGATATGCGACGATGTGTCTCCTTTTAAATTTGGATCGAACTTTAAACGGGGCAGAGAGCGTGGACTGAGGTTAAAGTACACCACCCGTAACCGCAAATTCTCAGGGGCGGGGCCTAGAATATAATAGAGCTGAATTGCTTATGGGGGTATTACACAGGGATAGTTTACTCGTTACAATCTCGCTGGTTTGCTGGTCGCTGGTAAACTCGCTGGTTAGCTGGTTCGTGTGACGTCACTTCATTGACAGTTTGAGGTTAAGCGTTTCATTTTCAGACATGATACATTTACGATATTGAAAATTCAGTCGTCACGTTGACAAGTCACAAGTTGACGATAGCGAGTAAACTTAACACGTGTAATAGGTTTACTAGCTACTCGCCACCAGCTCTACGTGCCGGTCAGTACACTAGCGAAATCGTAGCTAGTAAACTATTCATGTGTAATACCAGCTTCATGCTCTGCACTTTGCACTAGGCCGACGCTCTCTGGGCTAAGTTAAAGACGTACCAAATTTCAAATAGCTGGATAGTAATAATATAAAGGGTGTGTTTGTTTTCGAATTATATTAACTCTAGACATGGAAAATCTGTTTTACGAAATGGGTCCTAACAAATTATCCCAGAAATCTTACAAACAGTACTTGGTAGAAAACGCATTCTTAATCACAATATGTTTATAAATTAGTTTTCAATGTTAAATTGAGCTATGTATCTTATATATATATTTTTTTTTTTACTGTTGTACTATATTGGCTGTTGTTTTGTGTTCTTTTACTCTGTTTTTTGACTTTGATTTTTTTTTTCTTACATTGTTACTATTTGTGGAGACCTGTTATTCGCCTTCTGTATTTATATAAGTTTCTTTTTTGTAACAATAGCTGTTGGTCTTCCCAAAATAAATAAAAATAAAAATAATAAAATTTGAAAATGTTTCAAATATAAAAAAAAAATGTCAATATCTAAAAGTAAATCAAGTATATTTTGATTTTGGCCTTTTTAGAACCAAGCCATAAATGTAATTTCTCAAGAAGGATGTTCATGTTCATGTTCTCACTCGTCACACAATATTCAAGCATAAATACAATGATCAAATATGGCTTTACGACCTTTGAAACGACGAGAAAAAAACCAGTTCTCAGAAGACAACAATATTTAATTGAAACTAATAACACCGCAATTGAATATTTTTTAATCGTTTTGCATGTACAATATGGCATGAATAGAATTGTATAAATTCATATTATGTAAAATTATATATAATTTGAACGTTTCACTCAATGACGAATATTTTCCTAGGTTATTTATTCATCACAATATTGATATTGATATTGAGCATAAAAATTAAATTTATTATACATATTAGCTGAGTTCATCCCTGTCAAACATCGGAGTTCGTTTCGGTCGAAGCTCTGCAAACCGCTTTTACTTTTCAGTTATATAAATTTTCGATTTGCGAGCTCGTAACGGAACTATGTACGAGTATGTCGCTCGCTATAAGCGAAAATTACACCGCACATTTCCAATCAAGCGAATCGCTCGAAGTTTAAGTGACATTAGAAATGGCAATGTGCATTTTGGCGCACGTTGTGAATTAATTTGCAATGTCATTGGTACATTTACACTTTGAGAAGCACTGCTGACAAGAATACAACAATAGACATGAGAGAAATGAACACGAAGTGACAAAGCGTTTGGTAAACGGGGAATTCGTTATTGATTTCACAATGTATATTATATACACTTGTCGTTTTATTCACGCATTCCTTATCGACTATTATAATTATGTACCTAATATTGCTATGTATTTGAAATCTGAAAAATTTACTAATTTGAATATAAATTTCGCCTTGGACAATTTTTTATGTCAATATTTAGGAATTTACAGCTGGCATTTTCAACAAAAAAAAAAAGAAGAAATACGAAAGAACTTAAATTTCGTCGAAAAATGAACCATTATTTTTCAACATTTACTACAACAATACATTCTAAATCAATAAATGTACCTAATCGTAAAGGCTCGGTTTTGCGCTTGACCGTTGACGACGACAGTAAGGTCATCTTTTTTATCGAATTTCAAACTGCAAACACTAAAACAACCTTGTTCTAAGAGTCACATAGATGTAGAATAACATAGATTGGCCTTAGCGCCCGAAAAATGACATACAAAAAGGGCATGCAAAAATGCATGCCTTGCATGCATTTTGCTTGACTTTTTTTTTGTGAGAATTCCCCGCACTTTAGACCCCCCCGCACCCCCCCCTTGCTTCTGACGCTTTGTCCAGGCAAATTCGTTTGGAATGGCATATCTATGGTATTGTATATCTATGATAATTCAACATAAATTAAATTTAACTGTCATTGATGTTTTCATAGTGATTTCCATTATTATATTTATGAAATCCAGAATTCTTTAAATTAAGAAATAATTTCAAGTGAATTTTTCTCCCACGAAAGACCTCTCCCAGTCTCTCATCAATCATCATAATGATTATTTGATTATAATATAACCACAAATTTACAGCGCATTGTCAAAAAAAGTTTTAAGGACAACTACTGACATAAGGAATGATTACAGTTAAAATGTCCGAACGAATTAAGTATAATACGAATAAGATCTAATAAGAATAAGATCAAAAAGGAATTTGATCGACAGGTGAAAAGGGCGAAAAAACACGCGCACGTAAATTGTCGAAAATCTTAAATAAAACACAAAGAGTAATTTATTTTAAGCTTTATATATTTATTACTAGTGTAAGCCCGTTGAATATCAACGGTGTTTGTGTGGGTGAGTATACGTGTACGTGCAGTACGTATGCGAGCGATCCGCGGCTATCCAGCCAGACAGATCATTGCGCTACTATAAGTAATGCATACTTCAAACTTGACAAATGAATTATGTAAATACTGAGCTTACTACTTATTTCTAATAATAAAAAAATCATTTTAAATTTAATAGTTTATGCATAGATGGCGCGTTACACATAATACAACAACGTAACAATTTAGCAAAGTCGCGATCCTACTGAAGATTAATATTGTCAAATTGTAGCGAGCTCGCCATTATCTAGTTTGGATGAATGCGTAAGCGCACCCTCTTTGGATCTGGTGAACTCAGCGAGCGTTATCAGCAGACCGACAGACAGAAGGAATAGGGCTATTATATCGTCGGCTGTTTTAACCTAATAATGCAATTCGGTAGATTTCAACGCGTTCTGTCGGTTGAAAAAACAAGCTGATTCATATTCGATTTATTTTTGATGTAATTTAAATATGTCAATACGAATTAAGTTAGTCAGTTATGTCCTCGCTTGTTTTTGGAAAAACAAATTTTAACAAATTTTCTCAAAACAAGAATTTTTGACTTGACATTTTCTGCCAATATACCGACGATATATATTATTATTATAAGCTTTGTAGTGATCAACGTAAATGAAAATATAAAATCAAATTCATCGATTAAAAATGCTTGAGAATCACTGGTTGTAAGCTTACAAGAAATTAGGTACTCCTTTTTCGATCGTATTGGCACTGACTAGACCTTATTCATATTACATCTAATTCGTTGGGCCACTTTCCGTTCGTTCACAATCATTTGGGCTATTTTAGCGTCCACCATAAGAAATAACCAAAAATTTTATCGATTCAAGGTCAAGATATGTTTACACTCAGCTCACGTGTGAAAACTGCGTAAAAATAAAGAAAAACAAGCGTGAAATGATGAAAATTAAAGAGAATCGAGCGTTCGTACGTGGCAGCACGTCGCGTGACGGACACGTATCGGCAACGTTGCGAATTCCCCCTCTGCAAAACATGTCTGAACCTATACGTGCCTGACGACTCGTCAGTGCAGTGTCGTCGTATCGGTTCCGTGAGACTGACCTGCCTAGTGTTGGTCTTCGATAAGACTACCAGTCCATATACTTTTACCAGCTAATTAGATTAGAGACACCAAAATGAACCAAGCGTTGATAGAGATGGTCCGCAACTATCCGCTCCTGTACGACACGAACGACAAACGGTACGGCGATATGCAACTGAAGGAGTTAACGTGGACGAAAATTGCGAGAAAAATGAACCAAACCCGTGAGTGTATAATATTTACATTATCCCGATGGGATAGAGTATTTTGACACATTTAAAATAATATAATTTTTAAACGCTTTTTTTTTTTTCAACCGGAATTAGTACTTTTAGTACTCTTGGTTTTCGGTGTTTTTTTTTTACTTTTCTCCGCAACTACATATGTACATATCAAGTATATCGAGCTGAAATTTCATATCTGTTAATTTTACGTAACGTGTAACGTGACGCCACTTTATGTACATTCGGCGAGCGCTGACGAGCAATCCCGAGCGTCCATGTGTAGGACGTCGCTCGTGCTTGTTCGCGTTTAGGTCAACGCACTGAAAGAATGCTAAAATGCGAACAAAGCAAGATGGCGGACCTCCCCTTCACATTCAGCGTCACACATTCAATCACTTTCATGCGAATGCTCGTCAGCATTCGACGACGTCACCTAAGGCCAACGGTTGGCGAACATTCGCGCGAATGTTCGTGGAATGTTAGTGATGCCGGCACTTCATATTGGACGAGCGCTGACGTGCGGTGCCGAGCGCCAAGGTGTGGGTATGTCGCTCGAACAGTTTCCCGTTAACGCCAACGTACTTTATAACATTCGCGCGACATGGGATCCAAAACACTTATGGGGCCTTAGCGCTGTGGTCAGCTGCCGCTTGCTCGCCCGTCTAGAGCGCTGCTATAATATCGCTAGTGGCGCCACTCTAGTGTCAACTAGCAAGCGGCAGCGAACGAAGTGTCATCGTGGCATCGGTATTTTGGATCCCATGTCAATACAGTATTTTTCAGTACGGGTGATGAGAACGCTCCGTTGATATTCAACGGGCTTACACTAGTGCATACATATGTCTCTAGACACCAACTGTCCATTTTCCAAAGATTGAAACGATAGACGCGTACAAAATAACAAATCGGCCAGGACGCGCCTCTAAACCGGGACGTAAAGCCTACCTATACTGCCGTCCTAAGCCCACTTAACGTAACTGACAAAAATTACGAAAATGAGTTAGATGTGTTTTAGGAGTTATGGGAGTGTATTCTTACGATTTTTCATATCAAAATTGATGTATCATCATCCAAAAGTGACTTTTTTAAGCTATTAAATTTAACGTATCTGCATGCGCAGAGAAATAGTATCACCAATACTTGGCAAAAATAACGTATCCAATATTTACTTCGGTCACTACCTTATCACGAAAGATTGAAAAGACTGAATCTCTCCACATTGGAGACGTGGGGATTAAGAGGTAATTTAATTGAAGTATTCAAAATAATAAATAATCATTATTCATGTGAAATGACCAACCTCATTATGTTCAATGAGAACCCTCATCTAAGAGGTCATACTCTTAGACTCTAAAAAAAAAAATCAAATAAGATTGTTAGAGATTCATTCTTTTCAAATGGAGTGGTTGAAGTTTGGAATAGTCATATGTATACATTAACTACTAAAGTATTCATTTTTTTTTTAATTTTTTCTTAGAATTATCAAAACACAATAGAAAATAACCTCATGCACTGAAAAAAAGTTTAAATAAATCAGTAATATATGAAGAAAAACACAAATTTAGAATAAAACTTTCAAGTCCATTTATCTCGATATTGTTGTTTTGTCAAGTTACGTTAAGTGGGCTTAGGACGGCAGTATAGCGTATGCGAGCGTTCCGCGGCCAGGCAGACCTTTGCGCTATTATTTATAGTACGCCATAATACATAATACCACCGTAATCTGTTTTCCAAAACAAGAGAGTGTTGAGTCCGCTGTGGAAAAGGTAATGCAACATGTTATCGATGCACTTTTTTATTGTTAGAATTCCATTGAAGTTTCCAGCAGAATAGTCGTTGCCATTTGCATGTTTGTCCCTTTTTATAGTCTTCAATCCAAGATAGCACACTTCGTATATAGCCAACTGGTTGAACAGGCTTCACAATACACGTAAATAGCTGCTGTTGAGGCAAGCTAGTATGTATGTAGGTAGATGCGAAGTAGATGCAACACAGTGATTAAAGTTTGCGTTTATCATCATCTCGCAATCCATAAATATTTCCATAGCACTGCTAACGGAGTCATTTGTGTCAGTTAATGATCAGGCGAAACTATGTACATAGGTTTGTGCTGAGTAAAGTGGGTCGTATTTGCAACGCGGTCTGTATATTTATTTTAAGGAAAGGTAGTCGACAGATCCAAGGACCCAAAGACTCAATAAAAGGTCAACATATTAATGATGAATTTGCCGATTTTCGTGTAGTAGATAAATTGGAAAATTGTAACAGGACACGGCTGAATAGAAAGGTCAAAAACCGCCGACAAAATCTGAGACCCGAACCTTCGCTCAAGAAACACGCTCTAACCACTGAGCTATCGATATCGTCCGCAAATAGATATGTAGCTTCGTACTCTCTTGTTTCAAAAAACAGATTTCCGTGTATCATTAAAAATCGACGTATCGTGCAAACGGCGTGTCGTGATAGTTAAAAAAAATTCGGGTGTAGCCAACCCATGACTTTATCCATATATTTGAGGAATACAAAGAGTAACGAAATTAATTTTTTAAATAAAACGCATACACCACCACCACACCAATCAAAATACATACTACATACATATCATGAAATTACTGTCTTGAGTGTGCGCGCGTATATAAAATACGATCTTCGGCATATATTCAAATAAGAAAAACTACCACTTCCGGTCGGCGGATTTTAATCAAAACCTTATCAACTCTTAAATTTTATATGATAATTATAAATATAAATTTTCGACTTGATCAATAGGGCAGTTTCTGAAATATTCTGTGGTAAACTTTTCGACAAAAAAAAAACCCTACTTCCGGTTGACTGATTTTAATGATTATTTTTTCGTAACTAGCAATTTTACTCAGGAGTACAACATTATAATATTGTGACGATAATACATATTTAAAGGCCGAAAAAATAAAACAAAAAAAATCGTTCAAGAGTAAACTGCCATTTCCGGTAGTCAGATGTTGACCAAAATCACAGTATCTCTTAAAGCTATCGTGAAAACTATAGATATGAAATTTCGACGAAATCGCCGGTGCAGTTTCGGAAATATTCTGCGGTAAACTTTTCGACAAAAAAAAAAAACCTACTTCCGGTTGACTAATTTTAATAATTTTTTTTTTTAAATAACAATTTCTATCAGAATTACAATATTATAATATGGTGACGATACTACATATTTAAAAGGCCGAAAAAAATAAAAAACAAAAAATCGTTCAAGAGTAAACTGCCACTTCTGTCAGACGGATTTTAACCAAAATCACAATATCTCTTAAGGCTAACGTGAAAACTATAGATATGAAATTTCAACTTGATCGATGGGGCAGATTCGGAAATATTTTGCGGTAAACTTTTCAACAAAAAAAAAACAACCTACTTCCGGTTGACTAATTTTATTAATTTATTTTTTTTTAAATATAAATTTCTCTCAAAATTACAACATTACAATATTGTGACGATACCACATATTTAAAAGGTCGAAAAAAATAAAAAACAAAAAATCGTTCAAGAGTAAACTGCCATTTCCGGTAGTTAGAAGTTGACTAAAATCACAGTATCTCTTAAGGCTAATGTGAAAACTATAGATATGAAATTTGGAGAAAATTCCCGGTGCAGTTTCGAAATATGATTTTTTACCGGATTTTTGAATTTTCTGCACGAAAAAAACCCTACTTCCGGTTGACTGATGTTGACCAAATTCCTTATGGCTTTTAAACTTTACGTGAAAATAATAGATATGAAATTTCAGCTTGATAGACTTGATAGTTTCGGAGAAAACACACAGACATACACACACACACATAGTACACAGAAATACAGACATTTTCCAGAAATCATGAAAACGTGATCAGGGGATGATACTTGATCCAAATCAGTCAAAATCTCGAAGTCACAATACTTTATCCGATTAGGATAAAGTAAAAATACGATCTTCAGCATATATTCAAATGAGAAAAACTACAATTTCCGGTCGGCGGATTGTGATCAAAACCTTATCAGCTCTTGAAATTTTATATGGAAAATATATATATAAATTTTCGACTTGATCAATGGGCAGTTTCTGAAATATTCTGTGGTAAACTTTTCGACAAAAAACCGTATTTCCGGTTGACTGATTTTAATGATTTATTTTTTCGTAACTAGCAATTTCGTAACTACAATATTGTGACGATACTACATATTTAAAAGGCCGAAAAAAATAAAAAACAACAAATCGTTCAAGAGTAAACTGCCACTTCCGGTAGTCAGATTTTGACCAAAATCACAGAATCTCTTAGGGCTAACGTGAAAACTATAGATATGAAATTTTGACAAAATCGCCGGTGCAGTTTCGGAAATATTCAACTTCCAGTTGACTAATTTTAATGATTTTTTTTTTAATAGCAATTTATCTCAGAATTACAACATTACAATATTGTGACGATACAACATATTTAAAAGGTCGAAAAAAATAAAAAAAAACAAAAAATCGTTCAAGAGTAAACTGCCACTTCTGTCAGATGGATTTTGACCAAAATCACAGTATCTCTTACAGCTAACGTGAAAACTATATATATGAAATTTCAACTTGATCGATTTTGCAGTTTCGGAAATATTCTGTGGTAAAAGAATTTTTGAATTTTCTACACGAAAAAAACCCTAATTCCGGTTGACTGATGTTGACCAATTTCCTCATGGCTCTCACACCTTACGTGAAAATAATAGATATGAAATTTCAGCTTGATAAACTTGATAGTTTTGGAGAAAACACACATACAGACACACACACACACATAAGTACACAGACATTTTTTAGAAATGATGAAAACGTGATCAAGGGATGATACCTTATACAAATCAGTCAAAATCTCGAGGTCGAATTTTCGCACGATCACAATACTTTATCCGATTAGGATAAAGTAAAAATATATTGACAATTTTAACCAACTAACCTAATGTCTTTTGTAGTGTAAAACCTTGAACGATAACACAAATTTTTCATCCGTTTCAGATTCGGCGTGTAAAAAGTGTTGGAACAATCTTCGAGACGGCTACAGGAGAACGATAAAAAAGAACAAAAAAGATCTTAAGAACGGACAGGTCTTTAGGAAAAGATGGAAGTATGACGAGGAGATGGCTTTTTTATTACCATTCCTCAAAGAGAGAGATAACCCTTCGAGCGTAAGCAGAGCTACACATTTAAGCGACGAAGATGACGACAACCAGGAAGACTACGTGGATTTGGAGGATACTGGAAACGGAATTGAAGATTTGGCGGAACCTTCGAACAAAAGAATGAAACTCTCTGACAGTTCAGAGCCGACAGAGAATCTTACGGCTTTCTTGTTGAAAAATATTCTAGAGAGCAAGACGGAACACAGAGAACAAGACGACACCGATGTATTTTTTGCAGCTATGGCTTTAACTGTGAAAAAATTCTCCCCGTATAAAAGAGCCATCGCTAAAAACCGCTTGTTTGCGATTATATCTGAAATGGAATTAGAAAATTTTGGGGTTATTAAGCAGACAGAAACCACTTCAGCACTTGCATATATTCAATCAATGAAATCAGAATGCGAAGAAATTCCTAAATCGTCCGCATCGAATTCTTCACCCATATTAGAATTTAATTGATTTATGTTTTAACTTTATCCATATATGTATGTACATACGTAGTTTTTTTTTTAAATAATTTTATCTTATTTTTAATTCGAATTATAATTTTCATCATAGGTTAAGTAAAATTGATCTCAATTTTAGAAATAAAGTACAACCTGGGAGAAGAAATACACCTTATGTTTTTGTTCAACTTCCAAAGAACAGTTGAGAAAATAAATGGAGCTAAGAAATAAAGGGGGAGTTCAATTTCAAATTAGTACATATATAAGGATGATCCAGAATGTAAAATAAAGCCAATGCTAAAGGCGCCCGCACACCGCTGCGGATTTCGTACGAAATTCATGTAGGAAAATATTCTGTCAATTGTACCGCACACACTGGCACGATTGCAGCGCCATTCCGCACTCTACCGGCCGAATGGCGAACTACCATTTGTCACCTCGCTTTTGGAACGTTTGTATTTCACTCACGATTCTGACATGGACTCCTCAGATGAAGACGAAGCTGTAATGTTGGCAGAATATTCATATGAATAATAAGTTTTCGGAAAGATTGCATCGGAAAGAGCGCACTATGAAAGTCGATAAAAATGTAATTCTATTAAACAATAATTGACCGGTATCGCGTGCCACTTACTACTTACTTGCACTCGAGATTTTGCTTTCTTCTTCTACATACATACGTACATACATATGTATGTACGTACGATCGACGCATTAACTGATTTTATTTATTAAGGCGCGCGCACACCTCTGCGGATTTCGTGCGAAATTCAGCTGTCAATTGTACCGCACACACTGGCACGACTGTAGCGCCATTCGACACTCAACGGCCGAATAGCGAAATACCATCTGTCACCTCGCTTTCGGAACGTTTGTATTTCATTCACGATTCTGACATGGACTCCTCAGATGAAGACGAATGTTCTAATGTTGGCCGCATATCCATATGCATGACTAGTTAAATACTTTTATTGTTGAATGTAATTTATAACGGTGTGTCATCAAGGATCGGCCGACTGTTGACAAAATCGTCTGGTTTCTGTCACTCTGACATAACCTATCAAGTCAGATCGTACAGGATGGGATACTTTTTCACCGTCTCCAATAACTTTTCCACAAACGTCATCGAAATCAAGCGAATCGCCGAAAAAATCGTGTACAACAAATTCCGTTGCGATTCCGAGCGGTTTTTCGGTCGGAAATCGGTAGTGGTGTGGGCAAGCTATGCGATACAACTCCCCACCATATCAAACGTGCGTTTCTTCACAATGCGAATGCGAATTCGCAGAGGTGTGCGAACGCCTTAAAAGTCATGTTATTTTGACATTTAAATACATATACATACATACGCATGCTAGATATGTACCTACTAATTGCTGTAGACCATTTCTATCAGTTGTGCGGAAGCCGATTCGCAAAATGTGTCGTCATTTTCCGTTTTTGTGGTCCATTAAAAACGAATCAAAATATATTTTTGATAGATTACAATTGTTTTTATTACTCTATGCCTATGTATGTACAATATTGTGTTGGGGGTCACAAAAAGTCAGTGTATTGACACTTGGTCACGCGAGAGCCCGGTTCAATTTCCGTTGTTTGCGTGCCAGTCATTAGCAATGCCGCAAAAACATATACATATATATGTACATATGTATATGTACATATCGCAAATGATACAATAAATTTCACGTGTGATTTAGAAATTTAATAGATTATTTATTTTTCGTATTGTTTATTTCATTAAAGATAAAACAACATCACAACTTATCTCAAAATGTAATATAATACTTTGGTATGTATTAATTGTGGTCAAATAGGCTGATACGTTATTAGTAATAACTAGAGACCGGTCAGAATTGGCATGAACGTAGGCTGCAGGTACAGAAACCGGTTTGCAGGGCCGTATTGGAAATTGTCATCAAGGCTGAAATATAGGCGAGAAGTATGAAGGAGCAGGAACGGCTTGCAAAAGCTGATGTCATCGAAAAAATCACCTTTTCGAGTTTTACGACTTTCTTCGCGGTCCAAATTATAATCGTTTCAAGGATTCCATCACCATGATTAGCAACGAACTATGTACGTCTTAACAAATAAGTTCATGAAATCCTGGAAACGATTATAATTTGGACCGCGAAGAAAGTCGTAAAACTCGAAAAGGTGATTTTTTCGATGACATCAGCTTTTGCAAGCCGTTCCTGCTCCTTCATACTTCTCGCCTATATTTCAGCCTTGACGACAATTTCCAATACGGCCCTGCAAACCGGTTTCTGTACCTGCAGCCTACGTTCATGTCAATTCTGACCGGTCTCTAGTAATAACTCTCCAATTTGAATTCATAGTAAGTTTGAGGCCTTCTTTTACCTTACTCTTTATATTGGGTAACTTTTGAGTTCTCCATACTCATTTATGTACATAAAGTCAAATACATACATATATACATATGTAGAAAGCACGATAATGAATGTTTCGTGATAGTAAGGCTTCACTAATCTACGATTAGATTTGCGTTAACGTTTTAGCGAGACTGTGCAGTTTATTTTTAGTTTTTAATAGTTAACGATTGATGTTTAAATTTGATACGATGCCTCTACTTTTTTCAGTACTTCAATGTCAACAAATCTGCTCTTATTTATCACCAAAAGTAAAATTGTTAAATTTTCTTCAACGAAAATATGAAACGTTCAAGTTTTAGAACATGATTTAAACTTGTACTTGGTCATAACTTTTTTGATTTCGCTCACAGCTGAAATCGAATGCTCCTCTGGCATTTTCTTCAAAGCTGCTGCTATATATTTTCCAAATAGGTCATGCTCTTCGCATTCATCAGTTTCGTAAACTTCAGCATTCTTCACTGACACTTCGGTTGTATTATTGTCTTCCAGGCACGTATTTATGTCGGGTTTCATTTCGAAACTATCAGTGGTCGCTTCTTCTTCGCTTTGGTTCTCGTTCAGGTATAAGTGGACAAAGGGGGATTCGCCTGAAGTTTGTAAATTGTTACCAGCACTTTCTTGAAACGAATCACCTGTAAACTACAAAAGTACAATTTGATTAATTTGATTAAAATGTTTGAGTATGTCGTCGAAAAGTGTAGTGTATACCTTTGGAACCTGATCTGCTTTGACTTGTCTTCGCTTTTCAAACTTGGACAACCATCCCTTACTTGCCGTGAATGGTTGTTTGGGTCCCTCTTCTCCTTTGGAGTACACTTTATATAATTCTAAAGCTTTCTGTCTAATCACCGTCCCAGTGAGTCTTTCACCAGTTTGATTCTGTTCCACAATCCAAATACCCAAAGACTTTTCCGTTTTCTCCAGAGCTGGATTTCGTATCCTTTTGGCAATTTTCGCCGACACGTCTGAAGAATGTCTGATTGAGTTTAATATTTTATCAGCATTTTTTTTAATACAACGTATCGTGCTCTCGCCAAGACCGTATTCGCGACCCAAAAGTGAAGGTCCTTCTCCGGCTTCTAGTCTTTTCAAAATTTCCGATTTGATCCCCAACGTCATGCAAACTCTCTTTCGCTTGATTTTGTGGCAAGATTGCAATGGAGCAACGATTGGGTTTTTCGACATTTTACCAATGCAATTATATTTGTCAGGCGTTAAAATTTCCAACATCAAACACATGCTGTAAAATACAGATAATAAAACAAACATTATGCATGAAACGGTCAATATTGAAACCTATGTGTAAAATTGAATAGTTTAGCAAACTTGAAACGGGTAAAATTTCATGGAAAAAGAAATTAAGCTAAATAACAAAGTGGAACACAATTAGGTAATCCTTCATTTTTGTCGACCTCTATATTTTATAGATTTTGATTTTTTCCCTTGGAATTATACTCAATTGATTTACAGTTGCCTTCTCGAGCAACATTCATAGAAGTGCTGCTATTCTTTTACTCTTGTGATTCAGAATTAAAATTAATTTCAACAATCATCCCAGAGAGTCTCACTTTGTTACCAACCAAAGGAACTAAGGACAACAAATTTGGATTTGAATAATCGCTAAAATTGAATGGAATTTTCATGATCTATTAATACAATTTTTTTTTAATTTAATATTAATAAATTGAACATTTCACGCGATACAAAGGTACAAGAAAATATTAATTTTCCCCCAAAATAAATATACATAGTAGCTTGTAACGAAAATATAAACGAACAAAACACCAATGCCGTATTATTGCTACATTGATAAACATATTAACATTTTATAAAATAAAATACGTGAAATAAACCAAAAATAAGCACATCATGCAACGTTGCGTGTGCCATATATGCGCGTGCTTATGTATGCGCGAACGGGTCGTGTAAAAAAATAAAATTCGTGGCCGAATAATGTGCTACTTATTTACACGGTATTTACATACATCGCATTGACGTTTAGGAACTGAGAACTAGGCGACCAAAAGATGAAATAAAAATTAAAATCGCATATACGGAATCGGACCAAATTCTAAAGCGCGGCAAATACAGCACGCAAAATCGGCATCATCAAAGTAATGAGTATTTGGAACATTTGGGTGAAAATATTCGATAACCACTAACACGCACTGGTCGACAGATGTGGAACGACTGGCGTATCGCATAAAACGCAAACAGTGTATAACGGCATAGTTACACTAGTGAGCCGTTAGCGAGGGGAGAAGGGGGAAAGTAATACAACGATCGCATAAAACGCGACACACACACAATATTAAGTGTAATATTTTTTTATATATGTACATACTAGCTTACCCGGCATAAGTTGCAATGCCCGATCCCGTTCCTGTTCCCGATCCCGTTCCTGTTCCCGTTCCAGATCCCGTTCCTAGTACGTTATCTGACGCGTGAGCAGGCCCGTTCCCGTTCGGTTCCTAGTACGTTATCTGACACGTGAGCAGGCCCGTTCCCGTTCCCGTTTTTCCCAGATTTTTTTTTCACAGGAACCTTCCTCGGCATGATCGCAATATGTCCTGAAAGTTTCATCGCGATCGGTTGGGTGGTTTAGGAGCCTATAAGATACAAACAGACAAACAGACAGACATTGATTTTTATATACATATATACATAGACTAGCTGACCCGGCATGCGTTGCAATGCTCGATCCCGTTCCTGCCCCGTTCCTAGTACGTTTTCTGACGCGTGAGCAGGCCTTCCGTTCCCGATCCTGTTCCTGTTCCCGTTCCAGATCCCGTTCCTAGTACGTTATCTGACGCGTGAGCAGGCCCGTTCCCGTTCGGTTCCTAGTACGTTATCTGACACGTGAACAGGCCCGTTCCCGTTCCGTTTTCCCAGATTTTTTTTTTTCACAGGAACCATCCTCGGCATGATCGCAATAAGTCCTGAAAGTTTCATCGCGATCGGTTGGGTGGTTTAGGAGCCTATAAGATACAAACAGACAAACAGACAGACATTGATTTTTTATATACATATATACATAGACTAGCTGACCCGGCATGCGTTGCAATGCTCGATCCCGTTCCCTGTTCTCCCCCGTTCCTGTTCCCGTTCCAGATCCCGTTCCTAGTACGTTATCTGACGCGTGAGCAGGCCCGTTCCCGTTCGGTTCCTAGTACGTTATCTGACACGTGAGCAGGCCCGTTCCCGTTCCCGTTTTTTCCCAGATTTTTTTTTTCACAGGAACCATCCTCGGCATGATCGCAATAAGTCCTGAAAGTTTCATCGCGATCGGTTGGGTGGTTTAGGAGCCTATAAGATACAAACAGACAAACCATAACAGGTTTCCCAATTCGTCACTATGGCGAGACATGAAAAAAAAACATTATATATAAAATAATGGTAGTAAAAAAAAAAAATATATATATATATGTATAATCGAATTACATTAAATTTAAATTAAACACAATTAAATAATAATTAGAAAGTATTAATAATAATAAAATTAAATAACAATAATAATAGAATCAAATTAAAAGTTAACATAAAATCAGCAAATCAATTATAAATAAATTAAATTATTACAAACAAAATCAAAATTTAAAGTGCATGAGAAATGTGGCGATCTGATGGTGCGTAGCGCAAAAAAATATCCAAATGTTGCGCAAGTGAATTGAGGCATTGAATGGCTCGAGCAATGGGCGAGTCAGCAAGGACACCGGTTCTCGCTCTGACAACCTGAAACAATTGACGCGTACGCAACTCCCGGAAGTGTGCAGGAGCCCACAACTTCATCTCCTCGAGGATTGGTGGGTTGCATATGTCACCTCTCAATAAATTACAGAAGTGATTCACAAGGAGTTTATCCCTACGAGATGACAGAGTGCTATATCCCAATGCACCTAGAACAAAAGCACTAGGATACAGTGAGGGATAGTAGCCGTATTGTCTCATGTATAGGTATCGGAGAAATTTCCGCTGAACTCTTTCAATCTGTAAATTATACTTGACTTCTCTGGGATTCCATATAATAGAACCAGATTCCAAGATGCTGCGGACCAAAGTGTCGTAAAGAAGGCGTAATACCCTCATATCATTGAAATGATGAGTATTACGCACGACGAATCCTAGCATCTTTGACGCCCTGTTACATATGTCTGAGATATGCACCACAAACTTCCACCTGCTTTCAAACGTAATCCCGAGATCACTTGTGGAAGGTTTCATTTCTAATATATTTCCACCAAGACTATATGGATGTACTAAAGGTGCAAGAGATCGGGAATAAGAAACGACATGACATTTCTCTATGCTAAATGGTAAATGGTTATCAGATGCCCATTCCCACAGCGAATTTAAGTCATTTTGCAGAGCAGTGAAATCTGCTGTCGTTCGAATATCTCTGTACACCTTGAGATCATCAGCATACAATAACAGATTGGAATTAGAAATGACTGTATGGATATCATTAATAAATATAAGAAACAACAATGGACCCAAATTGGAACCCTGTGGTATTCCAGAGAATGTGGGATACACATTGGAATATTGAGATTCATATTTCACGAATTGACAACGCCCACTCAGATAATCAACAAACAATTTTGTGATATTATATGAAAAACCGAGATCAAACAATTTACGGATAAGAATACTATGATCGACTTTGTCGAACGCTTTTTTTGAAGTCAGTATAAACCACATCAACTTGAACGTTCGAGTCCATCGATTTCGTGATGAAGTTGGAGAGACACAGGAGGTTAGTTGTTGTAGACCGGGCGGGGCGAAAACCATGTTGTTGGTCAATGAGAAATGGCTTTACATGATGGTAGATGTATTTATGTAAAATGATTTCCATTAACTTGGCTGGCGAAGAAACTATGGCAATTGGTCTGTAATTGTCAATTAGCGATTTATCACCCTTCTTGTGAATCGGCGTGACTTTCGTGCATTTCCATGAGTTTGGGAATGACGACGTCTTCAGCGATAAATTAAAGATAAATTGAAGTGGATTTGACAGACTTAATTGGCAGCCTTTTAAAATGAAATCCGGTATCAAATCTGGACCAAAAGATCTAATTGATTTCAATTTTTTGAAACCATACTCCATATCACAAATGTCAAATTCGTTGATTATCAAAGTGGGTGACCATGGAGACGATGAGAGACCACAATCATCACTGAAATTAATCGAGGAAGGAGAGTCAGAAAACACTGACTGGAAATGTTGAGCGAAGCCCATGGCAATGCTTTCGGGACCTTCGAAAGTCTCACTTCCTTTAGACATAATTGACAGTTTAGATTGGGTAGTACGTTTTGCGTTCACAAAATTCCAAAAAAAAGATTTCGGATCACTGCGCAATGCATTTTCACATATTTTTATATAATTGCTGTGGCAAGATAAGATTAATCTTTTGATTGAGTGCGCAAACTGCGAAATTCATTGTGATCAGCGGGATTATTAAACTTTCTCCAACGTTTATGAGCATTGTATTTACCCTTGAGGATGGAAATTAACTCGCTTGAGAACCACTTTGGGTAAATTCTGCTATATATCCTAGGACGTCTTTACGAAAACATTCATCGAATGACGAGTATACTAATTCATAAAAAAAGTGCTAGAGCAGAACTAACGTCAGTGCACTCGTAAACCCGCCCCCAGCTCGAACCAAGCAAAACCGAATTCAGATCTACAAAATCCACATCACCGAATATCCAACCACTCTCACGCGAAGACATATGAAATTGACCTTGAAGCCCATCTGAACTTGAATCAGCAGAGTTGAGATGGAATTCAATTTCAAGCGTTGGATGGTACTGGTCTTCGGGTACAATAGAAACATCACTTCTACAGGTTTTAGCATAATTCAGATTGGTAAGGACAAGATCTAATTTCGAATCAAATACATTATTAACAACATTTACATCAATCAAATTAAAGAGTTCACAAATATTCAAAATATCATTGTTTAAATAACGCAATGCTTCAGTATTAAAATCACCTAGAATAATTAATTTTTTTTTGCGACTCAAGTAGATGCAATTTTCTTGTAATGTATTAAAGAATGCATCTGAAATGGTTCGAGACTGATTTGGAGGAAAGTACAGCACGCAAATTATGATGGAAGAACGGGGAAGTTCGATACTGATCCAGAGATGTTCACCGAAGGTGTGGAGATGATTAAGGGGCGTACAGATCGCACACGATCCGTGCGGACAGCCAACAGAACACCACCTCCTCTGCTGCCTCGATCTCTTCTAAATACCTGGTATCTATTATCGAACAATTCAGCGTCATTCATCGAATTATTAAGCCAGGTCTCAGTCAGTGCGATGAAATCATGATCCTGTGAAAGAACGGATGCTAAGCATTTAACTGCTTTAGTATTTAGACCCCTTACGTTCTGATAAAGGATCGTGAAACGGGGATCCATGCGCACCCTATGCTTTTGAGGGTGTATAGCTTCTACGAAATTTCCATCTGCTAATGGCCACCCAGATGGCCACATATGGGGACACAGGAAATCATTCAGGTTATCCTCCTGTATTGATACCTTGAAAGAACTATAATCATTCTTAGTCACAAGCTTTGCCACAATTGGGTCGCAATATGGCAGTTTCTGTACGATATAGTCGACAAGAGCCTTCTCTGAAGTATCCTTCTTAAGGTAAAATACGTGAAAGAATTTCCTTCGCTGTGCGGCCACCAATAAGTTATCAGCCCCACCCGTGCCACGAATAATCCTTCTAGTAGTACGAGAAGTGCTTCCTTGGATCTTCGTCACCGGAGAAGAGGGCAGCACATCATCATAATTCTGCCGATCCGGAACGGGAGGTGAAGACGGAAGTACATCCGTGAGTTCCGAAGTAGGTGAAGCCGGAAGTGAGGTCGAAATTGACGAAGAATTCTGAACGATAGCCGGAAGTTCGACAGTAGGTGAAGCTTGAGTCCGAGCTGAAGCCGTAAGTACGGCCGAAAATGAAGCCGGAGGTGAGGCCGGAGTTGCAGTCATCAGCGAAGCTGGAGTCCGACCTGAAGACAGAATCCGAACAGCAGCCGGAGTCAGAACCGTAGTCTGAATCGAAGTTGAGGCAGGAGTCACTAGGACAGGTGTCACTGCAGACTGTACCACAGACGTTTTACCGGACGCAATAGACTCAATGGCTCGTAATGCTTTTGAATTCAACGAGCAGATTTCGGCTACTCTTTCAAACTCAACAATGATCTCGCTTACAGCAGATAGTAGGTGCGACTTTTGCAGATGTTAAAATGTTTGCTTTTGTCCCCAGAATGTTTTGATTGACTTGTGTAGGGCCCGTGCCCTAATGAGATGGTTATCACTATTATAAGACATTATTTATTTATTTATTATGTATTTATTATAATCCAATTTGAATATTCGAAATTATTATTATATTCAAAATTATTAATAAATTAATATATTCGAATTTATTATTATATTCGATTTATTAAATATAACGAATTTATTCAATGCACTCACTTTGTGACAATAATATACATACGTGCATATAAACGTATAAAGATTCACGAACACAAGAAAAAGTCACAGTCACAAACAGTTAGACAGTCAAACAAACAGTCACGAATGTCACAAAAGTCACAACAATCAAATAAATCAAAAAAGCGAGCCAATCGGTCAGAAAACAGTTAGATATAGCAGAGACGTGTTGAAACACGTCAATTCGACACCGAATTCGATATTCAACAATTATATACATAGACTAGCTGACCCGGCATGCGTTGCAATGCTCGATCCCGTTCCCGCTCCTGTTCCTGTTCCCGTTCCAGATCCCGTTCCTAGTACGTTATCTGACGCGTGAGCAGGCCCGTTCCCGTTCGGTTCCTAGTACGTTATCTGACACGTGAGCAGGCCCGTTCCCGTTCCCCGTTTTTCCCAGATTTTTTTTTCAGGAACCACCCTCGGCATGATCGCAATAAGTCCTGAAAGTTTCATCGCGATCGGTTGGGTGGTTTAGGAGCCTATAAGATACAAACAGACAAACAGACAGACATTGATTTTTTTATACATATATACATAGACTAGCTGACCCGGCATGCATTGCAATGCTCGATCCCGTTCCTGCTCCCGTTCCTAGTACGTTTTCTGACGCGTGAGCAGGCCTGTTCCCGATCCTGTTCCTGTTCCCGTTCCAGATCCCGTTCCTAGTACGTTATCTGACGCGTGAGCAGGCCCGTTCCCGTTCGGTTCCTAGTACGTTATCTGACACGTGAGCAGGCCCGTTCCCGTTCCCGTTTTTCCCAGATTTTTTTTTCACAGGAACCATCCTCGGCATGATCGCAATAAGTCCTGAAAGTTTCATCGCGATCGGTTGGGTGGTTTAGGAGCCTATAAGATACAAACAGACAAACAGACAGACATTGATTTTATATACATATATACATAGACTAGCTGACCCGGCATTTTATACATATATACATAGCGTTGCAATGCTCGATCCTGCCTGCTCCCGTTCCGTTCGTTCCAGATCCCGTTCCTCCCGTTCCTGCTCCCGTTCCTGTTCCCGTTCCAGATCCCGTTCCTCCTGTACGTTATCTGACGCGTGAGCAGGACCATTGGATTTTTATATACATATATACATAGTTCCCGTTCGGTTCCTAGTACGTTATCTGACACGTGAGCAGGCCCGTTCCCGTTCCCGTTTTTTCCCAGATTTTTTTTTTTCACAGGAACCATCCTCGGCATGATCGCAATAAGTCCTGAAAGTTTCATCGCGATCGGTTGGGTGGTTTAGGAGCCTATAAGATACAAACAGACAAACAGACAGACATTGATTTTTATATACATATATACATAGACTAGCTGACCCGGCATGCGTTGCAATGCTCGATCCCGTTCCCTAGTACGTTTTCCGCCCCGTTCCCGTTCCAGATCCCGTTCCTAGTACGTTATCTGACGCGTGAGCAGGCCCGTTCCCGTTCGGTTCCTAGTACGTTATCTGACACGTGAGCAGGCCCGTTCCCGTTCCCTGTTTTTCCCAGATTTTTTTTTTTCACAGGAACCACCCTCGGCATGATCGCAATAAGTCCTGAAAGTTTCATCGCGATCGGTTGGGTGGTTTAGAGCCTATAAGATACAAACAGACAAACAGACAGACATTGATTTTTTTATATACATATATACATAGACTAGACCCGGCTGACCCGGCATGCCCGGTTCCTTTTTCAATGCTCGATCCCGTTCCCGCTCCGTTCCTAGTACGTTTTCTGACGCGTGAGCAGGCCGTTCCCGATCCCGTTCCCCAGTTCCCGTTCCAGATCCGTTCCCCTGCTCCTTTTTTTCCCAGTTATCTGAACCGTGAGCAGGCCCGTTCCCGTTCGGTTCCAGACAAACAGACGTTATCTTTTACATATATACATAGACTAGCAGGCCCGTTCCCGTTCCTGTTTTTTTTCAGATTTTTTTTTCACCTGAACCACCCTCGGCATGATCGCAATAAGTCCTGAAGATTTTTTTTCATCGGCATGATCGCAATAAGTCCTGGTTTCATCGCGATCGGTTGGTGGTTTAGGAGCCTATAAGATACAAACAGACAAACAGACAGACATTGATTTTTATATACATATATACATAGACTAGCTGACCCGGCATGCATTGCAATGCTCGATCCCGTTCCTCCCTTCCTGTTCCTTCCTAGTACGTTTTCTGACGCGTGAGCAGGCCGTTCCCTAGTACGATCCTGTTCCTGTTCCCGTTCCAGATCCCGTTCCTAGTACGTTATCTGACGCGTGAGCAGGCCCGTTCCCGTTCGGTTCCTAGTACGTTATCTGACACGTGAGCAGGCCCGTTCCCGTTCCCGTTTTTCCCAGATTTTTTTTTCACAGGAACCACCCTCGGCATGATCGCAATAAGTTCTGAAAGTTTCATCGCGATCGGTTGGGTGGTTTAGGAGCCTATAAGATACAAACAGACAAACAGACAGACATTGATTTTTATATACATATATACATAGACTAGCTGACCCGGCATGCGTTTGCAATGCTCGATCCCGTTCCTGCTCCCGTTCCTAGTACGTTTTTCCTGACGCGTGAGCAGGCCTGTTCCCGATCCCGTTCCTGTTCCCGTTCCAGATCCCGTTCCTAGTACGTTATCTGACGCGTGAGCAGGCCCGTTCCTGTTCCCGTTTTTCCCAGATTTTTTTTTTTTTTTTCACAGAACCATCCTCGGCATGATCGCAATAAGTCCTGAAAGTTTCATCGCGATCGGTTGGGTGGTTTAGGAGCCTATAAGATACAAACAGACAAACAGACAGACATTGATTTTTATACATATATACATAGACTAGCTGACCCGGCATGCATGCTCGATCCGGCATGCGTTGCAATGCTCGTTCCCGTGAGCAGGCCTGTTCCTGATCCTGTTTGTTCCCGTTCCCGTTCCAGATCCCGTTCCTAGTACGATCTGACGCGTGAGCAGGCCCAGATTTTTTTTTCACAGGAACCACTCTTCGGCATGATCGCAATAAGTTCCCGTTCGGTTCCTAAACAGTACGTTATCTGACAAGCAGGCCGTTCCCTGATTCCTGTTTTTCCCAGATTTTTTTTTCGTCTTTTTTTCCCACAGGAACCATCCTCGGCATGATCGCAATAAGTCCTGAAAGTTTCATCGCGATCGGTTGGGTTTAGGAGCCTATAAGATACAAACAGACAAACAGACAGACATTGATTTTTATATACATATATACATAGACTAGCTGACCCGGCATGCGTTGCAATGCTCGATCCCGTTCCCGCTGCCCGTTCCTAGTACAGTTTTCCTAGTACGTTTTCTGACGCGTGAGCAGGCCCGTTCCCGATCCCGGTCCTGTTCCCGTTCCAGATCCCGTTCCTAGTACGTTATCTGACGCGTGAGCAGGCCCGTTCCCGTTCCTGTTTTTTTTCCCAGATTTTTTTTTTCACAGGAACCATCCTCATATATACATGATCGCAATAAGTCCTAAAAGTTTCATCGCGATCGGTTGGGTGGTTTAGGAGCCTATAAGATACAAACAGACAAACAGACAGACATTGATTTTTTATATACATATATACATAGACTAGCTGACCCGGCATGCGTTGCAATGCTCGATCCCATTCCCGCTCCCGTTCCTGTTCCCGTTCCAGATCCCGTTCCTAGTACGTTATCTGACACGTGAGCAGGCCCGTTCCCGTTCCTGTTTTTCCCAGATTTTTTTTTTCACAGGAACCACCCTCGGCATGATCGCAATAAGTCCTGAAAGTTTCATCGCGATCGGTTGGGTGGTTTAGGAGCCTATAAGTTACAAACAGACAAACAGACAGACATTGATTTTTATATACATATATACATAGAGACTAGCTGACCCGGCATGCGTTGCAATGCTCGATCCCGTTCCTGCTCCCGTTCCTAGTAAGTTTTCTGACGCGTGAGCAGGCCTGTTCCCGATCCCGGTCCCGTTCCTGTTCCAGTTCCAGGTCCCGATCCCGTTCCAGATCCCGTTTCCGTTCCCGATCCCATTCCTGTTCCCGGTCCCGATCCTGTTCCTGTTCCGATTCCAGATCCTGTTTCCGTTCCCGATCCCGGTCCAGATCCCGTTCCCGTTCCTGTTCCTAGTATGTTATCTGACGCATGAGCAGGCCCGTTCCCGTTTTCCCCCGATTTTTTTCACAGGAACCATCCCCGGCATGATCACAATAAGTCCTGGAAGTTTCATCGCGATCGGTTGGGTGGTTTAGGAGCCTATAAGAGACAAACAAACAGACAAACAAACAGACATTGATTTTTATATATATAGATAGATAGATAAGTAAGTCACAGACACGCAACTTTAATATTAACCTCTCTGAGACGCTACAATATAGACGCGCCATAAACCGTAAGGGCTCACACACACGTACCACACGCCACCCCACACACGTCTTCTGACGAAATCCTAAATGGTTTAGTATGGGGTAGATACACACGTGCAACACTCCACGTTGCGCAATCACATCACGTGTGGTGTGGCAAGTGTGTGCGAGCCTTAGGGTGATATTACACTGAGAAACCAAACGGAACACCAGATTTTTTTTGAACCTCGACGACCAGATAGATATACAGGTTCCAATGCTACGTATTACATGATGCGATTCTCAGTTGCATAAAAATTTCTTGGAAGTCAATGTTCGACGAAAATAACCTTCACCAAAAACCCTTTTCTGACCTTTTTTTTGCATCGTCGTACTCAATTTATTGTCAACGCAACGCAACGTCAGCGCAATTGTTTCGAAAACAATGAAATTCAGAAAGAAATATGAGAGGTTGAATTTTATATATTTTCTACGTCTACATAGAGTACCTAGTTTTCGTATAGCTTCCTAGACCTATTTTTTTTGTATGAAGATTATGAGATGAGCAGGTAGCTTGGTGAGTGAAAAGTGGTGCAATGTAATAAGATGTTCGCCACCGCCAAAAAAAATCTGGTGCTGGTGTGGTTGCTCAGTGTAATATCGCTCTAAACCTCACAGTTGAATCTCTCTTTCAACAGTCAATCGATCAACATAGATCGAACCGTGAATCCAAACAAGCGCTGTTTCACATATTTATTTATTTATTATACAGGTTTTAACTCAAAATTTATATAACATAGGATATACACAAATATAAAATAAAATACAAATATACAATAAAAGTATCAATATGCAACCCCATCTCAGCTAAGTAGCCTAGCTAAATGTAACTTCAGATAGGCCACAAAACTAGGATAGGGTATGCAAAATAAATCAATACCATCGGTGGCCAGGGCATTAAATAGTCGGATGGTTTCAACAACAGGAGACGGTCCTAACTGTAGGTTGTTGGAAGAGACGTTGAGAACGCGAACGAATGTAATTTTCGGGCGCAAACAGGCTAAATCTTTCAAGCACTGGAGGATTCCATACATCACCTCTGTACACTAGAAAAATGTGTCGCAACAACAACATGCTCCTTCGAACCTCGAGTGATTGCATGCCCATCATGCCCAGAAGAAACTTACTCGGGTACAGAAATGGGTAGTAACCATACTGCCTTAAAAATAAATATATCTAATAAACTTCTTATGAACTCGTTCAAGCATATTGTTGTACGAACGTTCATAGGGCGACCATATTATACAATTGTTCTCAACTTTGGACAGAACCAAAGAGCAGTACAATCGCACAATTACCCCGATATCATTAAATATTTTCGAGTTCCTCATTACAAAGGCCAGAAGTTTAGCCGCGGATGATGATACTAAATTACTTATGTGGGCGTGAAAGGTCATCTTGGTGTCAAAAATGACATCAAGATCCGTGCATATGCGTTTTTTGCGTTAATTATGATCTATTTTTTTAACAAACGAATATGCAGTTTTAATCCATGTTTTTATTTATTTATTTTATATAATAATAGCTAATTAGCTAATTTAACTTACATCTATTACATATTTATAACAACTACATAAATCAATTACACATTATACACTATACTTATACATAACTACTATCTCTCACAGAGGTGTCTCCTCACACTTTTCAAGAATGCATCTATTGTCTTAGAAGATTTGACGCACTCCGGGAGGGCATTATACATTAATAGACCCCTGTGAAAAACACCACCAGATGTCTTTGTTTTCCTTACTCTACAAACTAATTGGTTCTTATTTCCAGTACAATAACTATGGATATCACTATTTCTAATGATATAATTCTTAAAATAATTTGGCAATAACTTATAAACAAAAGACAATGTGCTTAACTTTCAACAATTTCTAATACTCACCCATCCCAATTCATCTAACATACTTCTAATACTTTTTAGCCTACCAACATTCAAAATACCTCTCATAGCTCTATTTTGTAACCTTTGCATTTTATCTAAATCTTGGCCATTGAACATATTAAGTATGTGCGTGTGTTAAGGGGACAAAGGTTCGTCACTATTGTTATGACAAGAGGCGATTAAAAAACGTGCGGAATATGTTGCATACCTTATGTATGCTGTACCAGAGCTAAACTGTTATCTTGGTATTCCGACATAACAAAGGTACTAGACTCGTTACCAGACATTAAACTGGTCTGACGGAGGTTAGAGATCTGTAAAGTACCTGGGTCATCTACTAACAACTAACTAACAGAAGACCTCTCTGCTGACGCTGAGATCAAACGGCAACTAAGAGTGATATGTGTACGTGCCAATAGAGCTATGTAGACACATAGCGAAAATAATGGGTGGCAGATGGAGGCGAGAAATACTGGAATGGTATCCGAGAGGATGTGAAGAAAGCAAGGTAGACCGAGTGAACGATGGGCTGATGAATTGAGAAGAATGTGTGGAGCAGATCGCTCAAGACAGACAGAAATGGAAGAGGATGGGAGAAGCCTTCATCCAGCAGTGGATGGTGAACGCCTGAAAATGATGATGATTTAACTTCTTATTATACTTCTCTATATATTGTTATCTTTCTTCTTCATAATTGTTTATTTATTTTAATAATTTTTATTCTTCTTATTATATTATGATACTAGCTTTATTACCCGGCTTTGCCCGGAGTGTAATTAATATAATGTAATATAGTTTGTTTAGTAAATTATTTCGGGAGCCCAAAAAACTACCGCCGGGGCAGGAGGGGGGGGTCTGGGGGGTGGTAAGGGAGTTTTTTTCGGTTTTTTGGGTTTTTTTGACTTTTTTTTGGACTTTTTTTGGAACTTTTTTTGAACTTTTTTTAAATTTACTGCCGAAAACATCTACTATCGTGTGTACTATCCCGTCGTTTCTATTAATCGACTCCCGAAAAGCAATGCCTGGTAATTGACGAATGACCCCTTCTTACCCCGGCGGCCCCTTATACCCCTTATACCAACCCCTCCTGCCCCGGCGGCCTTTTATATATTAGATTATCTATTAAATCTAATTGTCTGCCGAAAACATCTATATTATGTGAAACTAAAACAATGTCCGTTTTTGTTTATAAAACCTATGGTGTGTCGAGTCATTCATTTTTAATACATAATAAGAAAATTCGCACAAAGGAAGGTAAAATATTTTGACGATAATATTATGTAGTAGAAATATTTTTCACAGTGATGAACGATTGCAAAGCATATTCTACGGAATCATACTCTACTATTACAGCGTATTGATAGATTAAATTGGGGCAATTGATGGAATTGGCAATGAAATGGATCTAAAAATACGAGTATATAATACAAAATATCAAAATGAATTCGACCACATCCATCTTCATTGGGTTCGAAGTACGGCTTCATCGAGAGAAATAATTATGCAGATCTCAAATGGATGTCCACGTCTAGACGAGCGAGCACTTTTGAAATGGGCTTCGACAAATAAAATTATTTCACATACGATTTGCAGATATATATTTTTTACACAGTATTCCCTTTCAGTTTGCAACGCTAGAGACTTTTCACCCTTTCGTGCACTCAAAATATCGTTTTCATTATTTATAATTTAGCAAAGCACTGTCTCTATCGTTTGCTCGCTGTTGAAGAAGGACGCCATCAAGAGCAACAACCTACTGGAGCAGAGGTGTATTCGTCGGACAAGTAGACGCATCTCAGACATTCGTAACCATTCTGAAACACACTCCAGCATAATGGGAGCGAACGTTTGTCCTTGGCGCCATTTCGCGCGTGGCGTCCCTGGTAACACAAAATGGCTGCCGCGAGCGCGCGGTTTTCGAGTTATGCCTCAATTTTATCCATTTATTCGCATTATTGCGAATGATTCGGTTCATTTTCTGCTGTAAAAAGGTTGTTGACACCTGCCTCGGGACATCCGCAATGCGCGAAGCGTTGTAGCCGAGAGCGAGAGCCGACAAAATCGATGAAAACGAGACGACTACATGTCCCTGTCTCGGTCTGAGTCTGGCCAAAGTGCACGTGCACCGAAACTCAAATACGCACACACACACACACACACACCTGAAAGTGTATGGTCGTTTTTCCGGATCGTTTGGCCAAACATTCGAAGCGCGTAATTGCAATAATACAATCGTGTATGTACGTTCTGTGTGATTAAACAACTCATATATGTACATACATACTTAGCGATGATAACGGGAAAACGTGTATGTTTTCATTTCGCAATAATTGCGAGAATTTTATTTATGATAATTTAATCGAGTTTCAGGCTCTGCTTATGAAACCCGCATAGTTCGATGCACAAGCATTTCAAAATCATATCGAATGAAAATAGGATTTTCCAGGAAAATATAAACATCCAATTGGATATTTGAATATAAATTATCCAAACATTGGAGATGAAGCAAGTACATAGTTGTTGTAAATACATATTTCAATAGTTGACGAAATTTTATACACAGGCTTGAAAATTTTTGCAAATTAATAAATTATTTATTAAATAAATCAATTCAAAATGAAACGCACAGTATTTAACTGTAGGTCGTCAGACTGCGACAGATCATTTTAAGGAATTCAGTCAATTAAAACACCACTGAAAATTTAAATCATTTGAACTTTGTAGACCTTCCAGTGGCTGGGAACCTGCAGCTCCAGAGCCCCATGCGGCTCCTCTGCCGATTGAGACTCTCAAGTGAAATAAAATCGTCATCATTTTCAGCCGTTCACCATCCACTGCTGGATGAAGGCCGCTCCAATCCTCATCCATTCTTGTCCGTCTCGAACACATCCTTCTCGATTCATCAGCCCGTCGTACACTCTACCTCAGCTTTCTTTCACATCCTCTCGGATACCATTCCAGTATTTATCTGCCATCCATTCTCATCGCTATGTATCCAACCACGTTTTTCACACGTTACACTATCTCTGCTACCTCGGTCATGCTTCTTACCCATGACGCCATGACCCATTAGATAATAATATGTTACAATCATATTTTAGTAAATTTATTGTGAGAGGAATGTTTGTATGTGAATATAATTTAAGGAATAAAAATAATTTAATTATAAAAAATGTAAAAAAAAAATAGCATCTTGTACAGAGTTGTTTTGGAGTATAATAGACTGCCGGATGGAATTAGTAGTTTCAAAACTGTTGAAAAATTCCTGGCAGTCTTAAAAAAACATCTCTGTACAGGTGCTTAGTTAAGGATTAGGTATATAATTAGCTTAAGCTACTGTATTATATAAATAAATAAATAAATGTACTCCTCTTATGTTCTCTTCTCGTCATACCGACCATACTGCCGTCCTAAGCCCACTTAACGTAACTGACAAAAATTACGAAAATGAGTTAGATGTGTTTTAGGGGTTATGGGAGTGTATTCTTGTAATTTTTCATATCAAAATTAATGTATATTAAATCTAACGTATATTCACTTCGGTCACTACCTTATCACGAAAGATTGAAAAGACTGAATATCTCCACATTGGAGACGAGGAGATTAAGAGGTGATTTGATTGAAGTATTCAAAATAATAAATAATCATTATTCATGTGAAATGACCAACCTCATTATGTTCAATGAGAACCCTCATCTAAGAGGTCATATACTCTTAGACTCCGAAAACAAAAATCAAATAAGATCGTTAGAGATTCATTCTTTTCAAATAGAGCGGTTGGAATAGTCATATGTATACATTAACTACTAAAGTATTCATTTTTTTTTTTATTTTTTTCTTAGAATTATCAAAACACAATAGAAAATAACCTCATGCACTGAAAAAAAGTTTTAAATAAATCAGTAATATATGAAGAAAAACACAAATTTAGAATAAATTTGTACATCGCCTTGCGCAACATTCTCAAATTCAGCATTTCAGTATATCTCGCGTACAATCAGCCATACATTCTTATCGCTGTGTTCAGCAAAAAAAATTTGCTCGAAAAAGGTTACCGACCGCTTAAACCGACCGATGATGCCATCATCATCATCATCAGATCACTGACCAATCATCATACAATACAAAAAATTGGGGGGTCAACGTTCGAGAACTTTTCCCTATCAAAATTTATCGAAAGCCGGAAAACGAATCACGATCAACACTAAATTGTACTGAACATCACACTAAATTTCAAACCAATCCAACAACAACAACAACAACAACAACAAAATCGGAAAGAGATAAATCAATTTTCCGACCGGGGAAAATGGACGCGGACGTTCGCAAATCTACAAGGAACGAATGGAAAATCGCACGAGGAAAATGGCTGGGATTCGGGAACGCGCACTCACGGGGAGAAGAAGAAGTGGGGGGTTGGGTCAAAATAAGCATGGAAGGGGAACGTTCGCGATTCACATTTGTTTCTAGCAGTGGTTCGCCAGCTGTCACTCTTGTCAAGAGTCAGTAGCAAACGAACGTTCGCCGAGGAATCACACGCGCGCGCGCGTTCGGTGCGAACATTTTAAACAATAAGTTCTTTGTGTGGTCCACCATAAAGGAGTTAAAGCTCCATTTCCGTCTCCGAGCCGAGAAATCGAAACACCGCAGGAAAATCCACCACGATGAGGTAATTATCAATATCCAACGATACGTACGTATCTCATGATTTTGTTTTCCCACTGGCTCCATTGGTGCGCCATGTGCTACATCGGAGTCGTGTCGCATCCTCCTTTCGCTTTTACTCCGTACTTGTGATGTGTATTCAATCTGTGATTTTATGTATGTACGTATGTACGAGTAGATGGTGGTTTTTGTGTGATGGCGATCCTTTCAAAAATCGGCTTTGTTATGTAAATGGCGATGCTCGTGCACACTCTTCTCGTTAGCAAACGAAAGCATTTGCATTTTGAGTGATATTTTCAGTGTGTATTTTAGGGGCAACGCGTGTGTGTAATCCGCCATTGTATGAAATGCCCGTTCGTTTTGTGCAATTCTGAACGTTTTAGGCGAAGTATCAATTTTTTTCACTCTGAATCAGCTGATTCCGATGAACAGTTTTAAACCAGTTTTTTCATCCAGTCGTTCTCAAACTTTAGTATTTCAATTGTAATTATTATTATATATATAATAGCCCCGTTCTGTCTGTCTGTGTGTGTGTGTGTGTGTGTGTCTGTCTGCTGATAACGCTAGCTGAGGTAAATAATCAAAAGACACGAACCGTCCGCGCGCGCGCGATTGGGATTTGTACCCGAGATCACCAGTTCGGAACGGTGAGCGTTTACGCTATGATCCAAACGAGTCTGCTACGATTTGACAATATTAATTGTCAATAGGCTAGCGACTTTGCTCAATTGTTACGTTGTTGTATTGTAACGCGCCATCTATGCAACTATAAAACTGTTAAATACATATATACTCACCACACAATCACTCACAGTACGGATGATGAGAAATCACTCCGTTGATATTCAACGGGCTTACACTAGTGCATAGTAGTAATGTAACTGTTTGTTTGTTCTTTACATACATACATACATTCCCCAACTGTTTGACTTCTTGAGACCAAATTTTGCATGTTTTTTGTTGTTGGTACATGTCATGATCCTATTTCTATTTATTTAAATTAATCAACAATTGCACATTGTGCACTTTTCCTGCATTTTATACAATGTGGGACTTTTCAATTGCCTGTAAAATATTCATATTCTCATATATCTAGTGTTTTTTTGAGACGAAATAGTACGCATGCTACCATAATTTCATTGGCACTTTCAGAGCAATAGGCGTCGCCACTCACATTTCCATCCCTTTTTAACATTCGCGGTCATAAGAAACAGATAGCTATACTATCCCGTTTCTAATGATGAATCTCTTAATGAATATAATGAATGAGAAATAAAACAATAATCATCAATAATGTATGAAGTTCAACTGATTTTCTAAGAATCTTATTGTATTCAACATCAATATTAATTCTAATGTATGTACATACTAGTCAACATTTTTAATAGATATCTGTGTGTGTGTGTGTGTTTCATTGAAAATGTCACGAAAACATATTTAGTCTGCAATTCAAATTTCGCCGAATTTATAATGTAATATATGTATGTATGTAATATTACTTATAAAATCTTCTTCACATTTGTGAATCCGATTTAATCATTGTTTTTCTTTACTAAATATAACCGCATGCAATCTTGTTTGTTTGGCGTTTTTTTTTATTGTATTTTGAAAAAAATCTGCTGAATTCAACGCTTATACTGTCCATATTACAATACATACAGAAGAGAATGCGCAATAAAAAATGATTAGAATACAATATTTACCAAAATTAATTATTACACACACTAGAAGAGTTTCACTTCCGATCTGTGGAAATTTAACTTAAAGTTTATCGATTCTGAATATGAACCTACGCACAATCGCTTCTACATACATAAAGGTCACATCAATTATTACATAACATTGAAATATTCGTATATAAAAATATTATTTAATATACAGTGGAAGAAAATTAAATTGTCATGAACGGAAATGCACCAATTACAGTTTGACCTACATACATACATTGCAGTTATAAAACTTTTTATTTTCATTCAGAATGGCATAGTTTTTCTCAAACATATTTTTTCTCTGTCAATCTTGGGGATTAAATTCGGACTTATTCTCGATTTTGATTGAAAAATATGTAACACTTAATACGTTATCAGTCACAATTGTGCTTATATGTACATACAGAGTACTGTTGTATAATGATTTATGACCGCTTATCTATAATTTCATTCAGCCACACCAATGTGCACAGATTTGTCGATATCATCATCTATGATTGATGCTTCCAATTGATGGTTCAAGGTCGACTTTTTACCAGATTCCTGAATGATCGTCTCTCGTCTGCAATTTTTCCGCTCGTTTTCCAATTTTCTAACGGTCGAAAATGTTGACAATCTCTCACCGTTTAGTTGCGTAAGTAATTGCGACCTCTGTTCGCGTACTTGTTAATTATTTATTTACCAGTGACCGTAATTAGGTACTATTCAAGATCACAATGCCCTTAGCCTCGAATGCTTGCGTTTATTATCATCGGTTTACTGAATTCATTGAGAGGACTCACGGTTAGTAGCATCTGCGTTTTCAATTTATTGTAAAGTTGCCTGCCTGCTGTGCTCCTATTGGTCGACACGATTGCAGCTCACGTTCTCATTGGTCGATTTGATTGATCGTGGGCGTGTTTACGCAAATTCTCACGTTTCAGTAAATTAACTAAGGCAGAGTTCAACACCAGTAGCCACAACATTATCTATTGACTAGAATTTAGTCATATGTATGTACTAGACTGCCGTCCCAAGCCCACTTAACGTAATGAGTTAGATGTGTTTTGGGGGTTATGGGAGTGTATTCTTGCAATTTTTCATATCAAAATTAATGTATCTTCATCCAAAAGTGACTTTTTTAAGCTATTAAATCTAACGTATCTGCATGCGCAGAGAAATAGTATCCAATATTTAATTCGGTCACTACCTTATCATGAAAGATTGAAAAGACTGAATCTCTCTACATTAAGAGGTGATTTAATTGAAGTATTCAAAATAATAAATAATCATTATTCATATGAAATGACCAACCTCATTATGTTCAATTAGAACCTTCATCTAAGAGGTCATATACTCTTAGACTCCGAAAAGAAAAATCAAATAAGATTGTTAGAGATTCATTCTTTTCAAATAGAGTGGTTGAAGTTTGGAATAGTCATATGTATACATTAATAATGCATAATGAAGTGACGTAACTACTAAAGTATTCATTTTTTTTTTAATTTTTCCTTAGAATTATCAAAACACAATAGAAAATAACCTCATGCACTAAAAAAAAATTAAATAAATCGGTAATATATGAAGAAAAACACAAATTTAGAATAAAACTTTCAAGTCCATTTATGTATCTCGATATTGTTGTTTTGTCAGTTACGTTAAGTGGGCTTAGGACTGCAGTAGAGGCGGTGCATATAAGGGGAACTAAGAACTAAGGTATTTGAAGATAATCTGTTCTATCGATGTGCTGCTAGCGATGAGTATTTTGATTTAAAATAATCCAAAATCGGCACGTTTCTCGTTTGTTTATTGTTCGTGGTTATGTTTACTACGCAGTTGAAACAAAAACTGTCATACAATTATCATAAAAAAATTTTCAATTTGACGTTGTTTGTGCAATGTTTCGACATATGTATGTATGTACATGTTCAAATAATGAGGGAGTGCAAAGTGCAAAATTTCGTTTCTGACGAATTTTTCGATAGTATTAATTAAATCAAGGCTGTTTGTTATCTACATATCGTCGGCTTTTTATCGTACGTATTGTTTGGCGACAATCATCATTTGCCTAGTATGTCGTAATTAATTTACATACACATACAAAAAAAACATTACATACACATTTAAGTATTTCCTTTTGAGTCTGACGCGCAATCACGCTAATCGCTAAGATTGTAATTTCGCTTCTGTCGTACAAATACTCAATTATCAAATGTGAAAGGTGACTAATATATGTAGAGTAGCGTTTCTTAAAATAGTTTTCAAATTATTGCACAACGTATCGATTGAATGATTTTTCGAGCGGGATCGTAGACTATTTAGTCATTTTGGAGAGAATTTATGTTGGAACAAAGGTATAATATTCGCGTTGATGAATGTTCGGAATGTCTCGGTTTACGGTTACATATGCCTATACATACTAAGTACATACATATGTATGTGCGTCGATTGTATCGCTCGTGTTTTGCTCGTCAGTTGGATATTCGATCCTCGTAACTCGGTTGTAAAGTTGGATGGTAAATTAGGGTAATCAATCTGGATTCTGGGCAAGTCTTCTCAAGTGAAAGGTGAAGGAATTTATCACCAAGCTGACGTTGGAAGTTTCTGGCATGATCGATTTCGTCTACAGTTTTCCGCTCGGAGATTTTTCACCTTTGAATTTTCCACGTTTTTCACCCCAAGACTGGCTGGTTTGATATTGCAAATTCCCACTGTTGATAGTATGTATAAAATAATATGTACGTATGTACTAGGTTATGTATACAAATGAAACTGCATAATCATAATGGTCATTTTCAGCCGTTCACCATCCACTGCTGGATGAAGGCCTCTCGAATATTCTATTCCTGTCTGTCTTGAGCAATTTGCATCCACTTAACTCCACACATTCTTCTCAATTCATCAGCCCGTCTTCCACTCGGTCTACCTTGCTTTCTTTCACATCCTCTCGGATACCATTCCAGTATTTCTTGCCATCCATTCTTCTCGCTATGTGTCCACTTCAACTTTTTCCCCACGTACTGCTATATCTACCACTTTGGTCATACTTCTTACCCATGTATTCCTCTTGCGATCTCTTCTTATTTATTTATTTACTAGCTTTATTACCCGGCTTTGCCCGGGGTGTAATTAATATAATGTAATATAGTGTTTGTTTAGTAAATTATTTCGGGAGCCCAAAAACCCTCCTTCTTACCCCGGCGGCCCCTTTTTTGGACTCCCGAAAACAATGCCGGCCCCTTACCACCCCCAAGACCCCCCTCCTATCCCGGCGACCCTTTTTTGGACTCCCGAAAAGCAATGCCGGCCCCTTACCACCCCCCAGACCCCCCTCCTATCCCGGCGACCCTTTTCTGGACTCCCGAAAAGCAATGCCGGCCCCTTACCAATCCCCAAACCCTCCTTCTTACCCCGGCGGCCCCTTTTTTGTACTCCCGAAAAGCAATGCCGGCCCCTTACTACCCCTTAGACCCCCTCCCTGCCCCGGCGGCCCCTTTTTGCGCTCCCGAAACACTATCTGCTTAAATCTACTTAAATCTGCCGAAAACATCTACTATCGTGTGTACTTCGTCGTTTCTATTAATCGCACCCGAGCAACGCCTGGTAATTGACGAATGACCCATACGTACATACAAACTTTAGTGTTTTATATATTAGATTTATTTATTTATTTAGAGTAGCTTAAAAGCTAATTACACACAAAAGTATCTTAAATCTAAAATTACAAAATAAACTTATCTATCTATTAGCACTTGTACAGAGGGTGCCGTTTTAAGGCTGCCAGGAATTTGTCCACTTGGTTTATTTGTCTCAGACCATCTGGCAGTCCATTATATTCAACCACACCCCTGTACAAGATACTTCTCCTAGATCTACTCAATTTTAAATTCTTAACTATTAACTTATTCTTACCCCTAGTATTATAATTATGTATATTAAACCCTCTTATTAAATAGTCATCAAAATATTTTTGTTTTCTTGTTATACCAAGCATACCTCTTTCCATGATTTTCTGTGTGTACTGGATCTTACGTAGCATTCTTGAATTTAGCGTACAAGTTTCACATCCATACGTCATAACTGGCAGTACGCATCGGTCGTATGCCCTATTTTTTAAGCATAGCGTAATGTTGGATTTAAAAACTATGTTCATTCTTCCAAAAGCACTCCATCCTAGTTTCATCCTTCGTTTTATTCGTCATATTCTCCAATTGCCTTAGGTATAAATAACTATGAACTATCTCTACAATGTGATTATCTACTGTGACTACGCTTTGCCTAGTTTTAACGTGTTAGTGTTAAAGTTGGACATTATTTGGACATCGGATCATTGCATAAAAAGCCTAGTCCTTTTATTCAATGCCCAAAATGGCCAGGTAAAGTTCAAAATGTACTATGCTTCATAAATTGAAATACCTATGTACATATGTACATATATATCTAGAAATAGCAATAGGAATAAACTAAAGTTTGCGAAAGACTGCATAAAAAAACTGGTTCAAAAATTGTTCTTCGGGATCGGGAGCAAACTTATTAAAACGATTAAGTGGGCATTGTATAAAATGACATGACTAGACATTTTAAACAATGCGTAGATTTCACACTTGACCTGTGTAATACATATGTATAATGCAGATGGAACATTCTAGAAATTTTGACCTTAAAATCATTATTGATTCTATACTACGTGTGTGGTTATAATTTGTAATACGTCATTTACTATTTATCTTTTTGATGCGTCAAATTGTGCTACAAACATACTTGTACATCGCGAAAAAAAAAAAGTTGTTTTGTAAATGCTTGATTTTGGTCTATTTTTTATTTTAAAATCATTGCTTATAATTTGATGATCTTTTTTACATCGCTAAACATAATAAGAGCGTATTCGGGTTTGAGTATCTGTTTCTTCTAACCGCTTATGTTAAAAAGGGACGAAAGTTCGTCTCCCTCATAGTACACTTCACGTTATTGGTGCATTTGTTGTCAATCGATAGTTTGCCCCCTTTTAATTTAACCCCCATTTATAAACTCAAACTGCATTGCACTTTTCATACCTTGGCTTAGTTCTTAAATGATTGATAATACTGTGCAACAAAAAAAAATCACGTTTTTGAGTTACCGGAGCGGAAACCCCAAAAATTATTACTAATTCTGACCCACTGAATCCGAATATGATAATGAAATTTGTTGGTTAGCTCTCGTTCTAAAAAGAACTTTGACTGTACTGTGCAATATACGCCATTGGTTGACTTGAATTCCAACACCTTCGAACCTCCAAAACGACTGATGCCACAACCACCTCTAAACGCGACTTCAAATCATCTACAGCTCAAGTTTGTACGTTTAGACAAAAATAAAAAAATCTGACATAGAGAACCAATCCTTATAAATGCGTCAAAATAAATAAAAACTGGCAAACCTAAACCTAACGCCTGGAAAAAATCCGAAAAAAAAAAAAATATTTTTGACGTTTAAAATTTACTAGACGATTACGTATAAGTATTTTAAAACTTTCAAATATCACAATTAATAGCAAAAACATCTGACTATTGCTTCCAATACTCATTTTGAACACAAAAGTACTAAATTTTGAATTACAGACTGCAAAAGTCAAAAAAATGGTAAAAATTGTCAATTTTTTTAAACGCTCATATCTCATAAACAAGAGCTAACCAACAAATTTCATTATCATATTCAGATTCAGTGGGTCAAACTTACATAGATTGACTAGTCGCCGGTTCGGTAGTACTATTTTTTGTTGCACAGTGTAAATTACGGCAAAAAATTGTTAATAGTGTTGTAAGTATGTAAGGGATATGTCGGATTTTTGAAAATTTAGACATTTTTTCCAATTCCACGATTAATATGGTAAAAAAATACATTTTTTAACTTGCTACCTCATTCGGTCGTTATCATCTACTATCTCGTCAATATTTGTTTTATACAATGGCATTTTTTAACATAAACATTTCATACAATAGAAAGCGTAAATATTTGAGATCTACTTGTGCAAGATATAGACATATGTACATCATACATATTTAGAATTGTCGATAACATACACTCGACACCACGTGGACATTGCTGATAAGCATCGAAAATTCGTAAACAGCTGTTGCCGAGATTTTCATCGTTTTTTTTTTGTCGTATGCCCACAAGATTCTTATCTTTCGCATATGATAATCTTGCAACAGATAAGCTACACATTTTTCGAACGTTTAACAATAGAATACTACCGGGTTTAATGGTCGTCGATGACGAAAACGAAAAATCTACATAATTATGTACATACATAGCATTCGATCTGTACAATCTTCTGTATAATCGTGACGTCACGCCATATAAGAAATAAAATCGTGTGCGGCTTTCCTAAGCCCAATTTTCTTACATTCTATTAAAGTGAATGCGTTATCCGGTTATCGAATACCGAGTCTACTATCGATAATAATCATTTATGTTAAATTTCGCATGTTACATTCAAATTTTATATGTCATCGTGAATATTTTGTGTTTAATTATAGTACATAAGGTCACGATTTAAGTATGCCGTGTTGGGTTTCGATAATTTGTTTACTATTCGTTATCGTTAGTTTGTGACTAAACTATTGAGTTACTTAATAGTTTATTTATTATTTTGTATAACAATTTTGGATAACCTCTGGACATATCACTTGTCTGGCATATGTACATAGTTGTGAAAATTTAGCTGCAGTTCTGACGTGTTCGCAATTTGTTAATTTTTCAAATATTTTCACGTCGCAAGGGAAATCATAAGCGAAATGAAAAATTATTTCGACGTAGACAAATGCGAAATATTCTTTTATTTTTCACGTACGAAAGAGTTATGTATTTCTGAAATGTACGAAATAAATTTCCGTGTTTGGTTCTACATACATAAATGGGCCAATGTCGAATTTCGGGAATATTGAGCTATCGTGCATGATTTCATTACAATTTGTATACTAATATTAATAGCGATATTGCAATTTCAATACAAGAAAATATTGCGTTTTAATATGAATTTTATATAAATTAGAACAATACCATTTTTTTTCCAAGAGTGTATGTACATAGTTTAAGTTTGATAATCTGTTTCTTCCAATTGTGTGTGCTTAAAAGGGACACTAATTCAAGTGGCACTAAATGCATTCATATCGCAATTCTCCTCTCTTTTTAAGAGACAGGCGAAATTTTGTCACTTTTTAATACGTACTTAATCAGACACTCAAACTCAACGAGAGTTCTTGTTGGAAAAAAAAACAGACTTGAACCAAGCTACAAATTTATAGTGATTTGATATAACAAAGTATGCTTTCGCACTAAACTGCACGATCAATAATATTCCGCTATTTCAAGATATTAATACTCGATGATTGACTGTTTGTATTTCTGAAGTATTGTGCGAGTTTCTTGTATGTATGTACATATTTTTTTTTTTGTGATTTGAAATGTTTCCTTTCATAAACATATCATTGTATGGCCTCGCTTGTTTGTCGTTATCCAACTGAAAATATTTGAACATCTAAAGTAGTACATGTGTACATATATTTATGTTCATTAACTCACTTCATGTCAGTACATTATTTTACATTACTATTTTTTAATGTTACTTCGATATGCAATTGATGCTATAAAATGTTATAATATATCCTAGAATTAAGTACAAAAACCACTTCGAGTTTTCCTTGAAACCAATACATACATACATACATACATAGAATGATTGTAAAGTTTCATGCAATGTGATCGTGCACGTTACTTGTACACGGGTAATTTATTTAATCGATGCTAAAATATCAGGCGAATCTGTATTGAGCAAGAGAAGTCGATGTACACTTTGACACACAAAGATCATTACATTTAATTGCATACATAATAATTGTATTGTCTTGACCACATGAATATTAATGTACGTACATAATGCGCATTATGCTGAAACGATCAAACTGTGATAAAATTCAAACACGACACACGCAAGAAAAACAACCTTTCAATGTTCAATACTTCTTAAATTCAAAGTAATCTGTTGCAAATGTGCAAAATTTTATACATTCCGATCTGAATATGTACATAGATGGTAATATGGACCCCTGCTTGCAAATTTCACTATGCAAATTTCACTTGCAAATTTCACAATTCTTCACTATGCTCCCAAAAGTGCATAAGCAACTTTGCCAGATTAGTATTGGAGTTTTGTGTGTAAAATCGAAACTTTTTTAGCGCTAATATACATACCTGTGTGTTCTGACCATTCTTAAATGGTTTTTCAACATATTCATTATCATACTGGTAGTAAAAGTAATTTAATTCAATACAAACAGGTAAAAATTTAAGCTTATTTTATTTTGATACTTAATTAAACAATATGCAATAAATAGTTGTTGGTAATAAATGGTTCTGGCACCAGTCGAAGACTTCAAAGGACTTTTCTGAGAACTTTTCAAATAAATACGACTGTTACAAAAGTTATGTTCTCAATATGACAAACGCTACATTATATCAATGCCAATTTTATTAAATTGCGAGTGTTTTGATATATATTTTATTGAAATTGGTTTAATGGGGGGGGTACACGGGGATAGTTAACTCGCTACGATCTCGCTGGTTTGCTGGTCGCTGGTAAACTGGCTCGTGTAATAGGCGAAGTTGGCTTTTTCGGCCGAGCGAGTGAAGTTCGAATGTTTGAACTTTACTCGCACTAGCTGGCTCGTGTGACGTCACTTCGTTGACAGTTTGAGGTTAAGCGTTTATACATACATTTAGGATATTGAAAATTCAGCGGGCATTTTGACAGTGGGCGCAAAACACATGTCGTCACGTTGACAAGTCACAAGTTGATGACAGCGCCACTAGCGGCAGCGAGTGGTGACACTAGCGAGTAAACTCAACACGTGTAATGGGGGTATTACACAGGGATAGTTTACTCGCTACGATCTCGCTGGTTTGCTGGTCGCTGGTAAACTGGCTCGTGTAATAGGCGAAGTTGGCTTTTTCGGCCGAGCGAGTGAAGTTCGATTGTTTGAACTTTACTCGCACTAGCTGGCTCGTGTGACGTCACTTCGTTGACAGTTTGAGGTTAAGCGTTTCATTTTCAGCTCCCAACACACACACAGTACACTTCAATGGACATGATACGTTTACGATATTGAAAATTCAGCGGGCATTTTGACGGTGGGCGCAAAACACGTTGACAAGTCACAAGTTGATGACAGCGCCTCTAGTGGCAGCGAGTGGCGACACTAGCGAGTAAACTTAATCGCTACTAGCTCTACGTGCCGGTTAGTAAACCAACGAGATCGTAGCGAGTAAACTATCCCTGTGTAATACCAGCTTAAAACTGAATTAAAAAACAAAGTGGGGGGGGGGGGGCCACATTACCACCTTCTCCTCTACATACATACATACATACATCATCATCATCATCATCATCATTTTCAGCCGTTCACCATCCACTGCTGGATAAAGGCCTCTCCAATCCTCTTCCATTCCTGTCTGTCTTAAGTAGAGACCGGTCAGAATTGGCATGAACGTAGGCTGCAGGTACAGAAACCGGTTTGCAGGGCCGTATTGGAAATTGTTCAGGATTCCATCACCATGCTTAGCAACGAACTATGTACATCTTAACAAATAAGTTCATGAATTCCTGGAAACGATTATAATTTGGACCGCGAAGAAAGTCGTAAAACTCGAAAGGTGGATTTTTTCGATGACATCAGCTTTTGCAAGCCGTTCCCGCTCCTTCATACTTCTCGCCTATATTTCAGCCTTGACGACAATTTCCAATACGGCCCTGCAAACCGGTTTCTGTACCTGCAGCCTATGTTCATGCCAATTCTGACCGGTCTCTAGAAGACCAATCTGCATCCACTTGACTCCACACATTCTTCTCAATTCATCAGCCCATCTTCCACTCGGTCTACCTTGCTTTCTTTCACATCTTCTCGGATACCATTCCAGTACTTCTCGCGTCCATCTGCCATCCATTCTTCTCGCTGTGTGTCCACTTTAACTTTTTCACACGTACTGCTATATCTACCACTTTGGTCATACTTCTTACCCATGTATTTCTTTTGCAATCTCTTCTTGTTATGCCAAGCATACACCTTTCCATGCTTCTCTGTGTGCACTGGATCTTTCGTAGCATTCTTGAATTTAGCGTCCAAGTTTCACATCCATACGTCATAAATGGCAGTACGCATTGGTCGTACGCCTTATTTTTTAAGCATAGCGGAATGTTGGATTTAAAAACTATGTTCATTCTTTCAAAAGCACTCCACCCTAGTTTCATTCTTCACATACATACATATATGGTAATAATTATATGTTGCAATTTTTGTTTCAGGACTTCCTGTCAACGTCTCGACCAGTGAGCTCGTTCTGTCAACGATGACAGTGTCTCGCTTAGCGTTATAGCGGTGCAGCGGACCTCGCTTAACGCTCCAGCGAACCTCAAGCGTTCGCGCGTGTGTCTTCTACTCGAGTGTGTTAGTGTGTGCTGGTCATTGTTTTGGATATGTCCGAGTCCAGGGACGTGCAGATCACTCTGGCAGGAGCTGGTGAGAGTCAAGGGGGCGCAATGGTGGCTTATGCGCCCCATCTTAGGTCGCCGCCCCCATTCGAGCCCCTCAATAACGGCGCTGTACTATAGTGAGTTACACTTCTAGCTTAAATTTTACTAACGATGATTACAGACCAGCTCGGCCAATTCGAACTGTTTATGTCGTGTGCGATTTTGGTCTTTGCCACTTTTTACGATCTAAAGTGCAGTAAATGTGTACATAGTGTGCGCGCCGCACAGTGGATCGAATTGTAACTTTTAGCGTACATACATACATTTTCGCCTACTGAACGTTGTGAAATAATTGGTTTCGGTACAAGCGTTTATTTTAAAACTAGTGTAAGCCCGTTGAACGTCAACGGAGCGCTTTCTGTATCACCCGTGCTGAAAAATAATATTAAATAGTTTTTATAGTCGTTGCATAGATGGCGCGTTATGATACAACAACGTAACAATTTAGCACAGTCGCGAGCCTATTGATAAATAATATTGTCAAATCGTAGCGGGTTCGTCATCGCCTCCGTTGGATGATAGTGTTAGCACGACTCATTCCAACCTGGTGATCACGGGTTCAAATCCCACTCGCGACGTTCGTATTTTTTCAATTAAATTTGAATTTCAGCCTTTACCGAGGTCGAGCGTTAACAGCAGACAGACAGATGAATTTCGGATATTATATATGTATATACTAGTGTAAGCCCGTTGAATATCAACGGAGCGCTTTCTGTATAACCCGTACTGAAAAATAATATTAAATAGTTTTTATAGTTGTTGCATAGATGGCGCGTTATAATACAACAACGTAACAATTTAGCACAGTCGCGAGCCTATTGACAAATAATATTGTCATATCGTAGCGGGTTCGTCATCGCCTCAGTTGGATGACAGTGTTAGCACGACTCATTCCAACCTGGTGATCACGGGTTCAAATCCCACTCGCGCGTGGACGGTTCGTGTCTTTTAATCATTTACCTCGGCGAGCGTTATCAGCAGACAGACAGACAGACGGATTTCGGATATTATGTATATGTACTAGTGTAAGCCCGTTGAATATCAACGCCCGCTGAATTTTAAATTACGTAAAGCGCGTTTTTTAATAGAGATCCCCACTAGTTGATCGCACGGTGACAAAAAAATATAATAGTTTTTATAGCGCCATCTATGTATTATAGCAATCCCGTAGTATCGATTGTATCGATTTTTTTTTTTACTTAACTATTTATATTATAATTATTGATTATTATTATATATATAATAATTATAATTTTGTAAGTGATCTTGTAAAAATCAAAAAACAAAAAAATAATAATAGTTTTTATAGCGTCACCTATGTATTATTAGCAGTCACGATCCCTTGTATAGGTAATGTTAAAAAAAAGGACCAAATCAACAACGGGCCGTGGCGTATGCGTTAGCGTGATTACTTTCGACTTTCTGGTTTTTTAATTATTTTTCCTCAGCGAACGCTATCAGCAGACAGACAGACGGATTTCGGATATTATATATGTATATACTAGTGTAAGCCCGTTGAATATCAACGGAGCGCTTTCTAAATAGTTTTATAGTTGTTGCATAGATGACGCGTTATAATACAACACGTAACAATTTAGCAAAGTCGCCTATTTATTATATAAATAGTCAAGTTGAAGCCAGCTCATTATCATCTGGTTTGGCTCACCGCGTAAGCGCTCTGTTCCGAATCAGTAATACCGGGTTCAAATCTCACTCGCCCGACGTTCTGGTTTTTTAAAATTATTTACATCGGCGAGCGTTATCAGCAGACTGACAGACGGGATAGGGCTGCTTTGATCGTCAAAACTACTTTTAATTACTAGAAACTACGTATATAGATTGTACATATGTATGTAGATATGTACGTACGTACTGCGGCATATTTTTTTTTGCATTTGTTTAATCACATCTGCTTTTTTTTTGCTTTGTACGCTGGAAATGTTTTGATCGTACTTTGTTTAATTTATTTTTCGTATACCTACATACATTTCCCGTTTTGTTTGATCTTGTATTTGTTTAACAGAATCTGCATAGTTTATCAAAAGTGGCGAAATGCTCGGTGATATTTTTGGACGCGTTACGGACTTTTTGAATATTTACACTGACTAATACGAATGTAAATTGTATACATACTCCCGAGTCTTTTGCATTTTCCAAACTTTTTTCAGTCGTGTGGCACAAAATCTAATCAAAAAAAAATTTGGTATTCAATGATCGTAATTCAATGACTCTTGAATGTAAGTGATTAGTTTCGGCATCTTTGTATCGAAAAATTAACGTTATTCCTAATTGAATCGATATATTGACTATAGGGCTGTTCAAACATCTTTGTTCTGCGAAGTTAATCAATTGATGGATGATTTTCGTGGACTTAATTGTATTAAAGTGCCATTTCAATAATGAGTATACAATATAATGTGAGGGTTGATTGATCGATTAGAATATGCTAGAAAAGCGTAAGTTACACTCAGAAACGTCTACAATCAAACACACATGTTATTAATTTCTACGGCTAGTTACGTTACATTTATAATAATATGTACATATGTAAGTGAGAAAGCATAGAGTTGTATTTATTGCTAGAAAGAAAATAAAAATCAAATTATGTGTACGAATGCCAAGAGTTATATCCAAGGTTTCTTGGAAGTCAACAGAAAGCCAAAACATCTTTCCTCTTTATTTTTTTTTTAATTAAATTATTTTATTGTTCATTAGTATCTATAGACTAGTATAGTATGTACATAATAATGCCCAAGAAATGGAAAGTAATTTGTTCATCAAGTATTGCACTATTGTATAATAAATTTTTATGATTCGTTTTTGAATAGTGTTTATAATCATACTCGATTGTAATCGATCGATATTTATATAATAAATTATAATTGTAAAGTTTGAAAAGCTGTGACCAAAATTTTCGGTTCGTATGCGTCAGTTTGGCAGTCAACGTTAGTGCAAGTTGAGTGCGCGTGTACCGAGAGTCCAATTTTCAGGGTTGTCACTTCCGCATTTTAATTTATTCGACATTATTTTATTTTCACCGATACAGTACTAAAAAAAAAAAGCACCTCGAACTTGAATGCTTCTGATAGTTTATCTCGAGTAGCTAATTTTTTCTGTTTAAATATTTATCTTATCGAGTAATTGATTTCTTAGAGTTGCAACAAAATTAAAAAAAAAAATCCTTATCGCGTTTCGTCTAATAAATATTGTATTAACTGAATTGAAATGCTACTTTCCACATGTTTGTGAATTCGTAATATCGCTCATGTGAATCTTGACCGATAACATGTTTGAAGTGTGTCATAAAAATAAATAACTTACTTTTTCAACCGCGCGTTATCACCATAATTTTTCGTGTGTGGTAAATAAAAAAAATATACATATATATGTATATTTAAGTGTGTTTGCACTATTTTCAATGTCACGAGTGCGAACAAATAATAAAAGAAAGTGTTGAAATGCTTATCTATAAGCGAAGTGTAAGATAATGTTTTATTTTATTTTAAATTAGGCTCGTGAACTCGACCTCAATTAATTACCTTTATGACAATTTTAATTTGAGTAATTATTTGATAAAAGAGTGATATAATTAATTGTAAATTACCATATTTTAAATTTTTGTGATATTTTAAAAGCGAGTAAGTGTCATGGAATGCACTCTGCGCTTTTAATTTACAATAAACGTTTATAAAAATTAAGCCCAACATTTGCCAGAGAATGAGGTTAATCAGGAGCTTCTCATTTTCTCGTAATTTTATCGTGGAATTGGACCAATTGGGTACTGAATAGCCCTGACGTTGGCTTTTTATTAGTCAGCAGGGGTTTTTTCCGATGTACGCATTACAATCTAAAGTATTTTCTTGGAAATTGCTGCTACTTTTTAATTAAGTTTGATTCCATCGTACTGCAAGGTTAATTGCATAATTTTAACCTTGTAAAGTCGAATATCATTGCTTGGGATTATTCAAAATTTAACCGTCTTTTCAGTGTAAATTTTTTTCATTAATTAAATAAATATTGAATAATTTGTGCTACCCCTAATTTCGTGCCGAGTTTGCGCATCTATATGGTCGAATTTAGTTACGTGATTATTACGCAACTGCAAAATAGAATTATAGTAAATTTGGCTTCTTGTCAATTCATCCAAATATGATTAAAATTTTTGTAAATATTGCTATTTTCAGGTTTTACGTATGTATATCTATCGAATGATGTTTTTTCGTCCGTGTGAATTTCATTTATAAGCTTATTTTATAATCTTAACAGATCTTGTAATCTTAACGCAGATTCAATTCAAGCAACATTGTACCTATACACTATTATCAATCTATATTATGCTATGTGCATCTATACACTATTATCAATCAATTCAAGGCAATTAAAGTCCAATTCAATAATATATTTAATAGAAAATGATTTATTGCTGATATATGTATGTATGAGTATGTGTACACATAAATATCTAATGATGCTGTGTTTATATTTTGTGCATTTGTGCAATTTGATACAGTGTCATTGTTATTCCGCAACTACATACATTTACATTACATACATAATATGTAGAATCAAAAAAAAAATGACGATGAATTACATTGTATTCCCTTCTCTTATTCACCTTTCGTGACATACATGCATACATGTAAAAAACTTGTGGTATACTTGATTTTAAGCTTTGACTCTTATGTTTATTGTTTATTGTATTATGAAGTGTTAATTGTATACATATGTATGTACATATGGTATACGATATACCATATGCACAGAACGGGCAAAATAATAACACTATAGTAATGAAGAATAAATCATTTGTAAGTTTCAATAACCTAGTATAGTTTTTGTCTTTTATGTGTCTTATGCAAATGATAACAATCAACTTGATTATTTATTTTATTTTATTTATTTAAGGTAGCTTAAAAAGGTAATTACAAACAAACACTACTTAAAACTAAAATTACAAAATAAACTTATTATCTACTAGTACTTGTACAGAGGTGCTGTTTAAAGGCTGCCAGTAATCTATCAATTTTATTTACATACATATATATATATTTCTGAGAACTTCTGGAAGATCATTATATTCAACAACACCCCTGTACAATAGTACTGATACTTCTCCTGGATCTACTTAATTTTGAATTCTTTAAAAACTATTAACTTGTTCTTACCCCTAGTACTATGACTATGTATGTCTATTATACCCTCTTCTTAAATATTTTGGTAATAAATTATTATCTAATTTAAAAATTACATACATATTTAAGGTTTCATTTACATACATTATCCAATTCAGTTCATTCAACATATTATATTATGTATATATATAATAGCCCTATTCCGTCTGGCTGTCTGTCTGTCTGCTGATAACGCTCGCCTCGGTAAATAATTACATAAAAAACCAGAACGTCAGACGAGTGGGATTTGAACCCGGTACCACTGATTCGGAACAGAGCGCGCTTTCGCGGCGAGCCAAACCAGATGATGTAGGGCGGGCTTCAACGTGACTATTTATAGCCGAATATAATAAAAATTGGCTCGCGACTTTGTTAAATTATTACGTTGTTATTATAACCGCGCCACAGATTGCGCAACATATTGTCGCATAGGCAACAACTATACAAAACTAATAAATTTAATATTATTTTTTAGTACGGGTGATGAGAACGCTCCGTTGATATATGTACATATATTCAACGGGCTTACACTAGTAACTTATACCAGTTAATCTATTGACATTTAAAATACTCGGCATAGCTCTATCTTTAATTACTTTTATCGATGCATGGATGGTTCAATACTGCCGTTCTAAGCCCACTTAACGTAACTGACAAAACAACAATATCGAGATAAATGGACTTGAAAGTTTTATTCTAAATTTGTGTTTTTCTTCATATATTACCGATTTATTTAAATTTTTTTTTTTAGTGCATGAGGTTATTTTCTATTGTTTTGATAATTCTAAGGAAAAATTAAAAAAAAAAAATGAATACTTTAGTAGTTACGTCACTTCATTATTCATTATTAATGTATACATATGACTATTTCAAACTTCAACCACTCTATTTGACAAGAATGAATCTCTAACAATGTTATTTGATTTTTCTTTTCGGAGTCTAAGAATATATGACCTCTTAGATGAGGGTTCTCATTGAACATAATGAGGCTGGTCATTTCACATGAATAATGATTATTTATTATTTTTAATACTTCAATTAAATCACCTCTCAATCTCCACGCCTCCAATGTGGAGAGATTCAGTCTTTTAAATCTTTCAAGATAAGGTAGTAAATATTAGATACTATTTCTCTGCGCATGCAGATACGTTAGATGCAATAGCTTAAAAAAGTCACTTTTGGATGAAGATACATTAATTTTGATATGAAAAATCGCAAGAGTACACTCCCATACACATCTAACTCATTTTCGTAATTTTTGTCAGTTACCTTAAGTGGGCTTAAGACGGCAGTATAATAGCCCTATTCCGTCTGTCTGTCTGCCTGCTGATAACGCTTACCGAGGTAAATAATTTTAAAAAATCAGAACGTCGCGCGAGAGGGATTTGAACCCGGTATCACTGGTTTGGAACATTGAAAGCTTACGCTGTGATACAAACTAGATAATAACCTGCTTCAATTTGACAATATAGATTATTAATAGGCTCGCGACTTTGCTAAATTGTTACGTTGTTGTATTATAACGCGCCATCTATGCAACAACGATAAAAACTATTAAATTTAATATTATTTTTCAGCACGGGTGATGGGAAAGCGCTCCGTTGATATACAACGGGCTTACACTAATTATAAATATAATAGCCGAAATCCGTCTGTCTGTCTGCTGATAACGCTCGCTGAGGAAAAATAATTAAAAAACCACCAGCACGACTGGGGTTCGAACCCACGACCTCAGGCTCGGGAAGAACGTCGTTGGACCAATCTGCTAAAACCATTTGTCGGTTGGCTGCTTTTTTTTTTAAACATATTGTCACGATCCATTTACCTACAAAATGGATCGTGATTCTGCTAATAATACATAGATGACACTATAGAAACTGTTATTTTTTTTTGTTTTTTGATTTTTACAAAATCACTTAAAAAATTATTATTATTATATATATAATAATTAATAATTATTATATAAATAGTAAAGTAAAAAAAAATTATTTTTTTGAGTGGGTATCGATAGCATTCAATTAGTGGGGATTGCTATAATACATGGTTGGCGCGATAAAAACTATTTTTTTTTGTTTTTTTCGATCAATTAGTGGGGATCTCTATTAAAAAAAGCGCTTTACGATATTTAAAATTCAGCGGGCGTTGATATATATAATAGCCGAAATCCGTCTGTCTGTCTGTCTGTCTGTCTGTCTGCTGATAACGCTCGCTGAGGAAAAATAATTAAAAAAACCAGAACGAGTGGGGATCGACCCAAGGACCCCAGGCTCGAGAGAAGTCACACCAATGCTATCCGCTATCGCCCTTGGCCAATTTAGTCCTTTTTTTTTTTTTTTAAACATTACCTATACAAGGGATCGTGACTCTGCTAATTATATATCGATACTACGGGATTGCTATAATACATAGATGGCACTATGAAAACTATTAATTTTTTTTGTCACTTACAACCGTGCGATCAATTAGTGGGGATCTCCATTAAAAAAGCGCTTTGCGTAATTTAAAATTCAGCGGGCGTTGATATTCAACGGGCTTACACTAGTTATAAATATAATAGCTTCTGTCTGACACGCAAGAGTACACATCTAACTCATTTTCGTAATTTTTGTCAGTTACTTCAAGTGGGCTTAGGGCGGCAGAATACGACACTGTATTCGCTCTACAATTTTAGTTTGATTTAATTGATTTTTTAACACTTTTGATACAAAATTTCGTACCTTGGTAGAGAAAAATATAATAAATTGTACCGTTAAACTTTAAATTTGAAATATTTAGTAAATAATTAATTAGGCAATTAACATATATTTATTTATTTATTTAATAATTACATGGAGAGGCGGCATAGCCGATAGGCCCATGGGGTTTGGTTTTAGTTAAAAAAAAAAAAAAAAACAGTATTATAAATGAAAAAGAAAGAATTAGAGGACAGTATTGCCAAATTTGAACAAAATAAAAAAAAAAAAAAAAAATAAAAAATAAAAAAAAAAACAAAGATAAAAAAAAAATAGTAACAAAAAATAAAAATAGAGATAAAAATAAATATAGAGATAAAAAAATAAAAGAATAAGAAAAAAAACAAACAAAAATAAAAAAATAAAAACAAAAATAAAAATAAAAAAAAAAAAAACAAAAATAAAATGAATAATGGTCCATTTATTAAAGAATTACAAATATCCATTGTTTTTTTTAAGAATAAATCTAGCTGATTTTTATATAAATTAACATTTTTTTTTGAAGTGACTATTGAATCTGGAAGACTATTCCAAACTTGAACCACTCTATTTGAAAAGAATGAATCTCTAACAATCTTATTTGATTTTTTTTTTTGGAGTCTAAGAGTATGACCTCTTAGATGAGGGTTCTCATTGAACATAATGAGGTTGGTCATATCACATGAATAATGATTATTTATTATTTTGAATACTTCAATTAAATCACCTCTTAATCTCCTCGTCTCCAATGTGGAGAGATTCAGTCTTTTCAATCTTTCATGATAAGGTAGTGATCGAAGTTCGGATGGCATTTTTGTAATTCTTCTTTGGACCCTCTCGAGACATAGAATATCTTTTTTAAAATGGGGATTCCAAACATTATATGCATACTCCAATTATGTACGTAATATATGTACGTACACATCGGACAACCTTGAATATTACATATCGTATTTATGTAGGGTTGGCGCGTTCGGAGCCAGCACACGTATTGTGTGTACCCACCACCACCACCATCCCCAAAAAACTTTCGACAGTATCGACTTAATATAAAATAGTCTCGCGTCGCTCGTTTCCCAACAACCAAAATCGTGACTCGAAATCAGGTGAACTGAACACACCTACGCCAACCTACATACATACATTGTCCACAGCGAACGTTCCAGCGCCACTCGATCCAGAGGGTTGAACTTTCGGGTCGCGGTCGAGAGAGAGGCCCCTAGCCCCGTTTCGGAGGAGAGGAGAGAGAGCTCTGACCCAGTTTCGCACTCTCGGATAAGGGTAGAATTCGCGACCGATCAATAGAAATGTTCCTTGCTTCTCCTTGGGAAAGCGGAACACACCGAGGGACGCCACTTGTACGTAACACGTCCCCCTCGGCTGAATTTACGCCTCGCATTTAGATTTTACAAATGTGTACCTTTGGGCTATATCCAAACTAACGCGACACGGTGAGAGAAGGAAATTGTGTAGCTATACACACTAATGCTGGGTTGACTGCCACTGCCACACGCACACTAGTGGAATAGCGGTTAGGTCGGCGGTCGCTACCTCTGCCACACATAGGCTGATATTCATAGATATAGAATAGCATAGGCCTTAGCGCTCGAAAAGCATGCAAAATGCATCCCTTGCATGCATTTTGCTTGACTTCTTTTTGTGGGAATTCCCCCACTTTAGACCCCCCGCACACCGCCGTTGCTTCTGACGCTTTCTCCAGGCAAATTTGTTTGGAATGGCCTATCTATGGTATGGTATTTATTATATGGTATCTACTTTTTTTTTTTGCGTCTTATTTTATTTCAGCAGAGATGCGCGGTTGTTCCGGCCTTACTGGACAACCGTCTGTCCCCAACGGAAAGGTCAACAGACTATATTCATTGGGGGGGGGGGGGGGGGGGGGTGGTGGCCTCATGTGAGGGTCTTGGGGAGAAAGGGCGTGGAGGTGTTTCTCTTCAAGGCGGCTTATATATACATATATATGGTATTTTGTATATCTATGCTGATATTAGACTTGGCCACTCCACCAACACCCGATATTTTTTGAACCTCGACTACCAGATAGATAGATATACTTGTTTGGATGGCACCTATTACACTGAGCGATTCACCGGTGTCTAAAAATTTCAAAAGTCAAAGGTTCGCTGTAAAAAATTGCCACCAAATCCCTTTTCGACCTTTTTTTTGCATCGTAACCAAAATGGTTACGAAACCGCAGCCTAAGGGTGATATTAGACTTGGCGACTCCACCAACACCCGATTTTTTCTGACGGTGGCCAGCATCTTATTAAATTGCACCACTTTTAAACTCACCAGCTACCTGCTCATCTTCATACAAAAAAATAGGGCTAGGAAGCTATTCGAAAATTACTCTATGAAGTTGAGTGTAAAAAAAAAACTGCAAGACGATTTTCAGCTAATTATCAGAATATTCTCCGAGAAAATTCGAGAATTTTCTTTTTTCTTGGTTATAAAACATCTCTAGATAGTTTAATTGCTTTTTTAGGGATTCTAGGATATTTTCAGTACCTAATAGGACTTTCTAGAGTGTCTGAGAGCATTTTGAATGACATTTTTTCATGTGTAATTTCGTAATTTTAACATACGCACTACTAGCATGAACGGTTTCCGCGAAATTCTCACAGGAATGCAATGCTTATTAACTCTGGAAGCAATGCGTATACATCATTTTATTGCTTTGGTTATGATATTCCAGTGAAATTGTTCCAACTTATGATATAATCATTCATTTAAACTTGGCACAAAAGATCGTAAAAAAATTGTCATATTCACGCCCCATCAAATTTAGTTTTTGTCACGGATACTAAACTAATATTATTCGTGTAATCCGTATCATCTCTCGCAAGCATTAGCCCGGATTAGAGGGAGTTTACTGTATATTTACTAAGCAAATACAGTAAGAGTTAGTATTTATTTATTTTAAATACATCGTGGCCCAGGGTACATTGCATTATGTACTACAATTTTAAACAGAAAATTCTCGGTTTGGAGAATATTCTCCAAAAGATTATTCCCGACAATTTTACAACACCATGTACATACATACATATGTGAATTCTTGCAATAGCGCTCCATCCTAGTTTCATACTTCGACCATCGTCTTATCGAACGATATTTTGTTGTATTGCAAGGCTCGTAATTGGAGTTTTCCACTGGTACAACATTGACTGACTCGGTTACACTAATACTAGCTCTGCCACACACGCAAATTGAGTATTTCACTATCTACGATCAACTTATTTTAGCATATTATTTTAAAAGCCAATAACTACCCGCTGTGTCTTATATAACGATCTTTTTTCTATCGTAATGGTTATGATTGAATATAACCATTATTCCACTGGTGTGTGTGTGTGTGGCAGCGGCAGTTAACACTGGGTTAATCAATATTCCACTAGTACACTGTTAACTGCTTCTGCCACACTAATACTAGTGGAATAATGGTTTAAATTGAATAAATAGGTTGTAAAGGTTCGAAATTTACTTTAATCGGAGCCCGTAACAGTATTACTGAAAACATGTGGAATTACGTCGCACATATTCGCAGATGCGTAGTTTTAAAAGCTTTTTCCCGCTAATCGTCAGGTATTTAACGTCATCACACCTGTTGTTATTTACCTACGATTTCTAGGGTTTCCTCTTACGTCACTGGCTGTCGTCTGTGTGGGATGATTTTAATACAGGAGACCTAAACTTGGCAGACTCAAGCTCGAGTCTTAAGCGGCTTTCGCTTAAGTGCCCTCTCTACGTCTGTACCTAATTTAATTTTCACCGCCGTGGCTTTAAAATTTATGAGAAACTTTTTTTTTTAAGGTTTCTAGGTCGTTCCTGTTTGACGATGCGATTCGCTTGAGATAACGGAGATGGTACAATTTAGAATATCGTTGTATTGTCGCCAATAGGAATTATTCTTATCGTGTACATATGTATGTATGTATGTGAGATTCTCGGCTCTGGAATTGTACAAATAGGTTAAAATGTTTCGATAAGTGAAAGTACTTCATATGTGTATGTAGTTGGATTAAGGCAGGTTTGGCAAGTGCAAACGTGCCAGGCAATGCCAGCCAAAAATTTATTTGGCACGGATAGAAAAATTTGTCCACTAAAATGTATTGTTAAAAGTGTTCTGAATTTAAATGGTTAGGTACCGTATTTAAAAAATCTTAAAAAATACTACAGACTCACCAATCAATTTCCAAATGCTCTTCTCTTAAAATAAACACTTTTAAAAGATTTAAATACTTAAAATCAACCGTTCAAATGTGTACGTGAATTTTTTTTTTCATAAAAATAGCACAATTTAAAAATAGCCATTGTACGCTCGTCAGATTAAAATATTAAGATATTTTTTTCTTTAATTTCCATACTATTATGAATAACCAATCGATAAATTCCTTTCTGTCTCTTAAAATGTCAGTTAATTCACAACGCTCACATCTCGAGTTTGGTTATATCGTTTGAACGATTCCCGAGATTTTAAGACACGGAAAAATAAATTTCCGGTGATATTCATGTCGAAATTTCCCGAAATAGAATCCCCATAAGTTGCATGAACTCCGACACGTGTATCTCGCAATTTAAACGTGTTAGATTCAGAAAATATTCTACCCTAACAGCTAAACGTGTCGGAAATCTACGTACTTGAAAGGTCAAATTCTATTGAATGAAGGTGTATTAATACGACAGAATTTTACTGAATCAGTCACATCTAGCAGCTCGTATTTGCGGAAGTGAATAATTATTCTCTTCAGACGTGACAAGAAGTCGAAGCAGACTCGGTACTATTAGCTCGAGATGAATATTAAACGATATACTACACACGAGTCATCGAAAAAATAACTGTAAAATTATCATTGCTGTTCACACGATGACAACAAGCATTCAGTACCTTGACATGGTCAACAATAAATACATACTACAGAGCTTTGTTCAAAAGTTTTTCATATAAACGTCACATGCCCGGTATTGTTTTGGAACATTCGAGCTTCGTTTTATCTGAAACATTTCTCTCTCTCTCTCTAGTGAAATGTGACATTTAATTTCCGTCTTGAGTGTATACTAGACGTGTCCTTCCATTGTCACTATCATTATTATCGTAACGTTTCAATTTAACAATAGAGTTAAGCTATATTTTATCTGATTTTGTACTTTTCACTCTCGTTATTGTGTTGTGGCTGGTGCTTGTTTTAATTATCGTAATGTGATAATTGGATAATGGAATAAATTAAATGTGATGGTTGTTCCGATATCATTTGCAAGACATGTCGTCTAAATTACGTACCTCAATTTATTCATTTTCAATTTGTTCGATAATTGTCTTTTAATAACACTGTTCGACACGAGAAATGTTTCCGAGACGAGATATGACTTTTCTTATAGATCTATGCCCGGTGAACACGAATCTGGTAATAGAAAATGTTGATTGGCTCGAGATTCGGAGATATATCGGAGATTCGGGTGCATAATATGTACTGATACTTAGTTTTACGCAATAAATATTCGTATTTAATAAATATATAATTAAATTCAAAGCCTTCTAATTACTTCATTACAAAATTATTTAAAAGCAAATTGAAGAAAGTTTCAAACCCTGCATTCGTTGTATTCTGACACACACACATGAGACGCATACGAACTTTTCACCTTCTGCAACGAGTTTCAAGCTCGCAATTTTACCGATTAAAAATTCAGCACACTTCCAATTAACCCTTTTAAACGAAAACAAAAAATAGTGGGGCCAGAACACTATCCCAATAAACATGTTTCAATAAAAAATACTTAATATAAAATAGTATTAACAGTGGGAAAAAATCCCAAGTGAAAATACATACTTTTGACTTTTGATTTGAACTGGACGACTACTTAGAAAGATCTGAAAGCTGAAAAGTACTACAAATGAAAGATAAAATACCCGACTATAGATTTCAATTTTCATTTTGAACAAAAAATTGACCGATTTTGAGACATCGAACGAACAACACCAAGAAATAGAAAAATCGCGTGATTTAAAAAACACATATATCTCCGAATCTCGAGCCAATCAACATTTTTTATTACCAGATTCGTGTTCACTGGGCATAGATCTATAAGAAAAGTCATATCTCGTCTCGGAACCATTTTAAAAGTCGTAATTTGTCGAACAGTGATTATTCAAAACTTACCAATTAAAAATATATTTACAGATTGAATAATTTAAATAAATGTTTAAAAAGTCGCACGTTGGTCTCACAAGAACAGGACTTTGTCTGAATGCGTGGGAATTGTTTTCGTAAATATACAAAAGAAAATCCCTTTAACCGTATTACAATTTTCGAGTGGGAGTACCAAAATATGAATTCGTTGAAACGTTTATGTAGAGGTACGTCCAAAAAAGTTGACCCTGCCCAGATGACGTACGCCTAGGCCAGGATGTTTTAACGGCACTCTACCGCCGACACAAAATTCGTTCGTTTTGACGTCACACACAAAATCGCACGAATGTTAAATGTTTTTCGAGTTTAAAAATTGCGAATTTGCATTGTTGTCGAATAATGCCCGATGAATCCGAAAAAAAAAAAACACTATTCCATGAATATTTGAGAAACTGCAATCTTTGCCGCTCCCATACTGTACCTAAAAGTACCTAGTTAATTCATACATTTTTAAATTGAACTCTCGTCCTACCCCAATTGGATTTTACATCTTTGGGAATGTTTATCGTAAACTGACGTTTACTTTTGTCACTTGCGCAATCGGTGAGTTAATAAATTCGATCGTATTTTTATTCTTCGCATATATAAATATTGAATCAAGTTCAAAATTTACATTCATATGTATTCCGTTCATTGAAACGAAACTATTCTATAACTTTGCACTACTATCGGTCTTTTCCTGAAACAGGTACACATTCTGCATGTGCTGAAAATTCAATTTATTCAAATTTTATTCGAGTTTCATTAATCAATAGCAGTATTGGATACAAAGAGTTGATAACACATACTAATATTGTCAGTTTTCATTAAGTTTGATCAGATTTTATGTGTTCTACTAGTGTAACCCCGTTGAATATCAACGGACGTGTTTGACGTAATTTAGCAAAGTCGCGAACCTACTAAGGATTAATATTTTCAAATTATAGGAGGCCGGTGTTGGGCGTTAGCGTTAACTCATCCAACTTGGTGATTACGGGTTCAAATCCCACTCGCGACGTTCGTATTTTTTCAATTTAATTTGAATTTCAGCCTTTACCGAGGCGAGCGTTATCAGCAGAATTGGGCTATTATATTTATAACTAGTGTAAGCCCGTTGAATATCAACGGAGCGCTTTCCCATCACCCGTACTGAAAAATAATATTAAATTTAATAGTTTTTATAGTTGTTGCATAGATGACGCGTTATAATACAACAACGTAACAATTTAGCAAAGTCGCGAGCCTATTAATAATCTATATTGTCAAATTGAAGCAGGTTATTATCTAGTTTGTATCACAGCGTAAGCGTTCAATGTTCCAAACCAGTGATACCGGGTTTAAATCCCACTCGCGCGACGTTCTGGTTTTTTAAATTATTTACCTCGGTAAGCGTTATCAGCAGACAGACAGACAGACAGAATAGGGCTATTATACTGCCGTCCTAAGCCCACTTAACGTAACTGACAAAAATTACGAAAATGAGTTAGATGTGTTTTTCATATCAAAATTAATGTATCTTCATCCAAAAGTGACTTTTTTAAGCTATTAAATGTAACGTATCTGCATGCGCAGATAAATAGTATCACCAATACTTGGCGAAAATAATGTATCCAATATTTACTTCGGTCACTACCTTATCACGAAAGATTGAAAAGACTGAATCTCCCCACATTGGAGACGTGGAGATTAAGAGGTGATTTAATTGAAGTATTCAAAATAATAAATAATCATTATTCATGTGAAATGACCAACCTCATTATGTTCAATGAGAACCCTCATCTAAGAGTTCATACTCTTAGACTCCGAAAAGAAAAATCAAATAAGATTGTTAGAGATTCATTCTTTTCAAATAGAGTGGTTGAAGTTTGGAATAGTCGTATGTATACATTAATAATGAATAATGAAGTGACGTAACTACTAAAGTATTCATTTTTTTTTTTTTTTTCCTTAGAATCAACAAAACACAATAGAACATAACCTCATGCACTAAAAAAAAAGTTTAAATAAATCAGTAATATATAAAGAAAAACACAAATTTAAAAAGTCCATTTATCTCGATATTGTTGTTTTGTCAGTTACGTTAAGTGGGCTTAGAACGGCAGTATATTGTATATGATAATTTGGGAACAAGAAGTTTTACTGTTAAATCATTAAAAAATTGTAGTTTTTCACGGTCACATAGCAAGGGACAAAAACTCGAGCTGCAACACTAGCGTTATAGTATTCTACTCTCTCTTTATACGGGTCCCATTTTAACACACGCGGTTAGAATTAACACATATGATACACATAATTTTTTGACGATCGTTATCCAGCTCCAATTTGAGTCAAAAACTGGAATTCTTCACCCCAAATGAAAATGTACACAATTAAGTACACGAGTATATCGAACGTGCGGGAAAAGCGTAAAATTTTCCACGCAAGCCCCGCATCGCAGTCACGAAACAATGGCGGAAAATTCAGACTTTTCACAAAGGAATCCGTACATGAGCTCTCGGGGTGTTTTTTTTTTTGTTTTATGGAAAAGCTCTTTTTTCAGTTAATATTTCCCCTTTATTTTACGGTTGTCGCGTGCGCGAATAAATCGCACCGAAGGTTACGATCGAAAATTCAACGAGTCTACGACGTAACTTCAACTCAATAAACGAATATATTACAGATCACAAATTATTTAATGTCTCTCAACGCATTTTCAATTGTATGTACATATGTATGATTCGATTATAATTCGCCGACGAGTCCCATTATATAAAAAAAATTACTTATGATTCATGAGGTCAAATCGTCGGGTTCAAGTGAACGATCTGTCGACATATTATATAATTTAAACGGGTCTTAATAACACCTTCGTGTCCCCGATAATGCAATTGATTTTCGAGCTTAGGCGTTGCCTCCTCCTCTTTCACTCGGAAAAACTAACAGAAATTTCACCCGGAAAACTGTTGTGATCATTCACAATGGATATCCTACCTCCATTGTAAAATACACTCTTCGACTGCTTCCTTTTATTTTGTTCTGTTCGCGTAGGTTGAAACGAACATCAATAGAATGAAATTCCTTTCAGCTTCCTTTGCATTATTTCGCCCTTCATCCATCATATTTTTTCAGTCGTTTTTGCATGACGCATCTTCTTTTTACATATTTCCTTTGTAATTTCCGTATACGTACATACGTGCAGTTCCACAGTCTAAAATCCGTACAATGCATAACTAGTGTAAGCCCGTTGAATATCAACGAATGTTTGTCTGGGTGAGTATATGTGTATTTAATAGTTTGTATAGTTGTTGCATAGCCGGCGAGCTTATTTAGATATTATATTGTCAAATCGTAGCAGGATGATAGTGGATGATAGTGTTAGCACGATTCATTCCAACCTGGTGATCATGAGTTCAAATCCCACTCGTGCAAAGTTCTGGTTTTTTAATTATTTACCGAGGCATACACATGGACGGAATAGGGCTATTATATACAGATATGATATAAATGAGTAGCAGGTGCTTTACTCCATTAAATGTCTTTGTCTGGCTTCGAATTGAGTTTTCCCCGGAAAATTCATGACCCATTTCGTGTATGTGTGTGTGTGTGTGAGTGGGATGACCCAAAATGGCACTCGATTCATTTCGCTACCTCAGTTGTGTTCGGCTTAAAAGTCTATTTGCTATGATTTATCTTTATGAGTGAAAATTTAATGTAAAATTTATTATCGTACATACAACGTTAATGGCATACATAAATTAGGCAAATATACATACATACATATGTACAGTTCGGATTACAAATTAGTCATAATTGTTTTCATGTATTTAAACCAAGCGGTATGCAAATTTATACCGATTATACATCGTTAAATTTTAAATGTAGTCTTCAATCAGAAACGTAAAATTTAGGTTATCGTTTCGTCGTTCTAATGACATGTTCTTTTAGCGAAATTCTTATTCATTTTCCGGTTGAATTGTGAATGTGCATTGTGCATATGTATGTATTGTTGATACAAGTTTATTTCCTGAACTATGTACATACATTCATGTACACACACATACAAGTTTAGTTGTCTACTTACATTTTTAGGTTTGCATGTTTAATTAGTTTTTTTTAGTTTTACATGTAAAGCAATTCTGTTGAAATTGAATTTATTTAAATGTAAAAAAAGAGTTTATATCACAATCTATTTAGAATATATAACGTAAAGTTACATTTCAGCATAAGATTCACCATAAAATTACTCAATTAGCATGTGCGTCAGTAGATTAAATTCTTAACTGCATTTGAATTGCAAGTTTGCACGTACAGCCAGTGAATAGATTAATTTTATGGTTCAAACGCTACAATGGTACGTTGGGGTATCAAGCGACGAGAATAGATTATTTTACAATTACCTGGTGTATTGAATATGCTAAGGTCACTACGCAGCATTCGGGTCAATTGTTAATAAAATCTGCCCTGATAAATATATTGTTATCATTTCAATCTCACCACAGACACTTTTTATGTATTCAGAGCTTGTCCTAAATCTGAAATCAATTGAAATAATATTGATTGAATTTTTTTTTAATGTTTCAGTGGCTCTCAGAACAACTTGTGCAATGGTATCGTCGGCTCTGGTAATGTTTTAGTACGCAAAGTGCAGAATAGTAGTGACGATGGCCATAAGAAACCCACTGCATCTCTCACACATCTGCCGAAGAGACCACCCGTTGACATTCAATTTACAAACCTGTCATACTCAGTTTCTGAGGGTAGAAGAAGAGGCTATAAAACAATACTCAAATGCGTTAATGGAAAATTCAGATCTAGTGAGCTTACGGCTATTATGGGACCTTCGGGCGCCGGAAAGAGCACTCTAATGAACATATTAGCCGGCTATAAGTAAGTGAAATACATTCACATTTACTAAACAATGCTTTATTTATAGTCTTTATAGTATTTCTGTTCAATAATATTCAATTTGATGTGTTAAAAATAATTGTTAATAATCTTTTTCAGAACGTCAAATATAAGCGGATCAGTATTAATTAATGGTAAAGAAAGAAATCTGCGACGGTTTCGCAAATTGTCATGTTACATCATGCAAGACGACTGTTTGCTACCTCACTTGACTGTCAAAGAAGCGATGATGGTGTCGGCGAATCTGAAACTCGGCAAAGACATGACGTCGGCGGCGAAGAAGATCGTCATCGAAGAGATCATAGAAACGCTCGGACTAGCCGAGTGCTGCAACACGAAGACAATAAATATATCCGGCGGTCAGAAGAAACGACTGTCGATAGCTCTCGAGCTGGTAAACAATCCTCCGGTGATGTTCTTCGACGAGCCGACCTCCGGCTTGGACAGTTCCTCATGCTTTCAATGCATTTGTTTATTGAAGTCGTTGTCGAGAGGCGGTCGGACTATCATATGTACGATTCATCAACCGTCGGCTAGATTGTTCGAAATGTTCGATTTTCTGTACACGCTAGCTGAAGGACAGTGCATATACCAAGGGAATGTTATGGGATTAGTTCCGTTTCTGTCGACGATGGGATTACGGTGTCCGGCGTATCACAATCCAGCTGATTACGGTAACTAGATCTAAATGGTTTATTCAAGTTTAATATTATTTATTACAAACGGATTACATAAGAATAAAATTCAATTTAATCTTTGAGTAAAAATTGGCCTAGTAGATTCGACCAGCTCGCAACGTAGCCAAACTTTGATAATTTTTTTTTTTTATTAAGTATTTGTCTTTCATATCAAGTATAAAAACAAAACTTAATATTGATTTTGGAATAATTTTTATAATTAACATTTCAGTTATGGAAGTAGCTTGCGGAGAACACGGCGATTGGGTGAACAAATTAGTGGTAGCGGTAAATAATGGAAAATGTAACACTTGGGCGCACAGCTCTCAACCCGTTAACAATCATTCGCAAGCATTGGTTCTATCGAATGTCAACAACCAAACGAACAGTGCAATTTGCCTACCGAACAACATCGCCAAAGAAAATTTCAACAGACACAGTAGTTCTAGTGAATCTTCAGGTGCGGGCATGTCCACGATAATATAATTAACCATATTGTATATTTATTTGCATGTCTTATAATTTAATTTGATACTTAGGTAAACCGGAAGCGGCCGTTGTGGATTTGCAGCAGACGAACGGCACGTACGCGATAGAGTGCGAGAAGACTCCGGCTTTGGTCAGCGGCTTGGCACCCGTTACATGCACCACCTCCTTGTTGGACTCCAACGAGAGTGTGACCCAACAGCCGATCAAACCGGGCTTCCCCACATCCGGCTTCAAGCAATTCTGGGTACTGCTGAAGAGGACATTCTTGAGCATCATGCGCGATCAGATGTTGACCCATCTGAGGCTCGTGTCCCATGCAATCGTCGGCCTTTTGATCGGATTAATTTACTACAATGTCGGCAGCGATGCCGCCAAAGTGACGAGCAACGCTGGCTGTATATTTTTCACCGTTCTGTTCACAATGTTCACCGCCATGATGCCTACAATTTTAACCTGTAAGTTTATTGTGCTTTAAATATTTTATTTAATACTATTAATAAGGCGTGCAACGTAGTAGTGGTGCAACCCAAAATACCAATTTCCTATCCGAAATTAAGCAAGCCACCTTTAAAATACTTCTAATTTCAATTTAAAAATGTTATATTTTTGCATTGTACATATTTAAGAATAAAATTAGTATCGTGGATTACTCCACTTCTTTGGTGATCGTCATATTTCAGTGACATCTATTGATATAAAATACTACCGTAAATAAAGCAGAGAGCACCGTTATCAATTTTTAAACTTTATATCCATAAAAGTTAAAATACAATACTTAAATAATGGTTCCATGAATAAACAAAACACGAAGAATCAGAACTGTTCTGAATTGTCATGGTTCTGTTCTTCGCTGTTCTGTTCTGTTATATCATGTTGTGTTTCGTCCGGTTACCGTCAATAATAAACACTCGTTGATTGTCAACCTGTAGTCAAATACTGTAGTGATTCATATTTATTATTCATTATTTTTTTCCAGTTCCTATTGAAATGGCAGTATTCATAAGAGAACATCTCAACTATTGGTATTCTTTAAAAGCGTTTTATTTTGCAAAAACTTTAGCAGATTTGCCGTTCCAGGTAAAGTACAAAATTTCATTACTCATCATAGTCATCACCACCTACATATAATATGAAATAAATTTTGATTAATTTGTGTGTGTTTTCTTTCTGTTGCAGATAATATTTAGTGGTGTGTACGTGTTGATAGTATACTTTATGACGGGACAACCGTTAGAAACGGATAGAATAATCATGTTCACTAGTATAAACATCCTCACGGCTTTGGTCGCCCAATCTCTGGGATTGTTAATAGGAGCCGCGATGAGAATAGAAACTGGTGTATATTTAGGACCCGTTACCACAATACCCGTAGTGTTGTTCTCGGGATTTTTCGTGAACTTTGACACGATACCGGGATACTTGAAGTGGTTAACATATGTAAGTTACGTACGTTACGGATACGAAGGCGCAATGCTCTCAGTGTACGGCTTCGATCGCGAGAAGCTGCAATGCTCGGAAGCCTACTGCCACTTCAGAAGTCCGAAAAAATTCCTCGAGGAGCTGTCGATGGACGGTGCCAACTTTTGGGTCGACGTCGGAGCTCTAGTAGCCGTTTTTATATTCATTAGAGTGATATCGTACTTCGTTTTACGTATGAAAATAAGAATGATACGATAAAAACACAAAATCACTGACAATACACTCATTCGTGATATTAATAATCGAAACGAAGGTAAAATTATACTCAGGTCTCAAAATGTCGACGTGTATTTTATCGTATCCAAAGTTAACGGTATAGTGTACTATTATTGTTATGCATATCCAAAATATAAATCAGATAGTGAACTATTGGATCGATGATGACGTTCAGGTTGATTTTTATGGATCGTACATCAATTTCTCTCTTATCGGCCAGTGTGTTTCAAATAAAAAGTAACTGTGCCAAAAAAAACTGCATTTTAATTTAAAAAGACAGTAAATTGTCCGATTTTTAATTTAGCGTTGGCCGTAGGAGTTCTTTTTTGATCTGATGATTATTCCTTGCCTATACAATCATTCGAGTGAACGAAATGCATTAGGAAGTGTGTGTATTGCTCGCTCTTGATTGTACACTGCAATGTACTTCTCCGGCCAGCTCAAGCTAAAACTTAACTATTATTTCTATCGTGAAAACACCCATTTGACTATTGAAATTTATGTACATATGTATTGCAAATTCCCGTTTCATATTTTTTTATTCTATATAAATGAAACTGATTACAAATAATAGGCGTCGACCAATTAGTGGAATTGTAATATAATGTGATACTCCATTTTATGTCCAATTTTTTTTTACATATACACATACATATATAATAATTTATAATCTTAAGTGAATATCAACTGTACTGTGTAAGAATTCGTAACCGCATATTATATATACCCCGGTGAATATTATATTATTTTATTTCCGACAGTTTATATTTATAATATTAATATTAATTGGGTGCAGCAGTTAAGTGACTTCTGAAAGTGAAAATAAAATTATTTGAACATTTACCAGTTTATGATTCTTCAGAAGGCAGATGTTTTTGTGGAAAAAAAGCGTTTTTCCTCCTCGTTAATTATTTTAATTAAATTTTTCCACTTTCGAAGTTTGTAATCCTATTTATTTGTATGAAAATTTTGGTGTTTTGCCCAGAATATCATATTTATATAATATTATGTGAATTGTAATATGTAGTGTATGTAATTGTGATGTATTTTATTTATTGACACTGCTAAACGTATAATATGAAAGCGCATATCGCAAAATATTTAAGTTTTGTAATTTTTCAAATCAAAATAGCACAATTACATCGAGAGTGTACTAAAATAATTTTAGGATTTAAAAAAATTTTCCATGTGATATTTCCGATTTTTTGATAGATATTGAGAATTGTATTCGTATTATTATTTAATCATTATATTATTAATAATATCTTTTTTCATTTACACACAATCAAAATAATATTTTTATATACATAAGGATTTTAATTATTCTTGTTGATTTTTACTCAAATCGCGACCTTGTGATAGATAGATTTCTTTCTTTTTGTGATAAATTTCATGTTTTATAAGTATTTTTAAGTTATGGGTTAAAATTACTCATTTGTGATGCTGTATTTTAAAATTTTTTGTAATCTCACTTTCCTTAAGAATAATTATTTTTATTGTTTTCGAAGAAAGCCAAATATTTATTTGATTTTATAATTATAATAGATAATTTTAATATGTTTATTCATTCATTGTTTTTATGTGATATCATAGTTCAATTGCATAGGAAAGAAGTGAGTCGAAACTTAATATATTAATAAATGTCAATTTTGACAAATTTAAATGCAGTTCATAGCACTGATATTATATATAGCATTAATTAATTTAAATATTTCAGTTACGCCTTTACTGTTTACTATTTATAAAATAAATCTTACAAATGTTTTCAAAAAAAACCAAAAACGTTTCAAACGTGATAAAAAATTTGTAATTTTGGAACTTCACCAATATGTGTATATTTTTGCAAAATCACATAAATTTTTGATATTAACATATGATAAAAAAACTACCGAAGTTTATTCGTATTTCGTGTATGTACTCAATTACAGGCACAGGCGTATAATTAATAAATGTAATGCTATAAATTAATCTCAATTAAAATATTGAAACAACTTTTAAATAAAATGTATGATTATGTGATATTGATTGGAATATAAATAACTTGTTAAATATATATTTTTCATATCTCTTAAATTATGAATTGCCTTTATTTAAATTTTATCACTTGCTTTTTTTTTATTTTGCTTCATAATATATATTTTGCAATGTTTATTTTTCACTTAAATTAAATATTTGACAATTTTATACAGTATCTATCTAAATTGTATAAAAATATTTTTTTAATCTAAATTATTTATATTTTATTAGAAGTAGTATAAAGCCTACAGTGCTAGTGGTGCTAATTATTTTATTGTGCATTTTATCTTTATTGTTTTATGTATCTTTAAAAAACACATTAAAATTTGATCGAAGATAGAATGTTCTAAATTAAATTTAAAAAAATATGTATGTGTATGACTCGAGATGTTGAATTATTATTTAATTTATTATCAAATCATATTAATTTAATTAAATATCACAAATTTTATTCATTAACACTCATTCACTTTGCTCAAACTATTATACAACTGAATTTAATTTAATATCGATATCTCAAAGCTAGATAGACGTATTAAATAAATAATTTTATTTATTTATCACAATTCCTTTTGTATTCTATGTGTATATTTTTAGAAAAATAATTTTTATAATTCTTATACATATTATATGCTTCAATAGTTTTTAACAATAAATTTACAATAGATACAGAATTATTTTTTTTATCATCATTTTTCATTTTGAATAATAATTATAGATATGTAAACTATATTTTAATTTCATATTATTCGAAAACCGATGAAAATATTCACTGTACTATGATCGAAAAAACAGTTTTTGAATGTATATATCATTATTTATTATTAAAATAGCAACCGTTCACAATAAACAGTATTTCATATACATAGAGACTAGTTTCGAAGATGGTTTGATCGTACGTATACCTTATACATATATAGAGCATGGCAAAAAATGTTTGTAAACGAAAATTATATCATATCTGAATTCACAATGCGTATGAAACTCCCTACGTTATAAGTTATGTATGTTATGATATAGTACATATATTTAGAACATTTTTGTATAATTATAGTTACGTTTGAATTTTGTGATAATCGCACTCGATGGGATTTTGATAGTTTTTGTTCGAGGAACTGAACTTATTGACAAGTTTTGCCGCATTCAATAAATAAATTCACAACCTATTCATCTCTTTCAATTTTTTTTTAAATTTATCCACATTGTATGTAATCTATTAACAAATCGGGTAAGTAGTCAGCGATCAAAGTTTCAACCAAATCGTACATTAAAATGATGTTGACGATAAAAATTAGCATTGACGATATTATCACATTGACATTTGATCGCTTGAATCATTGCTGTCATGTCGACGATTCCATTTTTCAGTTTTTTGATTAGACAATCGTGTTCTTTATCTGGGGTTCGCTAACTCACATTATTTAGGATGCAGTGACCTTTGATTTTGTACTTAAAGTATTACAATTATAATGTATACACTGAATTTATTTTTTATCATTTTACGAATACACTTAACATATGTTTACGATTTTAAATATGTATACAGAATTGTCAGTCCATTAAATTGGCATATGATAAGTCGTCCAGTTTTTTTCAGTAAAATTCGAAATTTACTCTAATTGTTAAAAAGAATAGCCAGCAAATGGCCGCCATTTTCAGCTTCATCCTGTCAGGCTCATTTGAACGCATTTTCATCACTTTTATTAGGATTTCAGGTCTCAACGCTTGTTAGTCTCTTCTCTAATGTCAGCCTTCAGCTGCTGGATGGCTATTGGATATTCACATTCACCCTAGACTTTGTGAAATACCACAGAAAGGAGTTGGAGATGGTCAAATCAGGTAAACGCAATGGCCATCAGACATCGAAAAATCGCGATGTTATTCGATTATCAAAAATTTCCACCCAAAAGAACTTTAAAGGGCTACGTAATCAGTGCACTATTATGACCCTATCCTAATGGAACCACATACATATCTGAATTGTGTTTGTTGCCCCCCCCCCCCCCCCAATTTTTTTGACAACGTCTTCTCATGGAGATTGTGTGGTTTTCTTCAACGTTCTCTTGCACAAGAACAATATTCCATCGATTGGAACATACATTATTAAGATATACATAAAAAAAAACACTAAAAGAAAGAAAACCGATGTCGGTTTGTCTCAGACAAGTGTCTGGTTGCATATCGGCTATCAGATACAATCTCACGTTTAACCTAAATGTCTTCCCACAGCTACAGTTAACTTCAATGCCATGTGAGTGAGCGAGACAAGTGAGTGACGAGTGAGGTTTGATTCCACCACCGACCAATAAAGCAGAGCCTACCCTATCAAGCCGCTTGATCAAAACAGCCCGTCAAGCGTGATTGATAGTCTAGGAACCCGTTTGACGCTTGAGTCAAGCCTTGACGGTGATTGATGGAAAGTTTGAATGACTCAAGCGGCTGGACGGAGCGCTTGATAGTCTTAGAGCAATTTCGATCAAGCATTGCATCAGTCACCTGCTGGAAACCCTAAATCCTGATTCGAAACCATGGTATCTACACTACACCGATTCACTACAGTCCAGGAGGAGCAGTTCAATAGTCGAAAACTCCGCTACAAATGAGTGTTGATGAAAAGATTGATGGGATGCTTGATGCGCCCCAAGGCTGCTTGAAGCGCGTGTCAATCAGCTGTACGCGATGTTTTGATCAAGCGGCTTGATAGTGTAGGGTCTGCTTTAAGAATATGGATCTTTTGGATGGTTGTTAAACTGTGTATTTTGAATATAAAATCCGAATTAATTTTTGTACTTTACTTTAAATTGCTCGAATTGTGATTTTCATCTATGTATCATATTCAGATAAAATATATCTGTGATAGAAAAATATGCCCCGATCCCTTTTTTTAATGTTTACAGAAATGAATATTAATACAATTGATTGTTTGAGAGCCTTTGGCCGGGTGTATGCAAAGAGGGCAGAGGTATGTATGGTGGGGGATAAGTAGATGGAGCTACAGCTAGTGGGGCGGGGATTGCTGGTTGAAATCATGTTAATATTATCTATGCATTTTTCTGTTTTCAAAGTCGTACACCCATTTATATTAAAAAAAATTAAATGCGGAAAAAGGAGTCGGAGTCGCTCGATTTTTTACGACTCCGACTCTGGCAAAAAAGCCACGACTCCACAACCCTGGTAAATACACAAATGATAACCATCCGATGACACTGTCAACGGGCGTTGACTAGTTTTAAAAAAAAAAACTCAATCACTGGCCGCACTTCGAAGTTTGGCCGCTTGGAACGCAGCGTCGGTAAAACAGTCACCTACAGTCGGTCAGCTGTGATGAAACGTCACTTTGGTGTTGTGTTATTGTTTTGTTTGACAGCTGGCACTAGAGACTGCGCCCCCGGAGCCCCATATCGTATCGTGACCCCACTTTGAACTCCCCTGACCTCTGATAACACAAACACACACACACACACACACACACCGAATCCAAACCGACATGTAGACAAAAATCAACGACACCCCCCCCCCACCACCACCAGTCGATTTCTCTTTTTGTCCTCATTGTCGTACATCATCTCGGCAGCATCACACGTTACCAGCATACCTTTCACCGCAAGTTACCGTCTCAAAGATCTCCATCCTCGACGGGACGATACGATCACCACAGTTTGTCTCACCGACGGATGTGTCCCGAGTAGTTGTCGGATCAGATCACCGAGGCCAACATGGACAGCAATTACATGCTGAACAACAACAGGTATATAATAATTGCGAGACGTTCGTGTGTATAAAATGTATTTTTAATTAATATCCATCGGCTCTTTGTACTGCTCGATTTGTGATACGGGGACACCGTGTTGAGTGCCAGATTTGCACTTTGAGACTTGATTTTGTACGCTCGTGCAACGTTAACTCCGAGCCGCATATCGTATACTTGTAATTGCGTACATAATTGGTGAGGTTATGTAGCGTGAGCGCTTCGCGCATCCTGTATCGTGTGTTTGTGCGTGAGAATGAGTGAGCGTATGTGTACCTGCCGTGTCGTGGTATGCGAGCGTTCTACCACTCGGCCAGGCAGATTCCTGCATTAATACATGAAGGGTATGGAATCAAGTTCGATTCTGCTATTACACTTGCTACACATTTTAATAAATTATGAAAAATACCTCTTCTAGAACAGGACAAAAAGGCAATTAAAAATCGTTTACTCCTCACGGATTACTATCAAAAGTGACTAATTCCATTTTGTTTTTTACAATTCCTGAACAAAATGGAAAAGTGACTATCGTCAATACACATATGTACATATAAACGTGCGTCACAAACGATGTAGAGTAAACGCACAAAAAACGCGCGTCTTAAAACGGGAGATCCCCCAAAAACAAATCTAATGCAAACGCGCGATTTGAGGGATATAAAAAGTCTCACATACTCAGTACTCCCAACGCTCTCATCGTAGCAACAACGCCTCGGCAAAACACAGCCCTTCGGCACACCGGCTTTGGACCGGATGGAAAGACGCTCGTCAGCTGAACTCACACTGCCCAGAACAAACTTATTCGTCATAGTACACCACTACGCACGGATCCTCATCAAGACGTACTCACGGAAGCAACACTCTGGGCCACATACAGTAAATTCATCGCACGTAACTACGTAGCCACTTACACTTCTGTATACATGTAATTTACTGTACTTAAAAAAATTAATTAAATACAAAACTGCGCTTTGTATGAAAATATGAACATTACACACACACCAACGTCTCTATAACTGGTGACCACAAAGTTCCTATAATTAGTGAGCACAACGTTCGTATAGCCGTTTTGATTCTATACCTCTCATATATGTATATTTATGTATAATAATTTTTGTATGTACATATTGCGATGTGAGTGAAAGTTCACCGAATGTACATATTACTATTTTTAGTAGCGCAAGGATCTGCCTGGCTGGGTAGACGCGAAACGTTCGCATACTACGACACGGCACGTACACATACAGTCAACACATGGCATGGGTGAAGCGCTCACGTTACATAACCTCACTAACTCACTCTCGGCACGGGTACAAAACTTTGAACAGTAACCAAAACCCAAAAGAAGAATATCCTATAGCGCTCAAATTCCTCGCAAGACCTGCAGGATCATTGTAGGATGTACTGTTGCAAAATTTGGTCTCAATTTGTAAAAACAGCGTTACGTGGAAATGTAAAAAAACAAAACAAACAGATTAAATCTATCATTATAATATGAAGCTGGCAAAGTGTAAAATTTCATACAAAATGGCCAGGCAAAGTGCAAAATCTACTACGCTCTATAAATTTAAATAGAACGGCATTAAAGAAATTGGTTCAAATTGTTCTTTAGAATCAGCTGGTCAGATTTCATACTTTGCCTCAAACGCTTAAGCATTTCATACAATGCTTTCATACTTTCCCTGTAACACACACACAATAGTCTTAAGTCTATCCGTCGGGAACACTTGACACACTTATTTTGTTTTCATTGAATATTTGGATTATTACCTACTTTTTATAATAATTTATAGTTATTGTTAGTCCAATCATTATTATTATTATATATAATAGCGCAAAGGTCTGTCTGGCCGGACAACCACGGAACGCTTGCATACACTCACGGCACGTACACATACACTTATTAACAGCACAGTTAGCGCGAAGCGCTCGCATTTTTCGACTACCTGCTACATTTTTGCTACATTTCAAACTACTAAATATACTATAGATACATACATAAATGGTCACCACCCGATGACATTGTCAACGGGCATTGACTATTTGTTGTATAGTGTCAGTTCTAATGTACTGTCGTAGTGTGTTGTTGTATTAAAGTGTTTTATTTTCATATTTTTTGCCGAATGTTTGTAAAAGTTGAGTGTGTGACGTAGATATTCTGTATTTTTGGTCTTCAATGTTTTAAAAATATGTACACGTGATCGGTTTTTTGACCCCGTTGTGTACAATGCATGGCCGTTTGTAAGATAGAGGATTGTTTACTTCGTTTATGTTCTGTCGATTTTGTAATTATTATTTATTACGTTGAATGTGTGCCGAGTTTGCAGACAATCTGATGCTGAAATCTAACCAGATAATTTAACTTTGGTATTTCAGATACTCTTTTATTATCTGAAATTGATTTCATCACAACGCTTTGTACCTCGTTGTGTACACTGTACGTATTTATGTATATAAAAAACAGTAGCTGTTTTCTGCTAAATTTTTATCATATACTAATTTTTGCATCGATACTTATCCGTTTGGTAAAAAAAATCACCATTTAATTAAAAAGAGAAAGAATATTACTTTCCAATGTATAAATGTTTGAAAACAACTACGGTTGTTTTGCGCGCACTATACATTGACTAAAATGTAGTTTTATTATTATTTTATTTATGAAAAAACCATTGGCTGTTTCCAGAAAATTTTATCATTTAAGACAAACGCTATTTTTTGCACTAATACCCATTTGACAAAAATTTACCATATAATTTAAAAAAGGATTGAATGATCTTTAAAGTGATTATTTTTCATCACCGTAGCGTTATTACTTTCAAAGGTACAAATGTTTGAAAACGGCTACGATTTTTTTTTGCCCGCACTGTATATTGTTTTATTATTAGAATTTCCTACACTCAACGACAAATATTATTATTGATTAAAAAAATTTAATTTTATATTTGATTTTTTAGTACTCACAAATGGCTATCATAAAATTTTACACAACATACTTCATAATATAAACCATGTACAAAATTATATTGATCGATTAGTATTAAGCTTTAATTAATTGTGCTGCCTTGAATCGTAGAAAATTGTATTTTTTTTTTACGAGCAACTGGTCAATTATTAAAATTGCATAAAATTAAAATATACATGTGAGCACAAGTCATCAGCACGTTCACAGCACTATTACACTCAAACAAACGAATTGATTTCGATTTTTGTATTGTAACATACATACACAAAAGATGACCTCTTATTTTGCACCGTCGGCTAAACGGCCGTGGTGCAAGTTGGGCTACGTCGACCGTGAATATAAATTTTGAATTCAAAAGGATCGATATATTCAACGGCACGTGCTAATGGAAAAGTCATCCAAGATACTTTTTTCCAAACCGGTGCACCGGTATATTAATACTATGCCTTTTTTTTATAAACGGATAGTATTCGCACTTCGCCCGTCTCGAGTGTTCATTGCAAATAACCAGTTTCTCGACGTCATTTCGCATCTTGTGCACAATTTTCGCATTTGAGTCGGAAAACGAGTCGACCTGTGTCAAGTAACCTGTAGTGGCTGTCCTTGTCCACGCTATGTACCCAAACACCATTCAATTTCCCTTTAATATCTATCCATATGTATATGTATACTCAAGTATTGCCAGTTCATACAAAACGGATGTTTATTATTGATATATGATTGGGCTAGCAATAACTATTTAACCGTGGGTTATGGGAAGAAAACTGAATATAACAGTAATAATTCAAATAAAGCAAAAAGTGGGTCAAGTGTTCCTGACGGATAGACGTGACTATTGTGTACATATATATTAAGGGGCCTGTAAACGAGTAAAATTTTTCAGCAATATTGCTCGTCAACCATCCACATCCGCAATATGTGTCACAGCAATGTGTTGCTCAATGATTGCCGGCAAGTAGTTGCTGTTTTATTATTGCCCAGATTTTGTAATATGGCAACAATACTCGCCAACACACAGCCATACCAGCAATAGTGGAACAATAGTGTCGGAAACACGACTATATTCCCGGCCCACATCACCATATTGCAGTTATATTACCGGCGATGCTTGCCGGCAATACATTGCCATGAAAATTTTGATTGTTTACAGGCACCTTTACAGAGAAAGTATGAAAGCAAAGGCAAAGTATGAAATCTGACCAGCTGATTCTGAAGAACAATTTGAACCAATTTCTTTCATGCTGTCTTATTCAAAGTGTAATTGCTAACTGTGCCGTGAATGTATGCAAGCGTTCCGCAGTTGTCCGGCCAGACAAACCTTTGAGCCATTATATATAATAATGATTGGGCTAACGATAACTGTAAATTGTAACCGTTGGTTATGGGAAAAAAGTTAAACATAAAAAGTAGGTAATATTCCAAATATTCAATGAAAACAAAATGAGTGTGTCAAGTGTACCCGACGTATAGACTTAAAACTATTATGTATATGTATGTAACAGGGAAAGTATGAAAACATTGTATGAAATGCGTTTGAGGCAAAGTATGAAATCTGATTAGCTGATTCCGAAGAACAATTTGAACTGTAATTTTTCTATTTTAATTTATAAAGTGAAGTGAATTTTGCACTTTGCCTGGCCATTTTGTATGGAATATTACACGTAGCCTGCTTCATATAATAATAATAGATTGAATCTGTTTGTTTTTGTTCTTTACATTACCACATAACACAGTTTGACTAATTGAGAACAAATTTTGCAAGAGAACATACTTGCTATGATCCTGCAGGTATTGCAATGAATTTGAGCGCTATAGGATATTTTGCTTTTGGGTTTTGGTTACCATTCAAAATCTTGTTTCAATGATTCAGGTTAACGATTGATAGAGTGTTGCTAATTGAACCATATTGAAGTAGTATATGGGAAAAATTATATAATTGTTTGCAACCACAGTCGCTTAGTATGACCAAAATGTTAATAGATGCAGAATATTCATGTGATATTAATACAAAATTACAGTATCCAATGTAAAGTTTAATTTTAATATACCAAATCCTCGTGCAAATTTGCATGTTTTTTTAAAGCAAATATGCTTAAAGTATATTTTTGCATGAGCCGACAGTTTCTACATAAATATTATATATGTATTTTTGCTGTAAATTGTATTGATTTTCCTTGTGTATTTTTATTTATAAGTAGTTTATTTTTTAGTATTTGCATTTATACATATGTACATACATATGTGTTATTATAAAATGGTTGAAAGTTCATTTACTCATTACACAGCTGAAATTTGCTCGATTGAATCACGATGTGTTAAAATGTAATCTTATCACCGAGGACGTCCCACGCTTCAAAATTCACTGAATATATTGTTTTTTGATTGATTTTAAACCGTGGAACAGTCTTAATATTTTTTATACACTGCTCAAAACATACACACAAAAGAATTACATTATAATGATGCGTACAATAGACTTGGCACACAAAATCGTCTAATATACCCAATCTATTTAGTCACTGTAATATGTATAATTAGAATAAACCTTGCATGTTTTGTTTGCGAAAGTGAATTCGTCACATTTTTTCTCTTGTGTTGTGGTTAAAATAAAATTTTAGAATCTACAAGTAGGAATTTTTTACAACGCCCAAAATGGACAGGAAATGTGCAAAATGTAAATTGAAATGCAAATAGCACATTAAATTAAGTAATATTCCATTTAAAATCGTATAGAATGCGCGAATTTCACACTTTGTATGTAACATATCAACCCAAAAAAAGCTCATTCAATTCGCAATTATATAAATGACTTGTTCATTACAAAAAAAAAAAAAGTAATTATTCGAAGAAATTCGATTGTGCAACCTTTTTGTTGTTAATTTTTTTTCGAATGCTAATTATTTATCATATGGGAAAACCACCATCACAAAAATAATTTAACCAACTTTACTTTTCGGCGGTTTTTATTTCATCACTTGAAACCAGATATTGTTAGTGAAATAATCCGTTTTTTTTAAACGAGAGATTATGCAGTTTGAGCTTTAGCGTCTGTTTCTTGTAGTCAAGTGCGTTTAAAGGGGACAACAGTTCGTGCCTCTCATAACGAAAGAGACGAACGCTACAGGCTATTGGTGCACACGGTGCCACTCGGATTTTTGTCCCCTTTTAACACACGCAGCTAGAAGAAACACATACTCAAACTAAAACTGTTAAAAAAACATACTATAGATTTAATTCACAGGCTGCCAACCTTTTTCGAGTGGTGACCTCTTTTTATAAAAGCCAAGTTACCCGATATATTTGAAAAAGGCAAAAAAAGACACTGATTAAAAATGAAAATTGCACTATAGTCATGCCGTGAAATTCTATGCCACGGGTTCCCAACCTATGGGTCGCGACCCCAAATGGGGTCGCGAAGGTTTTATGTGGGGTCTCCAACTGAAACAGTAAACTATAAAAAAAAATTGACTATAATGCAATTTTCTGTCAGCTTTGACGTATGAATGTGAAACGTGGATGCTAAATTCAATAATGATACGCAAGATCCAGTGCACACAGAAGCATGGAAAGATGTATGTATGCTTGGTATAACAAGAAGAGATCGTAAGAGGAATACATGGGCAAGAAGTATGACCGAAGTGGCAGATGTAGCGGAACGTGTGAAAAAGTTGGAATGTATAGACACGAGAAATACTGGAATGGTATCTGAGAGGATGTGAAAGAAAGCGAGGTAGACCGAGTGGACGATGGGCTGATATATTGCTTTTGGAAGAATGAACATAGTTTTTAAATCCAACATTCCGCTATGCTTAAAAAATACGGCATAAGACAAATGCGTACCGCCAGTAATGACGTATGAATGTGAAACTTGGACGCTAAATTCAAGAATGCCACGTAAGATCCAGTGCACACAGAGAAGCATGAAAATATGTATGCTTGGTAATGGCTTAATAATGGACGCGAGAAATACTGGAATGGTATCCGAGAGGATGTGAAAGAAAGTGAGGTAGACCGATTGGACGATGGGCTGATGAATTGAGAAGAATGTGTGCGAGTCAAATGGATGCAGATTGCTCAAGACAGAGAGGCCTTCATCCAGCAGTGGACTGTGGGATCACCACTCGATAAAGTTTTGGAAACCTGTGTTCTACATATACTGAGTATAGAAGTTCAATCGAATCGCACACTACAAACTGTAACAAATTTTCAGCTGAAACGTTTCCAACGCTCATAAGTCCTTAATTCAACACTGAGCGAGCACCCACCGATATTAATAATTATCTGATAAATTTCATAGATACCTTATCAATAATTGATAATCACAAACCACACAGTGTACAATCATACCCAGAGACACACACACACACATCATTCACTTACGACCTTTTCTCTATACACACTGTAATTTTACATCGCGTTCCTTTAAGACAATTATTTATTTCCAATCGCTCGTCGTTCGCATCAGTTAGTACCGAGCAACGTTACCAAACGGACGCGCACACACAACACCATTACCAGTGTACAGTCGGTTAATTATGTGAGTGTACAATCACGCAATAGTACATACATATAGGTACAAAGTGTGTGTGTGTGTGTGTCAATTTTTCTTGGGTAACGTTTGATATTTCGGCTCGAGAGATGAAAGTGACCGAGGGTTCGGAGTTGGGCGAAGGAGGTGCCAGTATTGACAATGATGCCAGTAGTAATCTTGTGTCTTCCAGGAAGGGTTCCGTGAAGGTGACTGTGGTACCAAGTCAACCCAGAGGTTTGACCCACCTGCCCAAGAGACCACCAGTAGACCTAGCCTTCAGCGATCTCTCGTACAAGGTGCGAGAGGGTCGCAAGAATCGTAAGTACTATATCACACATGTATGTATCTAGTATGTATGTAGATTTGTCTCGGTATTCAATTGACTGAAAAGAATCGATTTATTAGCTCGTTGAATCGAGTAAAGTGAAGTATTCTAATTGTAATGGATACTTCAAGTACCATAAGAAAAACTTAATGTCTCGTGAACTAGTAATTTGCGTTTGATCTTTGCATTTTACACGCTCGTTTCCATCGTAATTAAACTTTACAACCTTGGATGATTGTTTTTGCTGTATCTCTTTTTATTGCCTATTTGAGATTATTTAGAGTTATTCGGTCGACTTGATCTTCCTTAGTCTATTTATTTATTTATATATATATATATACTTATACATAACTACTATCTCTCACAGAGGTGTCTCCTCACACTTTTCAAGAATGCATCTATGGTCTTAGAAGACTTGACGCACTCCGGGAGGGCATTATACATTAATAATACACCCCTGTGAAAAACACCATCAGCTTGTTGGATAGAATTAAAATCCATAAAGTTTGATAAAACTGTTTGATAAAGTTGTCGTGCTATCCTAAAATTAAGATGGAAATGATACGGGCACGTTATTCTTATCAAAAGATTGATTTTACATCGGTCCAATCTTTAGTGCGAGTATTCTGATGATTTCTTAGATTTGCCCTATAATATAATATGATTTTTTAATTAAGTGTATCGTGTTTTATTCAATTGGTTTTGGTTTGTCGGTTAAAATGCATCAATTGATTCACATAGTTTCACATTTATGTACATTCACATTTATAAGCATAAGGAAAACTCGATTACTTTCAGATTGTAATGTATTTTTATAGTTCAAAGCTCATTCAGATAACACTTTCAGTACGGTGGTTTTATAAATGTTTTCAATTATACAAAAAAAGGCGAAGTTTGCTCGCTTTTTACTTTTTACGAGCACTACTTTTTCATGCAAGCATTATTTTACGGTATCGTTAAAACATCATAACTGTTGATTCAAACCTTTTAAACGATTTCGAATCGAGTCAAAACGTTCCATGCATTGATTGGGATTGCTCTACATTTTCGTCGTTTCATTAAATTTAATCGCAATTGGCGAAAGAAAACTCATCGTTGACCAATCAATTAAATTTTTTTACCGGTACAATAATATTTTTCAAAGCAGACGAAACGTAATATTATACAACAGTTGACTGAAAACTTAAGCGAAAACGTGGAAACGTGTCGAGGTCGATTTGTTTATTTGCAATGCGTATCCAATCACACGAGCGAACGTTAATTGCAAATATTTTCAATTGCATTGTATTAAATATATACGATTGCATATCGACTTACAAGTGTGGTTTTTCGAACGAGTCTCCTACTGAAATTTACACTGAAAGAACAAATAGCTAATCTAACTAACGTACCGGGTATCATTAATCATGAATGATTTTTAATGAATTTGGCTCAAATTATATTAGATAACACTGTTCGACAAATGACGACTTTTTCTTTGCTTCCGAGACGATATATGACTTTTATTATAGATCTATGCCCAGTGAACACGAATCTGGTAATAAAAAATGTTGATTGGCTCGAGATTTGGAGATATATGTGTTTTTTAAATCAATTCAATTTTAAATCAATTTTAATTAAATTTCTCTGTATATAGAGATGACACCAATATTCCCTTCTTAATGCTCTTCGTACTCCGCGGTACGGATAACACTGTTCGACAAATGACTTTTTTTTTACTTCAGAGACGAGATATGACTTTTCTATAGATATAGACTTCTATAGATCTATGTATGCCCAGTGAACACGAATCTGGTAATGAAAAATGTTGATTGGCTCGAGATGCGGTTTTTTAAATCACGCGATTTTTCTATTACTTGGTGTTGTTCGTTCGATATCTCAAAATCGGTCAATTTTTTGTTCAAAATGAATATTGAAATCTATATACGGGTATTTTATCTTTCATTTGTAGTACTTTTCAGCTTTCAGATCTCTCTAAGTAGTCAATCTCTAGTAGTCAATCTCTCAAAGTAGTCTAAGTAGATCAAAAGTCAAAAGTATGTATTTTCACTCGGGATTTTTTCCCACTGTTAATACTATTTTATATTGAGTATTTTCTATTGAAACACGTTTATTGGGGTAGTGTTCTGGCCCCACCATTTTTTTTTTTCGTTTAAAAGGGTTAATTGGAAGTGTGCTGAATTTTAAATCGGTAAAATTGCGAGCTCCAAACTCGTCTCAAGTAAAAGAAGAGTTGCTATGTGTACCTCGAATAGAAAAATCGCGTGATTTAAAAAAAACATATATCTCCGAATCTCGAGCCAATCAACATTTTTTTATTACCAGATTCGTGTTCACTAGGCATAGATCTATAAGAAAAGTCATATTTCGTCTCGGAAGAATTTTTCGTGTCGAACGTTTCCTATCACCCGAAACACAATTCAATTTAATATGAGAATTTAAATCAATTCATCGGTTTTGTTCTAACATAGCTAACAAGCCTGGTTTATAACCGTTATCAGTTATTTACGAGCTTTCAATATTGACTCATTTTAGTACACAAAAAAACTCAACGTAAAAGGTCCTGCTTCTAGGGTAGATAACGACAGTATTACTGTTGATTTTTCCTCAATCTTCTTTGTAAAATATGCAAAAATCGTAAACGTACCAATAGAGTGCTTTGTCGTTAACCTTCAATATTATATTAATTAAATATGTTATTCGTTAGTTTTGTAATTTGTAATAGTGTCTCCTGAATAATAATTTTACGGATATGCAACTTTGATCTTTGCTTTTAGTCGATATGCACGATGATTCAGGTGTAACCTAACCTTTACACTGCGTATTCTCCGATTATCCATTTTGGAACGGTACACAATGCCCAATTTGAATCATTATAGCGAGATAAAATATCTAGAATACGTAATGCACGTTGCGATAATGCTCTCGTAGTGATTTTTTTTTTTTTTTATATATGTACATATATTTTTCTCACTTCGTTCACATGTCGCTTATCTAATTAATGTGTAATTTCGTACTTTGTATTTTTCGTATTCGTCGGTTCAATAGTCCAGCGATAGCGATCGGGTCATCTGTTTACTATTTATTCCTTGTTCTATTTATTGTGGACGTTATACTTTTTTTTTTATGTTCCGTTAAGTTATTTATTAATCACAGTGATGATGATGTCTCGTTGATTGATTTCGAACGTGTGTGAGTCGAACTTTACAATGGCGATAACTCGAGACGATTCCGTGATTTGTTTAACGTGAATTATAAAAATTTTAAGTTCGGTGCGAATTGAATTAATTTGGTAAATTTCCTATTGCAAATAAATACCTACGTTTGAAGGTCGAAATTAGTTGATTTTTTATTGTATAACGCTGTTAATATCAAGGAAATTTATATTGAATAATATATTAATGAATAGTCAAGTTATAATACATATGTACATACATATATAATAGCCGAAATCCGTCGGTCTGTCTGTCTGTTTGCTGATAACGCTCGCCGAGGTAAATGATTAAAAGATGATTAAATTGTTACGTGTTGTATTATAACGCCTCATATATGCAACAACTATAAAAACTATTAAATTTAATATTATTTTTCAGTGCGGGTGATGAGAAACTGCTCCGTTGATATTCAACGGGCTTACACTAGTACATATATAGTATCCGAAATCCGTCTGTCCGTCTGTCTGCTGATAACGCTCGCCTCGGCAAATGATTAAAAGACACGAACCTTTCGATCGCGCGAGTGGGATTTGAACCCGTGATCACCAAGTTGGAATGAGTCGTGCTAACACTATCATCCAACGTAGGCGATGACGGGCCTGCTACGATTTGACAATACTAATATCTTAATAGGCTCGCGACTTTGCTAAATTGTTACGTTGTTGTATTATAACGCGCCATCTATGGAACAACTATAAAAACTATTAAATTTAATATTATTTTTCAGTACGGGTGATGAGAACGCTCCGTTGATATTAAACGGGTTTACACTGGTAATACATATGTATATTGGAATCAATCGACATAACTAACTCACGTTTTTTTTTAAATCTTGTATGATCATTTTGTTGAAATGTTATTACATACTGCAAGTTAACACATACTTGCACGATTGGATATATGTACATAATTACTCCTTCGCATAATAACAACGCTACTGACTCATCAATAATTGCGTTCTATCGCAAATTTTAGCATAATTTTCCTTTTAAACTATGAACGATTGACGTTCTACTATGCTAGATTTATGAAATTTACTTAAACGTATTGTACAATACTGCCGTCCTAACCCACTTAACGTAACTGACAAAAATTACGAAAATGAGTTAGATGTGTTTTTTATGGGAGTGTATTCTTGCGATTTTTCATATCAAAATTAATATATCTTCATCCAAAAGTGACTTTTTTAAACTATTAAATCTAACGTATCTGCATGCGCAGAGAAATAGTATCACCAATACGTACACAAATAACGTATCCAATATTTAATTCGGTCACTACCTTATCATGAAAGATTGAAAAGACTGAATCTCTCCACATTGGAGACGACGAGATTAAGAGGTGATTTAATTGAAGTATTCAAAATAATAAAAAAATCATTATTAATGTGAAATGACCAGCCTCATTATGTTCAATGAGAACCTTCATCTAAGAGGTTATACTCTTAGACTCCGAAAAGAAAAATCAAATAAGATTGTTAGAGATCCATTCTTTTCAAATAGAGTGACGTAACTACTAAAGTATTCTTGTTTTTTTTTTTTTTTTTCCTTAGAATTATCAAAACACAATAGAAAATAACCTCATGCACTAAAAAAAAGTTTAAATAAATCAGTAATACATACGTATATGACGAAAAACACAAATTTAGAATAAAACTTTCAAGTACATTTATCTCGATATTGTTGTTTTGTCAGTTACGTTAAGTGGGCTTAGGACGGCAGAATACATACAGTCGTATTTTGGTAACACGTACGAAGAAATGCTCAATTCTATTGAGCGATCTAACGAAAGACATGTTTATATATGAGATTGTGACTGTTTTGAAAATATTACAATTATAGAATCTACATAGATATAAAAAAAAAACTTATCGTTTTAACAACATGTAATTTAGCATTTTTCTTCTACCGTTCCACTAACCGATTCGAAATTCGACATTGAAGAGTTAAGTTGAAGGTTTTTCGAGTTCGACTCTGATCACCTCTGAATGTTATTATTTTTATTATTTTTTTATCAATTTTATTTATAGTGTGATGTTTACTTATTTAATTTAATTAGCAAGTTCCGCTTCGTACATGCGTGTATGCGAGCGGCTTTAGAGACTTCGCACCCCCGGATATACCTATGTACTGTTTAAATATTTACTTAAAATGTATATGTAAGTACATAATTACAGATAAGGCAAATTTTATGCAATTGAAGGTTTACACTTTCGATGGTAAAAATTAACCGATTCAATGCCGATCACCAATTTAAGTACATAAATCGGCCTTTCGTTTTTAATTTATTTATACATATATTGTTGAAGGTGATTCGATATGTACAGATTACCAGTGGGAGCATTTGCGATAGTTTTTCTACGCAATTCAAATTGTGCATGATGTAATGTTGTATTAAATGATTCGTACTGCGTTGTATGGATACGCTCAGTACACTTTATATGTACATGTGTTTTTTGAATATCGTATTACATATATTTTATTGCGTGTGCACGTTGTGTGACGATGTGAAAACGTGCACATTTTCTTTCGTCGAAGAAAATTCATAATTAAAGACATTTAAATTATCATGCAAAGATTGACCTCACCTGTGAGTCTTGCACGCGCATATAAATTTTATTTATTTTCAATTTTTCGCTTTATTTATATGCAAATTATTGTTTGTCCGATATTTGCATTTTAAATCGACAATTCGATTTCGCATCACAATGCCACGTACATACAATTAAAAATCGATAAATAATTTTCATTTAAATTATTGCGCTCACCATTGGGTTTGTTGATCTGTAATAAAAATGCTTTGTTTTAAGTAATTTTTTCTTATTTTAAATGTCCACTTGGATTTCAAGCGTTTTGACAACAACAACGGTGAAGTGTCTTGGGAAATATACTCTCCAATGTTGTGGAATGTGGATGTATTGGCAAATTAACATCGACTCGATTTAATAATAGTCAAATCTTGTCAAGGATCACAGCAACAGTCTAAAACTGTCAATAAAATCTTTCAACCGTATCGGAATTCGAATCCTGAATCTTATTCCAGTAATTATTCGGCATTCAATTTAGGTTAGAGTGCTTCAAAAGCTAATACTTTTTGTCTTTTAACCAATTAGATGAAAATAAACATACGATTTATCATTTTAATGAGTATTTAGTTGTATTAGTACCGTATTTATGAGGTTAAAACAACATTGTATTGAAAAATAGTCTATTAAATTCAGAGAATTGACTAAATTGGCTTATTTTTTTCTAACAAGTACATATGTAACACTACTCCGCACCTATGATATTAAATCTCATACATTAAACAACGTAACCTTGACCACTGTGATAAACACATTAATTAGATTACAATATCGATATTGCATTATCAGTTTTTGGAATTTTCGTACGCAATTTAAAATCAGATGTACATACACATATGTTTTTTTTTTATCTCCGAGTGAAATTTACACAAATCATTTTATAATACAAATTCAAAAGTAATTATTGCATCAGATGATGGTATGGGTTATTTAAGACGTTATGTGCCACGTTACTTTCTTATTTTATTTTTTAGCTGGTCACAAACACACACACACAGTGGTAAAACTTTCACTCGATGTGACAGCACAATTTTGATACAAATTAATTTTTTTCGCATATACTTGCGATTATATTAAATATAATACATCTATCGAATCGACTTTGTTCTGCTGCTAATGTATTTATGGTTTCACAGTGATAACCGGTAGCTCATTATAACCCTTAATGTAGCGGCTTTCGATTGCAATTTTAATTTATTACGTGAATTTTATGTACTCGCAATTAATTGTATTGTTTTTTTCTGAATAATCTGACTTGCAGTACATGTATGTATGTAGATATAATTACATGAGTCACAACGAATCCTTTGTCGACGACATGAAACGGGTACAAAGGTCTACGGTTCGTTGATAACTCTTATTTATAATGTCAATGTACACTGTGCTCATGTCGTGTGTACATATGTATGTGTGCACGATTTACAATAAATGCTAATTTGCTTTTTAATAATGAGCTGTATTTTTGCTAACGAATTATTAATACTATAATCATCCAAGGCATTGCCCCTTTGCACGTGTCGCTTAATCATTACTTATTTGTGTACTTTTTGAATCGTTCTGTTAATTTAACCGACCCAAGGTTTTGACACTTGCTTTTCGCCGTGTACTTATTTTTCAAAAGTATGTACATACTCGAGTTTTTCTTTGACTTGTATGCTTTGGTGATTGAGGTTTTTTTTTTTTTTTTTGCGTAATGTTTCACAATTCAACATGCGTATGTGTGTATGTGAGGATCATTATGCTGTTGATCATTGTAGTTTTGCAATTTGAGCAAATTATTGACTATGTGTAATCAAAAAGTGTTGAGACTTACATATGTATGTTTATACGAAGTTTGCTGGGATTGTTACTGGAGTTTTTTTTTTATTTGATTCAATAATCACTATGTACAATTTTATAGTTAAACTTTTGATACATTGAAACTATGTAATTGAACAAAGTTTTTTTCGCTATTAATATTGTACATACAAAATTCTATTTAATGATAATATTTACATAAATTTTACCGTTTGAAGTCAACTTTATGTTATAATTCATTCATGAATTGTTTATACGACAAGTTAAATACTTAACGAGTCATTACTTGTTAACTTTTCTGTCGCATCTACTATTAAAAGTTTCACAATTACTTAGTAATATTCATTTGTCGGGGCAATGAAATGACAAAAATACTAATCTCGCATCGATTCGGCCTCGGTTCACATACTAGAAATCAGAATATTAATTTAGTATCGATGTAATTTGAATATGCTAATGATCATTTCCTGCTAAGCGCATTAAATTCGTAACAATGTATGTACGTTTCGAATACTTTAACATTACAAGTTCAAATTTTTACAATGAACGGATATGTGTTGTAAACAAAATAACATTTCTTTCACGTCATCGTTCAGTCGTTGGTCGTCGGCTGAAATCATTATTTATCATCAAATATGTTCAGTCAACATTGATAATGTAAATGTTTGTTGTGTGAGATATCTTGTTTGTACGGATCCGAAGTATTTTTTATTTTTTTTTTAATAATCATAAATATTTACATAGGAATTATTGTATTTTACAATTACAATTATTGATTTTAATTGTTTCTTTTACAGATGTCAAACAAATTTTGGATTCCGTATCTGGAAGATTGCGCTCCGGAGAACTCACGGCTATCATGGGACCGTCCGGAGCTGGAAAATCCACATTGCTCAATATTCTTACAGGATACAAGTACATATTCATTGATTTGATTAAACTATTAACATTAATTATACGATATTATGCTATTGACTGGTTTTTTTTTTACTATCAGAACTACTGGCATTGAAGGAAGCATTACTATGAACGGCACTGAACGCAATTTATCACAATTTCGTAAATTGTCTTGTTATATTATGCAAGATAATCAATTACATGCAAATCTCACCGTAGAAGAAGCAATGTCTGTAGCTACAAATCTAAAACTGCCACCTAGTCTATCGCATAAGACTAAAGAAGAAGTCGTAAGTATCAATAGTATTCTGCCGTCCTAAGTCCAATTGACGTAACTGACAAAACAACAATATCGAGATAAATGGACTTGAAAGTTTTATTCTAAATTTGTGTTTTTCGTCATATATTACTGATTTATTTAAACTTTTTTTTAGTGCATGAGGTTATTTTCTATTGTGTTTTGATAATTCTAAGGAAAAATTAAAAAAAACATGAATACTTTTAGTAGTTACGTCATTTCATTATTCATTATTAATGTATACATATGACTATTCCAAACTTCAACCACTCTATTTGAAAATAATGAATCTCTAACAATCTTATTTGATTTTTCTTTTCGGAGTCTTAAGAGTATGACCTCTTAGATGAGGGTTCTCATTGAACATAAATGAGGCTGGTCATTTCACATGAATAATGATTATTTTTTATTTTGAATACTTCAATTAAATCGCCTCTTAATCTCCTCGTCTCCAATGTGGAGAGATTCAGTCTTTTCAATCTTTCATGATAAGGTAGTGACCGAAGTAAATATTGGATATTGGTGATACTATTTCTGTTCGAATGCAGATACGTTAGATTTAATAGCTTAAAAAAGTCACTTTTGGATGAAGATACATTAATTTTGATATGAAAAATCGCAAGAATACATCTAACTCATTTTCGGAATTTTTATCAGTTACGTTAAGTGGGCTTAGGACAGCAGTATTAGTGTATTAAAGTATGATAGGATAGTATTTTGACTTTATTTTGTATGATTTTTTTAGACGCAAGAGATCTTGGAGACTTTAGGTCTGGCCGAGCATCGTAAAACCATGACTAGTAATCTATCCGGTGGTCAAAAAAAACGTTTGTCGATCGCTCTAGAACTTGTCAACAATCCGCCGATCATGTTCTTCGACGAGCCTACTTCCGGATTGGACAGTTCTTCTTGTTTCCAGTGTATATCCTTGCTGAAAACTCTGTCCAGGGGTGGAAGAACTATCATATGCACGATTCATCAACCGTCCGCTCGGCTATTCGAAATGTTCGATCATCTGTACACGCTCGCCGAAGGAAAGTGCGTTTATCAAGGAAGCACCACATGCTTGGGTGTGTAAAATACTATTAGTTTTATCATTTAAAACAGTCGTTGAACGATTTCGTTTCAATACTCATCCTTAATAATTCCTATAATCTGACAATTGTTGTGTTGTGTATTCAATTGCATACAAAGTAGTAATTGAGCGTGTTGTTTTCAAAAATTTTTAATAACGCTGTGGTGATGAAAAAAAAATATTTAAATTTCAAATCGTCCTCTTTCTACATAATAACATGGTCGTTTATGCTAAACGGATGCAATAATATTTTTATTTTTCTTTAGTTTTTTTAACTCTATAAGAGTCTTGAACGGGTATTACACAGGGATAGTTTACTCGCTACTATCTCGCTGGTTTGCTGGTTGCTTGTAAATAGCCGCGTGTAATAGGTGAAGTTAGTAAACTAGCAGGCTTTTTCGACCGCGCGAGTGACAGTTCGAATGTTTGAACTTTACTCGCACTAGCTGGCTCGTGTGACGTCACTTTATTAACAATTTGAGGTTAAGCGTTTCATTTTCAGCTCCCAACACACACACAGTACACTTCAATGGACATGATACATTTACGATATTGAAAATTCAACGGGCATTGTGACAGTGGGTGCAAAACGCGTGTCAAAAAAAACACAAGTTGATGACAGCGCCACTAGCGGCAGCTACTTTTACTAGCTCTTCGGGCCGGTTAGTAAACTAGCGAGATCTTAGCGAGTAAACTATCCCTGTGCAATACCCGCTTTAAATGATAAATTCAACCAAATAGTTTATTTGGTCTACAAATTTGAAACGTAAAATAATACAAAAGAAAAAATTCTAATATTATTGTATGAATTCCGTAATAAAATGCGTTTTTTTCTGTATTTTTTTAATAATGCTTTTTTTTCATCACCGTGGCGTTATTAGTTTTGGATGCATACAGTTTAGAAAAAACCAGTTTTTTTAATGATCGTTATACTTCGATGCTTAAAGGAATATTATAAATTTCAACAACGTGCACATATCAGTCAAATGGTATGTACTTGTGTAGTAGATTTCAATCTAAAAACAAAAAGATACGATATTGTATCTGTAAATTTATCTGAAACGAACGTCTTTCAATGTACGATTCACCAGTGCATGTACATACATATATTTAAACACAGTTTAAAATTAATATTATTTTTTCAGTCGATTGGCTGGGTGCTCAGGGACACCAATGTCCACCTTATCACAATCCAGCTTCGTTCATCATCGAAGTTACGTGCGGCGAATACGGTGAATACACCGGAAAACTCGTGAACGCCATCGAAAATGGCAAACTGGACATTAGGTAACTAATCGACTTCGATCTGAATGAAATTATCACGATTGACAGCGAGTTTCACATCAATTTTTCTCTACAATTTAGAACCGCATCGAAGAAAGTGCTCGAACTGACGGACAAGAACATTTTTGAAAACGCTCTTAATCCACAACTCAACGGCTTGGCCAAGAACGAAAACGTTCACACGGTAGAAAAGTTTTCAAACGACGAACACGCAAACGGTGGCAACAATGGCGTACTAAACTTCGCAACTAACGATATTGCAAAAGGTACGTACGCCCATTTTAAATCGTCAAATGTATGAAAATATGATTAAATAATACAATTTTACTAATGCATAAAATAGGCGGTGATAAGTCGAACATAGCTTTGGATATAGAAAAGCCCGATAACATTAGCACTGCATTATTGGACGACGGTCTTGCCATTTCTCAAAAGCGTTATCCCACTAGTGAGCTAAAGCAGTTTTGGGTTGTGTTAAAACGAACGCTGTTATTCAGCAGAAGAGATTGGGTAACAATCACAATTCTTTATATATTATATTTTTCATTTTAATTATAGTTCTGTATGTGTATGCCTTTTTTAAATTTACAGACCCTTATGTACTTGCGGTTGTTGGCTCACATCTTAGTCGGATTCTTGATCGGTGCTTTGTATTACGACATCGGCAATGATGGTGCAAAGGTTTTGTCCAATCTCGGCTTTCTGTTTTTCAATATGTTGTTCCTTATGTACACGTCCATGACCATCACAATTCTCAGTTGTAAGTGTAAACTCGACTTGATGTATTGAATTTGTATGAGAAAATGTATTAGAAATTGAAGTTTGATTGAATTTTTTTTTTTTTCAGTTCCGTTGGAAATGCCCGTGTTATTGAAAGAAAATTTCAATCGATGGTATTCGTTACGGTCGTACTATTTGGCTATTACCGTGTCGGATTTACCTTTCCAAGTAAGTACATATATATTATAGTATCAAGTTTAAATAGTTAAATTTGGTCATTCTTTGTTGGTAAGCTTATTATAGTAAAACTAGTGTTGTGTATATGTGTATTTAATAGTTTATATAGTTGTTGCATAGATGGCGCGTTATAATACAACACGTGACAATTTAGCAAAGTCGCGAGCCTATTCAGATATTAATATAGTCAAATCGTAGTAGGCCCGTCATCGTCTTCGTTTGGAAGATAGTGTTAGCACGATTCCTCCCAACCTGGTGATACCGGGTTCAAATCCCACTCGTGCGAGGTTCTGGTTTTTTAATTATTTATCTAGGCGAGCGTTATCAGCAGACAGACAGACAGACAGACGGATTTCGGCTATTATATACATATATGTAGGTATGTTACAGCGAAAGCATATTTCAAGTGAAAATATTAACAGGTGGTGATACTCACTGGTGAAATTATATTCGATTCCAAACTGTCATTGAAACTAAATTTGACAGTTGTGAAATGACCAATCGAATCATATAATCCGCTGAAATATTCAATCCTAGTTATTTTGTCCTTTTTCTTATCGTGCCGTGCCCGTGTTCAGGCGTAAACTTTTACTGGTTAGTACCAGTTATAGTTTACAATGATTCTGTTGATTTTATAACAATTGACTTATAATGGTCAGTTTAAGAAGAAAAGAGCACGCGTTGCTACACTTACAAGATAATGGGAGTGAAACCTTACAAAAAATTCAACATCAACAAGTCACAAACACATACGCTTGCTTTAATATATTTACTATCACCGATACTGAGCAGTAAAACTGTAAATTCATTGTTTGATACATTTTCACTGTCTGAATTGGTAAAAATAAATTTATACCAGTGAAAATATGCTTTCGCTGTAACATATATATAATCAATTTGGTTCCGTTAAGTTTTTTTTTCTATTTTTTCTCAACAAGAGAGTGTGCAATGTAGGATTTTTATTAAAATTAATGTAATGTCTCTTCAAAACTCTTAAACCAGTCACAATTGACCGTTTTTTAATACCAACATAAGCTAAAGATGCATCAAAAACATTGTAAATACGGAGGATAAGAATCAACTAAGTCAAATATTTTTTTTTTCTATTTTCAGGCAATATTCTGCGTCATATACGTCGTAATTGTGTATCTGCTGACTTCGCAACCTCTAGAATGGTTCAGATTTTCAATGTTCTTGTCGGCGTGCTTACTCATCAGCTTTGTAGCTCAGAGTGTCGGTCTCGTCGTAGGCGCCGCTATGAACGTTCAGGTATTTTCAACATTCTCTAAAGGACATGGTAACGCTTGCAATCATTTACGATATAATTTCCTTTGTAATTACAGAACGGCGTATTCCTCGCGCCGGTGATGTCCGTGCCATTCCTACTCTTCTCCGGATTCTTCGTATCGTTTGATGCAATACCGATCTACTTACGGTGGATTACGTACTTATCGTATATTAGATACGGCTTTGAGGGGACGGCTTTGGCTACGTATTCGTTCGGTCGACAGAAACTCAAATGTTTCCAGGTACGTCAATATAAATGAAACAATTCATTTCGATTTGAAGTACGGTGTGATAATGCTTGTTTTCTGATTCCAGACATATTGTCATTTCAAAGCGCCGGAGACAACGCTCGAAGAACTCGATATGTTGGACGCTAGTTTTGAATTGGATATTGCCGCACTCTGCGTCATCTTCCTCGTGTTGAGAATCTCCGCTTTCTTGTTCCTCAGATGGAAGCTAAAATCGACGAGATAAAATATTTATTATACATGTATTTATTGTATTACTTTTAAGGGCATTATAATGAATCATTTCCAATTTTTTTTATATTAAAATTATTTAGGCTCGTATGTGCGATGCCTATATATATTAAGAATTTTGAGCACATGAGACTTACGTTGATTATTCAACTATGCCAAATGTTTTTTTTTTAATAAAAAATTTTGCCCATATTACATTTATTAGATTAAATTTACTGTCTTTTTTATTATTTTGTTAATTCGAATGGGTGATAGTTTTAAATGAATAAATTAAAGTGAACAAATGTTTTATTTGTCAATTACATAGTTTAAATATGCATCTTTATCGTTAAGATTATAATCTGTTAAGTGATAAATTTTTTTTCAGATAATGAAAAAACATTCCGTCTTATAATTTCAAAAAAATGTTTTCCATCCGAGTGAAATGTACATGGATGCATTTTGTTCCCATGGTTAAAAATCGGTGTGCGTTGATTGATGTGCCTTGAACGCTGTGCAAATTCTATATAATGCCAATTCAAGTTTATATTTGTTGATGTTTTGAATAACACAACTTGAATGTTCTACGAGAGTTTGATAAATTTTTATATACACTTACAAAAAAAGTCCAATTCGATTTGAAGTGAGTGACCAAATATTATATTATTTTATTTAAAAAAAAAAAAAAATGGAATGTGATAAAAAATATATATATTTTCAAAGTACTGTATGTAATTGTATTTTGGTACTCAAATGGTTAAATTATAACTACGTTGTGATTTGTGAATACATACATACATGTTGGCTCTCTACATATGTATATAATATTGTGTATTAAAAAAAAAAAAAAGTTTATGATTTTGTATATTTATTTAAGATAGTACTTTGTTTTATATACCCATTATACATATATAATTTTTTTTTATGCAGTGATAATTTTTGTTGTATGTATTCAAATTAATTTTAACTTTTAGGAATATCAAAATGATTGGAAACTATCAAAAATGCAGTATGGAATGTTGATTGTAATTAAAATTTTAAACGAATGAATATAATTTGCAATGATTTTTTTAATATAAAATTCATATTTTGGTTATTTCATATTCACGTTTATTTTATATGTACTAAATAAAATATAACTTAGCCAATGTAATAATTAGATATACACGTGATAGTAAAAAAATAATAAAAATACCAAAAAAATTATGTATTGTAAAGTTTATTTCACATCCATTTCATATCTATAATATACATATATATATACATATATGTCCTTATAGTCATGCATTAGAATATCCTTTTTAATGCATGAATAATATGTAACTTCCGTGCCTTCCGCATTTCCTAGTGCAACGTTACATAAAAATTTACACCGCATTATAAAACAACAGGTTAACTTTTATCTTAATGGTGGAAATTACACGAGAAGTACCTCACTGGCTCTCGACAGAGCATAATTAATACGAGTGTCTATATGCCTATACTTCTATAGGTACTCACGTGTGCCGGTGAAAGAAGAAAGTTTACCGAATTGTCGACGCGGTGAGACGTCTGAAAGTTAACGGAGCGAATGTTATAACAACGGTAAAATTACGTACTAGTATTACTACTCAAGTAAAAGTTTCGTTTCTGTAATAATATAGTATTGCCAGTTGAAAGTCAGCACTGGTTTATTATTGGTTATACTGTGGGTTATGGGAAGAAAATAATAATTATTTGAATTTTCAATGAATCAAACAGTGGGCCAAATTTTTGTTTGCAAACGTTTTAACATCAGTCAGAAAGATGTCAATCAAACCAACAAACAGAGTTTATCTCTAAATGTACATACATATGTATGTATATATTGCTTTTGGAAGAATGAACATAGTTTTTAAATCCAACATTCCGCTATGCTTAAAAAAAAAGGCATAAGACCAATGTGTACTGCCAGTTATGACGTATGGATGTGAAATTTGGACGCTAAATTCAAGAATGCCACGTAAGATCCAGTGCACGCAGAGAAGCATGGAAAGATGTATGCTTGGTATAACAAGAAGAGATCGCAAGAGGAATACATGGATAAGAAGTGTGACCAAAGTGGCAGATATAGCAGTACTTGTGAAAAAGTTGAGTGGAGTGGAGTGGATGGCGAGAAATACTGGAATGGTATCCGAGAGGATGTGAAAGAAAGCAAGGTAGACCGAGTGGAAGATGAATTGAGAAGAATGTGTGGAGTCAAGTGGATGCAGATTGCTCAAGACAGACAGGAATGGAAGAGGATCGGAGAGGCCTTCATCCAACAGTGGAATGATGATGATGATGATATGTACATATATGTAACTAAGCGTACCATATTATTTTTCTTTCTAACTGATACTCTTAGAATGTTTTTTTTTTTTACGATTTTTTTAGGAGAATTTTTTTCATGCACAAGAAAATTTTGCATGTGCATTTTTTGCATTTAAAATTTTATAATGATTTTGTACAAAATTTATACATTTTTTTCTATACATATTCTATTAAAATTTCCCTATTGATTATTACTTTTAATTAAATTCAGCGCTTTTGCAATGTATATTATTGCATAATAAATGAATGGAATTAAACTGTGTTCATTTTGAAATTTAATTAAAACGTCACGTGCCTTCTGCTCATTGTTCAATTTTCTGCATAAAATTTAGCGCCAATGTATTTCTGGTTACGCTTTGCACATAATTGAATTTGTAAAAAATATGTGCATTTAGTTCCGCAGCTCAGAATAATCAAACTAATCAAAATGATGACATAAAGCTTACAATTATTAAATTTTTTTTTACATTTTTACTGTTCTAATATACTTTTATGTTATAATCATTGAATATGGCTCAAGTATAAAAAAATTGTTCTTTTTTCAATTTATGTTATTTGCCTCAAATTTTTTAGCACACTCTAATCTCACGTTTTGGCATAAACCGAGGTCAGACCTTATTTATTCGAAACGTAAATTAGTTTTAAAAAAAAAAACGATAAAACAATTTTGCACAGTCGCTCTGATCATAGTCAATCTTAATAAAATATGTATTATAAAAAACTCAATATATTTAATAATTTTATGTAAATTTTACATATTGGCTCAGGATGTATGCAAACATATTATATTTGATTTAGGAACACAATTTTCATTGCAGAAAATATCAACCTTTTGCTATGAAAATCAGTAATGAAATTAACCCAAGTTTATAAGCAATTGATTTATCAAACAATTTCTCTCGTGCATTATGACTGTTCCAGGGTCGAAAGTGGACTTGATTATTAATTATTATGACAGATAAAGTTGCTGGGGAGTTTCAGTGTATGGGTTCGCGTGCCAATGGTTCTCTACATGCGAACTGGAGCTTTTTTTGCTTAGTTCGTTCGTTCGTCTGGCAGTCAGTATAACTGGTATTATCGTGCCGTTCGCGCGCGTACTCAAAACTCACAAGTGAAAATTATACACAATAAACAAATCCCACACCAAAACAATCGGTATATATCAATTTACAAATGTTTTTTGCTTTCACTTTAATCGTAACATTTCTCTTCATTTTTCAAAATTTTTACACACTTTCAACGATAAGGGTTATGCATAAATTTCTACTACTGTAAATAATGCGAAAGCGTCTGCGTAATGTGATCCAATTTTGGTTTTGTTATACATATTTAGCCTACAGAGCAGTTCGTTCAACTCTGTGAATTGACTGCTCCTTGATTCTATTAGAAACTCGTTATTACCTTTGATGGTATTATACGGATGTTTATGATACACTTATGAATGGCTTGAGCTGTGTTGTTTGAAAACAATTCAAAAGTATAGTCGTTTGAAATAACCTAAGTACAGTATTGAAATTAACTCTTAAAGAAAAACTTTTAATTAAGACATAAACCAAATGTATCAAAAAACTGTTAATTTTCAGTAAGTTTTAGGCTTTTAATATTTTGACCCACTTGTAATACATTTGGATAAGTTTAGTGCATTGTATAAAATCATATCATCATTTTCAGCCGTTCACCATCCACTGCTGGATGAAGGCCTCTCCAAGACCTTTCTTTCATTCCTGTTTGTCTTGAGCAATCTGCATCCACTTGACTCGCACACATTCTTCTCAATTCATCATCCCATCTTCCACTCGGTCTACCTTGCTTTCTTTCACATCCTCTCGGATACCATTCCAGTACTTTTCGCGTCCATCTGCCATCCATTCATCTCGCTATGTGTCCACTTTATATTTTTCACACGTTCTGCTATACATATCTGCCACTTTGGTCATACTTCTTACCCATGTATTTCTTTTGCGATCTCTTCTTGTTATGCCAAGCATACATCTTTCCACGCTTCTCTGTGTGCACTGGATCTTTTGTAGCATTCTTGAATTTAGCGTCCAAGTTTCACACCCATACGTCATAACTGGCAGAAAATCATATACATAAAAGCACACATTTAACTGAAAATGTACAAACGCTTTGCAATATTACGATGCATTATATTCAGAAACTGTATTGTTTTATTGCACCAATAATATTAGTTACACAAAAAAAACGCATAGATAAACATAGAATAAAACAATCCGAGCACATTAAAAAAAAACCACAATTTAGACTATTTTTTGCACACGACATATGTACATACATCAGCATAATTTGGCACAGATGATTCAAAATAATTTCTAATAAAGTTAATTTAACCGGGTAACTATAAACCGCAACCTTAAAATTTCCGATCTAATCACATCGTCTCAGTCGCGGTTACACATTTAAATGTCATACACAATTAAATGTCATACACAATCAAATGACAGTTAAAATTTGCGTGACAGCCCTAACGGTGAAACCCATCTCGCAAAAGTAACAGTGTGAAATATGTATGTATACACACGAATGCAAATACAAACTGCATCGAATGCATTTTGCACTCTCGATTGCACAACACTTTTGAACACTTGCGGTTTCTGGTTCTGGTGCTTCAGTTTCACTCTTTTTCACCGGTTACAGTTGATGGTTACCGGTCAATGACAGTGAAAGGGGCAGTTAAGTGTTGTTGTTGGCGATTAAGTTCATTGGCCGTCGCATAAACGTAACTGCAACGGTTCACAGAAATGCATATCACATTTTTGGCGGTTAAAAGTAAACCATTGACTGTCTTTTTTTGCTACCCAACTGATAATTTGTACGGAACAATAATTTTATTGTCGCTTTTTCTTATCTCCAACCGATACAGTCGAATAAAATTTAAATACACTATTATTATTGCGCTTCTGAATAACTGTGCTGCCCGTCAGAAAGATTGTAATATGCAATATTTGTAAATGCGTAGACAGTAGAGAATATGTTTTTAATATATTTAAATCAATATACTGTGGTTTTAACAGAATTAAGCAACGAAAGTGTGAAAGTAGGCTTAAAAATTAATTTTAATAAAACTAAAATTATGTTTTATGAATTCTGCACGCAAAACGTAGTCACAGTAGATTATCATATTGTGGAAATAGTTGATAGTTATTTATACCTAGGACAATTGGTGAATATGACTGGATGTAAAGAAGCAGAAATAAAACTAGGGTGGAGTGCTTTTGGAAGAATGAACATAGTTTTTAAATCCAACATTCCGCTATGCTTAAAAAAGAAGGCGTACGACCAATGCGTACTGCCAGTTATGACGTATGGATGTGAAACTTGAACGCTAAATTCAAGAATGCTACGAGAGATCCAGTGCACACAGAGAAGCATGGAAAGATGTATGCTTGGCATAACAAGAAGAGATCGCAAAATAAATACATGGATAAGAAGTATGACTAAAGTGGCAGATATACATAGCAGTACAAGAATGGATGGCAGATGGACGCGAGAAGTACTGGAATGGTATCCGAGAGGATGTGAAAGAAAGCAAGGTAGACCGAGTGGAAGATGGGCTGATGAATTGAGAAGAATGTGTGGAGTCAAGTGGATGCAGATTGCTCTCAAGACAGACAGCAATGGAAGAGGATTGGAGAGGCCTTCATCCAGCAGTGGATGGTGAACGGCTGAAAATGATGATGATGATGATGACTGTGGTTTTATATCACTGTGTATGTATGTATATGTATTTAGTCAAAATTATCACTATGGCACAGTTCAACATCGGTAACTACAAAATTCATTAGCATAAAAAAATTAGCCGTGTCCCTTTCTAAGCCCCGCCTCTAGTACAAGTGGCTAGATTGCCTCGTAAAAATAATCGCATTCTGTCTTTGTTGAGTGAAATACGCCGAATATGGCAATAAAAAAATTATGAAAAATGTTTTTTTGGGTACTTTCATATTTATATAACTATCAAAATATTCCTATGAACTTTATTAAAATTAACGCTCTACATATCTATCGATAATTTTTTACGTCATAAAATTTGCAAATACTGTATACATATGTATATTGAATATGCGAATACGTACATACATATATTCGTACACGTTAATAATTTATAATAAGTCAATATTGTTTTGCAATATCGATAACATTATTTAGTGTGCGGATAAAACTGTATACATATGTGTGCGTAATTTGATGTATAATTATTTACATATGTATGTATGTACATAAAGGCAATAATGATAATTTGAATTTGAAAGTTTGTATAATAATAAAATAGTTGGAAAAGCAGCGTTGCATTACTCACGATTACTATAATTTTCACTTCGGCGAAAACTTCGAACCTTTCACTCGATTTCGTGTAATTTTTTTTCATTCTTAAATTCAATTTCATTTTTACTATACTACCTGAAATTGTACATTGTCAATTTTGTACATTTTGGCGTGACAATGTGACGCAATTGTAGAAAAGTTGACGGAATAAGTATGTATTGTCATTTTCTCAATTCCATATGCAAATACGTCAACATGTTAATCAGTTACAAATTCTTTGTAGTATGATAAATAAGTACCTAGGTAATAGTTCAAGTAATTTATGTACATACATACATGCATACAATGTGTAAAAGATTTTATTTAAATTTTAAACTATAGATATGCACTTTTAAATGGTACACAAGTAATTTTCCGACCTGTGCACTACTAATGAAACTTTAAATGCTATTTTTTATGCAATGTATAATGCAATAATTTTTCCTTGAAATTATATGTATGTCGTTTTTCTCGATGATCTTGAACCTGAATCGTAACACTCAAAGAATAATCGCAATTTTTATTATTATTATATGACCTTTGACATAGTTTTTATCACCATTCTTATTGCAGTAACTTTTACTGTATGTGTAACGAATTGCAATATTGTATTGTTCATACCGTATAAAATTCGATTGTCATAGTATAACTTAATTTTATAGGTATAGGAGATGTCTTTATGAGTAAATGACTATTTAAGTACATATACATACTATGTACGTACATACATACATATGTATCATCATCATTATCATTTTCAGCCGTTCACCATCCACTGCTGGATGAAGGCGTCTCCAATCCTCTTCCATTCCTGTCTGTCATGAGCAATCTGCATCCACTTGACTCCACACATTCTTCTCAATTCATCTTCCACACGGTCTAACTTGCTTTTTTTGCTTTCACATCCTCTCGCATACCATTCCAATATTTCTCGCGTCCATCTGCCATCAATTCTTCTTGCTGTGTGTCCACTATATCTGCCACTTTAGTCACACTTCTTATCCATGTATTCCTCTTGCGATCTCTTCTTGTTATACTAAGCATATATCTTTCCATGCTTCTCTGTGTGCACTGGATCTTACGTAGCATTCTTGAGTTTAGCCTCCAAGTTTCACATCAATACGTCATAACTGGCAGTACGCATTGGTATTATGCCTTCTTTTTTAAGCATAGCGAAATGTTGGATGTTCATTCTTCCAAAAGTAAAATATACATATGTATGTACATATAGAGATAAACTCTGTTTGTTGGTTTGATTGACATCTTTATGACTGATGTTAAAACGTTTGCACTATCCCAATAAACATGTTTCAATATAAAATAGTATTAACAGTGGGAAAAAAAACCATGTGAAAATACATAATTTGACTTTTGATTTGGACTGGACTTAGAAAGATCTGAAAGCTGAAAAGTACTACAAATGAAACATAAAATACCCGACTATAGATTCCAATATTCATTTTGAACAAGCAATTGACAGATTTTGAGATATCGAACGAACAACACCGAGTAATAGAAAAATCGCGTGATTTAAAAAACCGCATCTCGAGCCAATCAACATTTTTCATTACCAGATTCGTGTTCACTGGGCATACATATGTAGATCTATAAGAAAAGTCATATCTCGTCTCTGAAGCAAAAAAAGTCGTCATTTGTCGAACAGTGTTATCAGTACCGTAAAGTACGAAGAGCATTAAGAAGGGAATATTGGTGTCATCTCTATATATACAGAGAAATATCAAGTTTATAATTATACACAACTTCAACTCAACTGTTGTTGTGACTGGGAAAAACGATCGCGCACGCAACCAGTTGTTGACTGATTTGAAATCGGTTTGGTTTCAGTCGACTCGTGTGCGGACCCCCACTCTTGCACATGGGCGTGGTCACCAAACAGTTGCACGCTCAACTGTTTGGCAACTCGAGTTGCTGAACAGTTGCCCCGTGTGCGGAGGAGGGCCCAAGTCGCACACCCATGAAAAACAATGTACATATTTTAACACTATTTTAAACAAAATCATCAAAATTACTAACTAGCGCCCGTCATTCGTTGTTTTTGGCGTGTCAATATAATTTTAATGATTTTCATTTAATTCCACATATTTTCACGCTAGGAAAACTCGAGTGAAAATTGAGTGAGTACGCGATTACACAACTATGGAAAGCCTCAACGAGGTCAGTGCCGGTCCAACGATGCCAATACGACAGGTGAAAAAGCTGTCACATCTTCCACAAAGACCACCAGTCGATATCGAATTTCAAGATCTTACCTATTCAGTTCCGGTCGGAAGGAAATGTAAGTATCTACTTATATAATACGGCAATACAAGATAAAATCGAACGTTTTCTGAGATAGAATCGAGCGTTTCAATACAAGTTTCCATTTCGAAAGCTAGTAATTTTCACACAAAGCGCGACACACGATTATACTATGTACATAATTACAAACAAAAAGTATCTTAAAGCTAAATTTACAAAATAAACTTATCTATCTATTAGTACCTGTACAGAGGTGCCGTTTTAAGGCTGCCAGGAATTTGTCAACTTGATTTATTTGTCTCAAACTATCTGGCAGACCATTATATTCAACCACACACCTGTATAAGATACTTCTCCTAGATCTACTTAATTTTAAATTCTTAACTATTAACTTATTCTTACCCCTAGTATTGTAATTATGTATATTAAATAGTTATCAAAATGCTTTGGTAACAGACTCTTATCTAACTTAAAAATATATACTAACATGCACACTTTTAACGTTTCACTTACATTCATCCAATTCAATTATTTCAACATATTTCTTACACTAGTCAATCTATACACATTCAAAATACTTTGCATGGCTCTATTTTGCAATTTTTGCATTCTATAAATGATTTACTGCTTAGAAATACTACTATCAAGGATTAACCTATAGCTTATTACTCAATTTGTATATACAATTGAATGAATTGTGTACATACATACATACATATATAGTTGAGAAAGTTTAATTTGGTATAGTAGCTGCCTATCTTTGTAACTAGGTCTTTAATTAACTATGTGGTTAAATTGCATTCGCAGATTACCTTGAAACTTTTACATTTTCTCGGAAAAACTGTAGACTAGACCAGCGGTAGGGAACCGGCGGCTCCGGAGCCGCATGCGGCTCTCGTTGTCGTCCAATGTTTTGTGGGAAACACAATTCTTTGAGACGATTTCGACAAAATCAAAATAAATTCAATTTCCACAACTTCATGGCTATAAAAAGCTTTCATATAAAATACTATTTAGTAATACATAAACTGTCTAACATTAAGAATTATCACAAAGATAACTGAATAAATTTCATAAAGAATATGTAATCCGAAAATACTATATAAAATACCATAACTTGCAAATTTTGAAAGATTTTCCCCGATTTGGCTATTAGCTCGAAAAAGGTTCACAACCACTAGACTAGACTAACTAGACGAACGGGATGTAGTAAGAGGAAAACTTGACGAAAAGCTTTTAATAATTTCCTTATACTGTAATGTTGACTTAAATATTTATTTCCCATTGTAATTAAGCGCCCATTATTATTTATTGGTATATAAAAATAACATAATATGTATGGTTTATTTACAGTCAATTACAGTCGACATGCAATCAATCTATTATTTATTTAACGTTTGATCATAAAAACGTCTCGTTATTGATTAAATTATTAATTTATCCCTAAACGGATCAACAAATGTAAATTCTCGCACGTTTCAGTTAACTATTATTGTAAATACTGACTAAAAATTTACACTCATGCGTTTCGCAAAAAAAAAAAAACAAACGTTCAAATTATTATTATTGAAATTATGTACGACGCGTAATTTAAATATTTATCTTTAGATTATGTGAAAATTTGTGCGTTTTTCTCAAACGCCCAGTTGCGTGCGTTTGCGTGAACGATTGTTTCTCTATTATAAAATGCATAAATAATATATATTTTGCGGTTAAATTGCACAACGCGCAATTTGCAATCGGTTAACATGCAACTTTTGCGTTCATCGACCCCGTCATCGTGTCGCTAAGCTTTTAAATCAATCGAGAATAAATTCCCACGACTACATCTGTTTATATGTATGTACATACTTTAAACAGTAAAACTGTGAGAATTTTCCGAAACAAACACTTAAATTTCCTATTGAGGAAAACTTACGACTTACTTCCATCGAGTACTTACTCTTCTAGAAAGGTCACTAAAAGTATTATAAAATATATCTATGTATGTACGTATTAGGTATCACTTTGATGCATTGGGACAAATTGACTATTCAAACTATGTATTTATATTGCGTATCCATACATAATATTGAAAATATAAATACAAACAATTAGTTATATGTGTATGTATTTATACTTCAGTAAATTCAAGTCTCTGTAATATATATATTGTACATAGCTTAGATCGTTATCTTTAATTAATCTTTAATTTAACGAAAAACTCATTCAACCACTCAAATTATTATATCGATGGGTTAGTGCACAGATATTTTACATATACATACATACATATGTATGTACATACATAGGTATGTCCAATTTTTACCAAAATTGAGTTATCATACACAAAAGTCCATCTGCATCAAACCTTCATGTTTAAAAAGTATTGTATGTCCAAATAGTATATTTAAGAAGATATTGCCTTATTCAAATATATAATATCTATGTACATATGTATGTCCATTTCGTCAAAAAAGATGTACATATGAGTCGCCTAGTTCCAAATCCCGATAAGTCCACAATATATAAAAAACGAGGATAAAATATTTTCTGGTTCTAAGAATGTTTTCAAACGATGCCTTATACTTGAATTATTCCAAATACCGCCAAGTGCGCCGTAAAAAAAATATTGAAAATCAGTGTTAGTTCCAAAACTGACAATTGCACTATGATAAAAGCTGATAAAAGCCATATTTAGAAACAAACAACGATAAGTCCATGTTTCTAATCTCAATATTTTGTTTAATATCAACAAAATTAAGTTTAAATGAGTTTTAAACGCCATCAAGCAAATAAGTCTGTAGCAGAAAAACCGCGTTTGCGAACAAGTGAGTTTTATGGACTTATCGGGATTTGGAACTAGGCGACTCATATATCACTTACAATATTTTAAAACAAAACTGGACAAACAATATCTGTGCACTAACTAACCAATCAATATATATATCTCGCTCGCCTAGGTAAATGATTAAAAAAAACCAGAACCTCGCGCGAGTGGGATTTGAACCCGGTATCACCAGGTTGGGAGGAATTGTGCTAACACTGTCTTTCAAACGGAGGCGATGACTACGATTTGACTATATTAATATCTTAATAGGCTCGCGACTTTGCTAAATTGTCACGTGTTGTATTATAACGCGCCATCTATGCAACAACTATTAAATACACATATACTCATCCACACAAACATTCGTTGATATTCAAAAGCACATATTTATCTAGATGTTTTAAAATTCATATTCAAAGTCTTATCTTTTTATGCATTCTTCTTAGTGTTGGTACTACAGTGCTGAAATAAAGACATTCATTAATTTGTATGAATGAATTAACATGAAATGGATTTCTTTTGTTAAAAAATTTAACCAAAAACACAATTTTTCCCATCTGATTGTACAATTCGTTCCATCGTGCGACGAAAAGATTCACACACACGAAAAATAAAGTAAAACTACTCAAGTTCACAGCATGACTAACCCAATGCTAATCGAGACATGTCACGGACAAGATATTGCATCACAATAACTTTCGCTAATAACCTTCCAAAATGCACTGTATACCAACATATAGGTAATACCTTCTCTTTAGCACTTATTTTATAATATTCGTATACATACATATGTATGTACGCCAAATATAGCACCTTTCATTTATTATTTACTAGTATGTGTGTGTAAAAAATTATCAATCGAGACAATTGGAAAGAAAGTGGCAATATTTTTGTCAATACTGTCAATTCTGTTCATATTCCGATACGATAACAGGAAAACACCAAATATTTCGATTGTATGTAAGTCTATACATCTTTGGCTATTCTAATCTTAAAAAACAAAGAACGCTAACTCGTTGTACAAATATTCAAAATTTTGCCTGTTAGTTTTAGCGATTAATCTGAAGTTACACAATACTAATTCGAATAAACAACACGGTCAAATCAAACGTTTATCCACACTGTAATTTACCACTCGCTAATTGTTAGGTATGCATTTATTTATTGTGCAATGTTTGAGAAGCACTGGAGATACTGACTTGTGTGTTTGGTCAAAGGCTGACGAACTGATCTATCTCAATAGTGAACCGGTCCAGTGTGCATCGAAATACCTATTAAAGAGTCACTATCGGTTGCAGTTAATTGGTTGATTGCATTGCACGTAACGCACTTCGTTTTGCAAAGGCCACAATTTCAATAGCAAGCGCAATTTTGACTTTCATTTTATTTTTTACGTTGAAAAAAAAGCGTCATTTCTCAATGTTATGAAGTAGAATGTGGGTTTTCTTTAAATGTCCCTATGATCTCAATTTCTAAGCTTAAAAGATGAAAAAAAAACTTTTAAATTAAATTTTTGTAATCGACCTGAAGTAGGAGTAATATTATAAAATTACATATCAATGCATGTTTTAAAATTGAAGCAAAAACCCTATAGCACGGCTTCCCAAACTATGGGGCGCTACCCTAAATGGGGTCGCGAAGGGTTTTCTGTGAGGTCGCTAAGTGAAATAGTAAACTAAAAAAAAAAATATTGACTATAATCCAATTTTCTATCAGTTATGACTAGAGACCGGTCAGAATTGGCATGAACGTAGGCTGCAGGTACAGAAACCGGTTTTCAGGGCCGTATTGGAAATTGTCGTCAAGGCTGAAATATAGGCGAGAAGTATGAAGGAGCAGGAACGGCTTGTAAAGCTGATGTCATCGAAAAATCATCTTTTCGAGTTTTACGACTTTCTTCGCGGTCCAAATTATAATCGTTTCCAGGATTCCATCACCATGCTTAGCAACGAACTATGTACGTCTTAACAAATAAGTTCATGAAATCCTGGAAACGATTATAATTTGGACCGCGAAAAAAGTCGTAAAACTCGAAAAGTGGATTTTTTCGATGACATCAGCTTTTGCAAGCCGTTCCCGCTCCTTCATACTTCTCGCCTATATTTCAGCCTTGACGACAATTTCCAATACGGCCCTGCAAACCGGTTTCTGTACCTGCAGCCTACGTTCATGCCAATTCTGACCGGTCTCTAGTTATGACGTATGGATGTGAAAAGTGAATGCTACGTAAGATCCAGTGCACACAGAGAAGCGTGGAAAGATGTATGCTTTGTATAACAAGAAGAAATCGTAAGAGGAATACATGGGTAAGAAGTATGACCAAAGTGGCAGATATAGCGGAACGTGTGAACACATAGCGAGAAGAATGGATGGCAGATGGACGCGAGAAATACTGGAATGGTATCCAAGAGGATGTGAAAGAAAGTAAGGTAGACCGAGTGGACAATGGGCTGATGAATTGATAAAAATGTGGGGAATCAATTGGATGCAGATTGCTCAAGACAGACAGGAATGAAAGAGGATTGGAGAGGCCTTCATCCAGCAGTGGATGATGAACGGCTCAAAATGATGTATTTTTTGCCTTTTTTAAATATAACGGGGTCGCGGATCAATTGGCTTTTATTAAAAAGGGGTCGCCACTCGAAAAAGGTTGGGAACCTGTGCTCTATAATATATATTTTAAAATCATTTAAAAATAAATAAAAAAACATCACAATACAAATGAAAATAACATAAACTCAAAATATTATAGATGAATGCAGCAAAGAAACGGACTATTTATAAATATCTAAAAAATACTAAAAATTTTCATTTTAATAACTTTATATTTACTTAAATTAAGGCGCTCACACACCTTAGCGAAATCGCTGCGTCAAACTGACGCCCTCTATCGTCGTTGATTCGCACCAATACAAATTATATCGGTGCGAATATACATATATTATATATACGCCTTTATGAAGTAAAGCATATATTTTCATAATATTGAAATAATGTTTAATATGAGTAATGAATTAGTATATATGTACATATTATGTACAATTGAAAATTAGATAATATACATATGTACAATGAAGAACCGTACGATTGAATAATTTTGTAGTTTTTGTCAATACTTTTACTTTGATTTTTATAAATACTAGTTTTCATTGAATTGAGAAAATTTCGGTATATTTTTAATACGTTTCGTGAAAGTTATTGTCAATTTCTCTGTCGCACCCCACTCCGAAATTTCTTTAATTACGCTATTATCACAATTTATAAAATCTAATCTTGCGATTCTCAATTTTATTCGAGATTTAGAAAGTTGTTCCACCATATGAATGACCATTGCGAGAGCTAGTTGCACTTTTTCGATTCAGAAAGTTTTACGCTGTGCTAGTGTGTATTTGAAGAACTTGTTTTTCGTTTCAAATTCGATACTATAGCATTTTTCATATATAATCACCTGAAAATTGAACAATGAAGTATATGTACATACATATTTAAAATTTTTTTTTAAATAACGTCAGTCATATAAAAAATCTTAATAATATACTCTCAGATTTGTTCATTATGTATTATTCATAGTATTGAAACATGCAAATAATTTCAACAGAAAAAGTCACATCAATCATACATACAATCATCAAAACAATGCAACACATGGACAAAAAGTCACACTGTAATTCCACAGTGCAAAATTTTTACATTACATATTTTTTACGCGTACCGTAATCAATGCTAATTGCACTGGCGATGATTGAATACGAAAACAATGGTATGTTAAGGTGCGACGAATTATTTATTAATATTATAGAAAAAAAGTGTACAGAGACAATCTAAAGTCGCAAATTAATGTATGCAAACAATCGTAGATAGCAATTGCATGTGTAAATTACATACGCACTTAATCACTGTGTGTAGCATTATTTTATTATACATATGTACATATATCAATTTAGTTTTAAGTGATCGATAATTGTTATTGTGTATAATTATATGTATACTACTACATAAAATTTAGCTAATTTTTCACATTAAAATGAATCGTATGATGCGATAAATTAAATGTTGTGCGACAAAGAAAGTTTTTTCAGCTATGTACATAAGTGCATTTGCAGTTTAATTATTATGGAGATTGCAAATATAACGAAAGCCCCAAAAAAATAAAACAACAATTATATCTATATTATTCGCATTATGACATAAAAAGGTCAAATATTTATGTATATAGAAAGTCTCCCTATCTATCCAGATATATGTATGTACATATGTATATGCAAATCGCTGGGTTCAATGATCTGTTTTTTTTTGCGCTTGAACAAATTACACTTTATCTGCAGTTCTTACATATTTCAAATTAGCCTAAATTTAACACACTGATTTAATTCATTTCAATAAAAAAAAAAAAATTTTAAATGATTGTTTGGTATTCTTTTGATTTAGATCTAATATTGATGAAAAAACACACGTCCATTATATGTATGTATGTACATATGTATATTCGTATTCATTGTTTTTATATATTTTTTTAGACATACGATTAGGTATAATATAATTGCAGGAAATTTAAAAAGTGGATACAAATATAATGACGCTCAAAAAATTGCTTAAACTGAAAAAAAAACTATAATGATTTATTCAGCTATTTTTTATAAAACCATTTTTATTTCATGTAAAAAATATGTGTTATTTCTAAGTAAATTTACTAAACTAACACTCTTTAAGTAGTTGACGTGTTTAAATCAAAATCATATTTAGGAAAAAATATAAGTATCTTTAATGAGAATAAAAAATGCGTCAAAGTCACGACACATGTCATTTAATCAATCATATGATTGAAATCATTAAAAAAATTCGGGTGTGGCCAACCCATGACTTTATCCATATATTTGAGGAATACAAAGAGTAACGAAATTAATTGTTTAAGTACGTAAGTAAATAAAACGCATACACACCATACCAACCAACATATGTACATACATACATATCATGAAAACACTGTGTTGTACAATATGTATGTATGTATGTAAAAAACGATCTTCGGCATATATTCAAATAGGAAAATATAACCACTTTCGATCGGCGTATTTTGATCAAAACATTATCATTATATTGAAAATTATAAATATAAATTTTCAACTCGATCGGCTCAGTCGTTTCGGAAATATTCCGTGGTAACAGGATTTTTGACTTTTCTACAAGAAAAAAACCCAACTTCCGGTTGACTGATTTTAATTATTTTTTTTTTCAACTAGGTATTGCTTTAAGGATCATACTATTACAATATTATGAAGATACAAAATATTTTAAAGGCCGAAAAAAATAAAAAAAACTCGTTCAAGAGTAAACTGCCACTTCCGGTTGGTGGATATTGGCCAAAATCATAATATCTCTTACACCTTACGTGAAAATAATAGATATGAAACTTCAGCTTCACAGACTTGATAGTTTCGGAGAAAAAGTACACCGACACGCCCGACATACAGACATTTTCCAGAAATCATGAAAACGTGATGATACCCGATACAAATCAGTCGAATTTTCGCAAGATCACAATACTTTATCCGATTAGGATAAAGTAAAATGTTTAAACTATTTTTATACCCTCTAAACCTGTTTGTTGGTAACCTTTTAGTTAAAAAAAACCTTAATAAGATCATGACTTTACAACACGAAGGATATTTCAATGACATGAACGTCCGGCGCGTCAAATTGTAGATGCATCAAATCGTCAACAGTATTATTTTATATTATTTTAAACCAACCCTTGATGACAAAATCGATCCCAAGCCGTTCTGGTTAATGGACAAGTATCCTGTTATAAAGAGCTATGTACCTTCGGGAGTTCCCCAGGGCTCTCACCTAGGTCCACTCTTATTCCTCTTATATATTAATGGTATTGGTTCCTGCTTCGCAAACTCATCTTTTCTTTGACTGTAACTGTGACTGTTTCAAGTGACTGTTTAATTCTCCAAGATAATCTTAATAAATTGTATGACTGGTGTATTCTTAATAAATTGTACCTTAATCTTGACAAATGTCAATACATTACATTTCTTATTCTTTTCAGTTTATTTATTCAATGAATGGATTGAATCTGCAGGTTGTTTCTAAAATAAAGGAACTAGGTATATTGTTTGATGAGCGCCTCACTTTTAATGAGCATATTAATTATATTTCTGGAGAGGGGAATAGATTATTGGGTTTCATTTTTAGAGTTACTAAATGTTTTAGAAATATTAATTCCTTAAAATTATTATTCTGTTCACTTGTCAGAAGTAAGTTAGAGTATAACTCTATTGTTTGGTCTCCTTCTTATTTTATTCATTCATATTCTCTAGAAAGAGTTCAAAATAAATTCTTAAGATTCATCATGTATCTTATTGATAATAACTGTTATGACTCTCTTTTACTTAGTTTGAAAATGCATAAATTATCTGATAGAAGAGTTGTAAATGACTTGGTCTTCTTTTATAAAATTGTAAATTCTCTAATTGATTGTCCTGCTCTTGTTGAGTCTATTTTACGTTTAAGGGTTCCTGCACGTTTTACACGATCTCAATTATTGTTTGTTGATGAAGGTAATTCATGCACCAACTATTATGTACAATCTCCTATTCCTAGGTTGATTCGGACCGGCAATGAGTTTGGGAATCCTTTGGATTATTTCTGCATGAGCATTCATTTGGTAAAGCTGCTTTCTTTAAGAAGTTTCTCTTCTCAGTTCAATTAAATTTTACTGTTCTTATAGTCATTTTTTTTATATTTTTGTTTATATTTATACATATGTACATTACTCTTGTATTCTTATCTTTTTTGTTTATATTATTTCTTGTAAAAGCTTTTTTAGGCGTCTAATAAATAAATAAATTTTCTCTTGTTCGCTGATGATATAAAAATTTATAGTAAAATTTCTTCCCTTGAAGACTGCCTTAAGCTTCAAAACGATCTTGACTCGTTTTCGAACTACTGTGATATTAATCAGTTGCTCGTTAATATAGTAGATAAATGTTTTCATATCACTTTCTCCAGACTTGCTTCCCCTGTATTGTTTGATTTCTTTATTGGGCAGACGCAAGTATTGAGAGTTGACTGTGTGAGATACCTAGGTGTCTTATTAGATAGTAAATTATCTTTTAATTCCCACATTGATGCGGCTGTCAATAAGGCTTATAGGAATTTGGGATTAATAATGAGAGTATCCAGGCCCTTTAAGTCCTTTGACACAGTGTCTTTACTATATAATGTATTTGTGAGAAGTCACCTGGAATTTGCTAGTACTATATGGAACCCGTTTTTACCAAGATTCTATTAATAAATTGGAAAAAATTAATAAGAAGTTCCATACGTACTCCATTTCCAGGTTTTGTCTTTCTTCTGCAAATTCCCCTGATTACGTCTCCCTGCAAACCGGGAGGACGGTCTCGGATCTCTGCTTTGTATTTAAACTTTTAAATAATTCATTAGATAGCCCTTACCTACTAAGTAGGATCCTTCTACATTGTCCCCCTAGGCCTGTCAGAAATCCTGCATTGTTTCATTTGAATCTTTGTTCCGCAAATTATTCACTTAACTCCTTCATTTATAGATCCTGCTCGTCATTTAACGAAATCCCGGCACGTATTGATCCTTTTCTCTATTCTTTGCCCTCCTTTAAATTATCTTTGATTAAGCTCCTTTCCAGTCCTAGCTCCTAAGTTCCTTTCTTATTTTGATATGTTGTTCGTTTGTAACTATTTTGGCTGTAGTGTATTGTGTGATATTAATATTATTTTGTATTTATATTTTATTGTACATATACTATAAACTGTTTGTTGCATGATTAAATAAATACAGACGACTATATTGAAGATATGCAAAATGAACGGAGACGTTTCGTCGACACGTTGTAAATATATGTATATACATACATACATACATATGTGTGTACATACATACATACATGGGTATAGTGACTGTGACATATTACGAGCACAATGGTCCAAATTTCGGTGACTGATGCCTATCGTCGTGTACTTGACCCAAAAATAAGATAAATAAGAATAACGTTAATGGTTTATTTCGCAAGCGATTCCCATATGTAATTGGGTACACATTATTACAAATGTTCGTTTTTTTTTTCAAATTCTAAGTTCTCGGAACGTTTTTTGACACGTAAACGTAATTAGTCTTGGTCTTAGTCATTGTTGGCCGCATACTGAAAGATTATAAATTCGAAAATATGTACATACATTAGATGACGTATTAATTCACTTTTTTTTTTTTTTTAATTATAGTCGGTTTCGCGCCAAAACGTACATACATAGATGATGATTTGTTGGTTTCATACGGATTTTCCAAATACGTAATCAATACCGAATATTTACAAAACATATATACGAATAAAAGCGAAATAATAGCTTACGTTGGTTTTTTCATGGATTAGTTCGCTTACAGATTAGTGTTTTTTTCTACAAGATTTTACTGGGAATTTTCCATTTAAAATTTTCACAGTAATGTTGTTTTTTTCTGTTTACGTATTCAAACCACACTTTCAAACGTAAAAGAACACTGTTAAAAAACATAACAATGAAATAATTTGAAATTAATATTTTTATGTTGTAATCGAAAAAAAGTGTAATCTTTTAAGTTTACTTTGAGGCGGTGTTAATTTTTTTTAAATTTTCGTCATCTTTCTTTAATTTATTTTTTTACCGATGTTAAATTTCGCGTGACGACACGTTGCATTTGCAAATATTAACAGGTGAGTGAGCGTTTTGTGTAATTGAGCCCGAAACTCTGACATTTCGATAAAATTAGCACTACTTGTTGAAATACGCATGTGCCAAAAAAACACTGCTGATTAATCAACTGAAATTTATTTTCCAAAATAAATAGAAAGCGAAGATTGCAACAGTGGTATAACGTAAAAATATTCAGTTAATTAAACTAACCTTTAAGTATAGAAAATTGAAAATGGTAACTCCTCACGCGTGAATTCAATTCAAAGTTTAAACTTTAACAATCATTAAAGTATGTAAAATAATTGCAAAGCGCGGAGCGCGATTTTGCATACGAATTTGCAATCGTTGTACTGCATTTCTAGGGCTCTTGCTCGTTTCATCCATGGCAATGTCATTGTTCAATAGCAAAACGTGATGCAATTATTCAACCACTTCAAAGTGAAAACATTCACTTCAAACAGATCAAACACTCGTCCAACAAACATATTTTGCTATGCATAGTATTATTGCATCGATTGTGCAATTTCGATAATGCGCTTTGTGGGCATGCAATTTCATCAGTCATTAGAAATTCAATCGTTTCCCATTTTATTGACATTGATTCGATCATATCACGATATTGCAGTTTGCATTTCAATGTCATGATCGCTCTATTAAAATAGTAAGTTAGCAGTGTAAAAATTTAATTGATTTGTTTTTACCGCAAACTTATCCACGCTATCCTTGATGATTTCATTCCAACGTTTATGATATATAAACGCAATGTATTATGAGCAAATTTCAGGTCATACAATATTATGACCGACCCGTATAATTTATGCCAGTTTGTTGTTGTATTCAGAACAAGGATATCTTGAGTAAATTGAACCATCACTTGATTAATGTTGGATGCGCCAAAGATGTGGGCGATTATACTATTTATGTATATATTTTCCTAATAATTATTATATTTTACAACTTATAAAAACGTTCACTATAAGCACATTCATTCGTGGTTCATTATTAAATATGTTAGATAAGTCGAATAGAGATAGATTACAAATATTACAAAATAGAGGTATGAGATGTATTTTAAATGTTGATAGGTATGCTAGTATAAAAAAAGATGATGATTGAATTAGATTGGTTGAATGTGAATGATACTTTGAGGATTTGTTTGTTGGTATTTATATTTAAGTTGGGTAATAATATTTTAGTAAATTTATTGTGAAAGGAATGCATGTAAATAGAAATAGGAGAAGCATCTTGTACAGAGGTGTTTTGGAATATAATAGACTGCCGGGTGGAATTAGAAGTTCCAAAACTATTGATAAATTGCTGGCAGTCTTAAAAAAAAACATATCTGTATAGGTGCTTAGTTAAGGATTGTGTAATTAGCTTTAGCTACTATATTATATAAATAAAAACAATATTGAGCACGTCTTGATCATGTGAAATATCTTTAGTTTCTTTCAGCACATTTAATTTCGTAAGCAACAATACCAATGATAATTTGCCTAATAATTATTAATTTACATTTTAAGCATACGGAAACCGTTTTATTATCATTGCAAATTCATTGTTTGACGAGGTTAAATAAACACGTTATCGCTGTTTAGTATAAATGGGTCAAAAAGTGCGTTCATCACCCAAATGAATAAACTAACACTGCGTTATTCGATGCTCGACATTATTTGCTATTTAATTTACGACTAAATATATGTGTGAAAGGTCATGAATTTCAACACGCACATTTTACAAAATATTTCAAAGGGTTAATTGGTCAAAAAAGGGTCAATATTTGCAATGACATGTCGATTGTATTGCGTCGGCACACAGTACATGTATGTACTTGCTTACACGCTGCAAAAAGGTTCGCAAATTGTTTGCAATGCGACGGTGTGCATATTGAATTAGTTCAATGCAAGTGAATGCACAAAACAATGCAGGTGTGTGCTATTTGCTCGGTTATTGCACATCGAAAGACCTTGGGGAAACGAATTTTCGTAACGTTTATACTAAAGGATTTGAAGGAGATGACCCTTTTGAAGGGTCAATTGATCGTTCGACGAAGAATCAATAAGTCGTGTTGACATTTTCAGACATTCTTTAAATACTGGTGGTTAAAAGTGCGAGCTTGTCAGTAAATATGCACTTTTGCCGATTGAGTATAATATTCTGAGAACACATATTGATTGAGTTAAGGAAAAAGTACTTACATTACCTAAAATATGCAGATCAATGCGAAGAAATTAATGCAAAAACTATATACAATTTTTTTGTCGTATCTCTTCTTTATTAAGATTTAAATACTATGTAAACGGCTGTGTAATAAAAGTTAACAATGACAGCATTTAAATCTTATGTTAGCTATAAAAAAACATAATACATATAATTTATTGCACAACGAGCTCGTAAACCGTGAAGAGGTCTATAAACTCTAAACCACCATTTTAGCAAATCATTCAATACACTTTGTACCGATGTTAATAGGTTTTTATTGACATTAATATAATTAGTATGATAAAAGCATTAGAAAATTGTGCATTTTTCTTGTCATAACAATAATTATAATAGGACATTGTCCTGTAGAGTGTAGGTGATTGAATGCATTAAAATTTATCAGCGTTTTTATTACAATTAAAAATAATAAAAACAATGAACCAATAATTACAATAGAAAAACAAAACAGAAAGAAGTTGAACGAAAACTTTTTTCTAAATACTAGATATACATACATACATACATAGATATGTATGTATAAAAGACTTAAACAATCTTAAGTTTGTCATTGTTAATTTGAATTATCATTATTTTTATACCTATTACCTATGTATAGTTGCAGTTATTGTTGACCCATTAAGATGTCAATAATAAAGTTGATTGTCAATGGGCAATACTCAAATGTATAAATTAATTTAAAATTCATGATGCGTTCTAAACTATACAATAGAATCAAAATAAACTTATAATAATATTGTAGTGGATTTATTATTATAAATATAGGTAGCATCAGAACATACTCATCTGTGTAAGTGTAATTTCTTATCAGAATTTCCACATGGCTAGACGAATTTGATAACCAATCGCATTGCAATTTGAATAATATTTTTAATACACAAATCATTTAAGTGTCACAGCAAAGATAGTGTAACGAATCGACCCTGATTTATTGTAAATTAAATTGTCTCGTTATCCTCACCTGGACACCGACACACACACACACACACGGTCAATTCAATCACTCGCTCTAACAATTTAATTAATCCAGCTATAAAACGATGATTATTATATTCTATAATAATATAAATATATATAACAATAGGCATATACAATTATACATAGACAGACATATCTGATGTCTGTCCTTTAAACTTAACAACTGCATTGTAATGCGTGCAATTTTACAATTATACCGGGTAAATTATGTTTAATTGTGATAACATTCTGTCACCATTATCTCTGTGTTACAGCTTCGAAGATAATTCTACGCAGCATCAGCGGCCAATTTAGATCGGGTCAATTGACGGCCATTCTGGGACCTTCCGGTGCTGGAAAATCGACACTTCTCAACATTCTTGCCGGCTACAAGTGAGTTATTTGTCGCTGTGTTGTGGTATAAGGTCTACGAGACATTTACGGAAGTTCTATTCCATATTGAGTAACCGGATCCATATCCTTGTTATCTTGACAAATGATCCAATTATACTTCTCATTAAGAAAAAAATGTTATATTTAAAAGAAAATGTCAATGACTGTATATAAAGAATAATCTTGAGTGATCTTAATTGAAGTTTCACCGTTAAAAAACTCTCCTGTATTTACTACATGTATAAAAGTCTCAAAAGTATTGTGTGTCTGTTAGCCATTTGAAATTTGAATTAATTTATTTTTATAACTTTCGCTATTGCGATTGTTAGCTCATTCATTATTCAATAATAAACACCCATTAAACGTCAACGGGCAATACTGTAGTAATAGTATAACCAAATTAGCATTTAACAAATGTTGTAATATAAAAAAATTAATATTTTATTGATCTGAACTGAAAAAGTTTCAAAACTGTGGTAAATTGAAATTCTTTTGCCATTCATTAATCTAATTTAACATAACCGAAACTTACCTAACCTCGTTGCATATCCAATTGTATCAATCTAAAATAATTAGAAAACCTCAAGTAGAGATAATTAATTGGCAGATTTGGACACCATATTATATCTATCTAATTTAAGCTGGATTTGTAACTACACAGTTATGTAAAGCATTAGATAAAGTACTGTAAAAAATAATGATTTGGTTTATTGTAATAAATTTTTGATTCTTTACATTATCAATCATATTTACATATACTCGTCAAAATAAATACCAATTCACAAGAAGACATTTCCCGCATAAAAAAACAACAAAACAAAATTGATGAAATACACCAAAGATGGACTATGTGCAGTAGTTTAATTATATGCAGTATACGTTGTTAAGGTTTTTCTTTCAACGAGACAAATTTCCATTTGAATAGGTGACCTATAACACGTGGAACTCGACGTCGAACCAAAACGAAACCCACTCAAGGAAATGACTATTTGTGACCCGCCTTGATTCAAAATTGACACTAGAATAATTTCGCTATGCGCAATTGTCGAATTTTTCATTAATATGCCTATAATTCTATTTAAAATGTTGTTTTTTTTTTTTCCTATTTACATACTTAATCGGACAATCAAAGTTCACCGTCGGCATAACTGCATGTATTAAACCAACGCAAATACCATTTTGATTTCGTTTATTTAATCGTTTAATTACTCTTTATACTGAAATATGTTATTAAATTGCAATTACAGTGTAATTAACGCTCGTTTGCAGATGCTTCAGTGCAACGGGTCAAATCAGCACAAACGGATTACCACGAGACATCAGACAATTCAGGAAACTGAGCAGGTATATCATGCAAGAAGACTTGCTGCAACCAAGGATCACAGTTCACGAATCAATGATGATGGCAGCTGACCTTAAACTAGGTTCAGATTTGAACCGAGAGAAAAAACTAGTTGTCGTAAGCATATATTATTATAGCACCTTTAATAGTATATAATTAAGAGAATTTTTCATGTATTGTTATGATTCTATTCAATTTCAGGTGAGTGAAATATTAGATATGCTTCGACTGACTAAAGCCAAAGATACAACGACTACTCGACTATCGGGCGGTGAACGTAAAAGACTATCTATTGCTTTAGAACTCGTCAACAATCCGCCGGTTATATTCCTCGACGAGCCCACTACGTAATTGTCAATCTTATTTTTGATCGTATGACGCCAATGTGTAAGCTAATGCAAGTTTTTCATTCATATTTTATAGGGGATTGGATGATTTGTCATCGTCGCAATGTATTGCTCTACTGAAACAGATTGCCGAAGGTGGCCGAACTGTCATTTGCTCGGTGCATACACCGTCAGCTCGTCTTTTTACCATGTTTGATCACGTTTATATTGTAGCTGCTGGACAGTGTGTGTACCAAGGCTATGGAGGACACATTGTGAGGTTTTGAAAAGGAATCGGACTACCGTGTCCGTTGCATTATAACCCGGCTGATTTTGGTAAGTTGCAACATGACTCTGATTTACTAAAACATGAAAAATACAAGTCCTCGTCTACCTTTATACATAATTAAATTTAAATTGACTTATATTCTTAGTAAAGTATTATTATATGACATAAAACATAGTCGGCATCAACAGGTGGGCTAAAATTAATCATCTTATTTAGTCTGCTTATAGCTTTTAAAATATTGAATAGAATGGAAAAATTGAAACAATATAGTAGTTTAATTTATTGAATTAGTTTTAAAAAATATGTATTTTTTCAATAACATCTGTATCTGAGATTAAAAATTATATTTTTATACGTATTGTTTACCGCAGATGGTTGCTTTGTAGTATTATTTCAATTATGACTATTTTTTTTATTGCAGTCATTGAAGTTTCGAGCGGTGAATATGGAGATCATGTTGAAAAGATGGTTGCAGCAGTGGATAATGGAAGATTGGAAAAATGGGAACCACCGTCGGACGACGAGAACGGCGGAGAGCAATCTTCGATTAGAAGTAAACTTATGGTCAATTCTGCACCAGCTATATCATTGCTGCAACTGGAGCCAGAACCCATCACGGCAAGGACACATCAATATAAATATAGAAGTAGCGCTTGGGACCAATTTAGAGTATTAATTTACAGAATGATGTTGCAAACATGGAGAAATTCTGTACGTACTACATATAATATAAAACACATTTTTCGTTTTCATTAAATTATTAATGATTGACTGATATTATAATTTTAGGCTTATTTTTGGTTGAAAGTTTCATTGCATATTTTCCTCGGAATTATCATCGGATTTTTGTTCTTACAAATGGGCGAAGACGGCTCAAAGACCATATTCAATTTTGGATTTTGTTATACTTGTTTAATTGTATTGATGTATGTACCGATGTTACCGGTTTTATTATCATGTAAGTTATTTACTGTTAATAATATTTCATTATATGTATGTATTAAAAAAAAAAGATTTATTATTATCATAACAATACATATTTTCAGTCCCGTCTGAAGTCCAGCTGTTAAAGAGAGAGTATTTCAATAGATGGTACGGCTTAAAGCCGTACTTTGCAGCATCCACTCTATCCAGAATGCCGATACAATTATTAATGACAAGCATTTACTTGGTGATGACGTACTTAATCACCGGTCAACCGTTAAATATGACAAGATTCGCTATGTTCTTTTCCATATTGGTTTTAGTGGCTTTGATATCGGAAACATTGGGTATTATAATTTCATCGACGTTGAATATAGTGGTACGTCATCGGTGCAAAATAATATTATTCATTAGTTCAATTATTTGTAACTTAAAATTGGTTTTCTTCGATTTCAGAATAGTGTATTTACAGGACCAGCTCTTTCAGTTCCATTGATGTTGTTGGCAGTGTACGGTATAGGATATGGAGATTTACCTATTCCGTTACATTGGAGGCTCGCTATGTACTGTAGTTACCTTCGGTATGGACTTGAGGGTTTGGTTATGGCAATTTATGGCTCAGATCGAATGAATCTCGATTGTCCTGAGAATGAAATCTATTGTGAATACAAAAATCCAAAGTATTTCATCAGAATGATGGGTATGAGGGACGCGTCGTTCGCTTTTGCCTTATCCATGCTCATCTTTTTCCTCGTTGCGTTTAACGCTTGCGGTTATTACTTACTAAGACAAAGATTATCGCCGAATAGAACGTTCAAAGCTTTGAAATACATTGGAAGATTTGTGAAATCGCACATGATTATGGCTAAATAAATTATACCAATGTACGTTTTAATTTTAGTATTGGTTGTGCGTGAATTGGCAGCATATTATGTATGTATATATTGCTTAAATGAGTGATTTTATGTACATATGACTGTATCTCATTTACTGCTCAAGTGTTTATGAATGTATAAGGTTCTTGTATTTCTATTTTTTTTTTTTTTAACATTTATATGTTTATCTATCTGAATTAATTGAATTCTTATGAAAATTTATGAATCGTTGTGATCTCAAAAGAAAATATTGTGTTATGAATCTATGATTTTATATGAAACTATATTATACTAAACAATTTTAATTTAATTTCTTGCTTGCCTTCCATTCTTGCCTTTTCAATATTTATTTCCTGTTATTAAGTTTGAGAAGCACTGTAATTACATTAGGAATAAAATTTATTACACTATATTTATCAAAAAGGGGAGCATTTTATATAAAGAAATAATATTTGCCAAATTGAGCATCTGAAAGAAATAGAACAACTGAAACTCATTGGTTAATTAATATTTTTTATATGTTTGTATTGGGATTCTTATTATGTTTATTTTTATTGTATAAGAAATTGTGATTTGACATAAAATATATACCAATGAAAACCAATGTATTTTTTTATAAAATGAATTTATTTATTATAAATCGTAAAACCTATATAGTATAATATTACATTATGTGTTGTATATTTATATTAATATACATATATTGTGGTATATGTATAAATAATATTGACTAAAGTAGAAATCATTTGAAAATGTAAATGTGACTTGATTAATTTAGTAACATTTCACATGAACACAAAATAAAATAAATTCAATTCAACGTTTCGTTTGACTACACAATTTCAATGAAAGGTATTTAGAATACGTAGTTTTATGCAATTCTAACGATTTCTAAATAAATACATAACAATACGTTTAATAAAAATGCAATGCAAATCGTCGTCATCATCATGTCATATTTTAATTTGAATGGAATGTATAGAAACTATATTTATTATAATAGTAAAAATAAAAATAAACGATTCATCGTAACAACTTTAAAATTTAAAAAAAAAAAAATTAAATACACAATAAAAACACCGATCACAGCCAAAATATATTTCATTTAAAATTAATCACCTGATGATATTTTACAAAATATTTAAAATTTTGAAATACGTCTGCAGATAAAATGGTAACCAAACAGTGCAATAAAATGCAAAAATTTCAACAAAATCGGAATAATAATATGTAATGGTACGCTTAAAACTAAAATTTTACTTATGCATATTGTCAAATTTGATTTATTGGAATCGATCTCGTACAAATACAGAATAATGGTTTTATTTTTAAATGGTAAATATTTATCCTATAAATCGCATGACAAAATCAACAACATAGATTTAGAACACAATTGATATTTAGCATAAAAATCAGACAATTGTCGCATTGTGCATTTTGTAACGATAACTTAAAATGTCATACTATACTATATCAGTACTGATGAGTGTATTGTTTAATTTATATGATTTTTTTTATTGATTTTAATACAAAATCTACTATAATGCATTTTGAAATGATAAAAACTACACTAATAAATTTCCTACGATAATACTTTTTTAGGCAGATCAACTTTATATTTTTATTAAGTCATAATTTACAGGCCAACTTTAGATCGATACACGAACTAAATCATTATTTATAAGCTTTCGTATATAGTTTTATATATGTATATATGTATTTTAACATTTTAGCTAAATATTTAAAAGAATTTTTTCCTATAAATTGGAATTATTATATACAAAATCAGATGAATACAATATAATAGTATTATAATAATAATCTTATGGTACATATGTACAAAAAATTTAACAGTAGAAATTTTGTACGACATCACCGCCGCCGTCATTTAAGTATTGTTTTTTTTATTAAATTAAAATATAAAATGCAATTTAAAACATTCACTTGAAATTAAATTATACTTATGTTTGTCGATGATATTTACAGAACAGAACAAAACAAATAAAACACTTTATAAAAATGTTTTTTTCATACATACAATTAAAATAATCAGTCGTATTTATTTTGAGACTTTTTGAAACCAAAATTATAAAAAAAAAAGAAAAGGGCAGAGTTTTTTTTTTTTTTAATAAACGTTGAACCACAGGCAAATATTATATTATTATAAACGTAGTGCGACAGCAGAGCAAATTCACAACTTTGACAAATGCGCGAAAATAGGCACACCTCGCTCAAAATTTTGACTGAAAGATAGCTGCTAACTAAAGAGCGGACATTGCACACGATTATTTTCATTATAAAATTTGTCCTAGTCAAAGTCAAAGTCGACAATATGCTCCGTCGGGCCGCCGTCATTTTAATAAACCACACTCAAATATTTGTATGTCACAGATTTTAATTTTATAATATCACAGTTTGATAATAGCTGCTCTGTGGTATGAATACTTGTTTTTTTTTTTTTTTTTTTTTTTAATACACATTTTTCATGTATTTACATATGTATAAAATAGGGAAAAATTTAACACCATCTTCCCCCCTCTCCCCCGATAAAATTCACTGTTTATATTATATTATTATATTATTGTAGTTGTGTATGTACAATTCGAGTAGGATTACAAATTGGCCTTTTAGTTTTGATTTTATTTAATTCCTTGGCACGACCTATGTTCAAGATAGGCGATTGGACCATTTCATAGCCACGTTTTTTTTGTAAATATAAACAGCGCTCGGTTTCAGTTGACATTTCAGACAGTTTTGAAGTCAAACTGTTGACTACTCTCGGACATGTTGCACGGTTGGGCTATGAGAGTTTTCAATTTGGCATCCAGACAATAGTTGATTTTGGAATGTCGTATCCGGCCGCCCTGCAACGGTTTCCACATTTGATTAACGTTATCCTCGGACTCACAAGGCATCATCACAACGGGGCCCGACGCTTCGAATCGGGTCAGCGTTAAGCATAAACTGTGGTGTTTTATGTGACCGAGTGATGTGACTGTCCACTCTTGGTTTCCACCGGTGTTGTGACAAGGATACATGCCTGAAATTATATAAGTACAATCAGCACCGTGTGCTCGAATGTAAATATTGACCGATAAACGATTGGATACGTACCGACGGTTCCTTGGATCAGGTTACCCAAACTGTCCAAGCACATGATTCCTTGCCTGATCGTGTGACCCAATGATGCACCCGTAGAAGAAGTTTTCGGTACTGTCAGCTCAGGATATACGTTATCCAAATACCATTTGAACGGTTTACAGTGAAGGCGTTTCTTCAAATCTAATCTTTCTTGAATACTGAAAATATTAAAAAAATTATGTTAATTACAACTTATAGTATGAGATTTGAAAGATAATTACCATTGAACATTCAACACAGTAAACAAAAAAAATGCAATTTTACAAATTATATATATTTTTCGTGAATTTTACAATATAGAGCCAAAATTAAACTTGCATTGTGAGAATGTGTTAAATTCAGTGCTCGAATTCAGCGGGAGCGGCAGGGAGCGGGCGTTCCCTTTCGTGAAATTTGAAAACGTAGCGTACCCTTTCGTGAAATCTGTAAATTTAGCGCTCCCTTTCGTAAAAAACCAAAATTTCCGTGCTCTTTCAATAATTATTGCCGAAAAAATGTTAGAAGGTGAATTTTTTTTTCATTTATGACTCCTAAATCACAATCTTTGACTGAAAGTTAAATTCTTTACATTTCAATTCCGACAAAGGCATCTTATCTGTAGCCAAAAGCCATTTAAAATATTATTATGTTTTGAAAAAGCTGGATGCACTTGTATTACTTGAAGATAACATTTAGAATTAAAGGGTTTTTATGCGCAAAAAGTTTTATTGCTTTATGGTCGGCACTGTCTGTCACACTATGGTCGAACTGCAACGGGTCCCTCTCCGGGCATCAGTCATTTCGATAATTTACGATATCTTTCTTTGAATTGTCGGCTTTCTTATTTAAACTAAATAGTGATATTAACAATTATTCAAATTTAAAAAAAATTAACCGTGTAAATTGTGCATGTATGTATGTAATACAGTTTCTATAATAATAATACTAAAAACCTAATATATAACCATAAATTCATTTATATTGGTGTACATATGTTACGTAAGTGTTTTGGTGTTGTAATATATGTATGTATATAAATGTACGTACATTTTCTATACATATAGTAAAAAAAAAGGTCGTTTGATATTTTTTGAAAATTATCGAGCGCTCCCATTCGTGAAAATTTCCATTTCGAGCACTGGTTAAATTCATGAATTTCCGATAAAGTATTCCTTACAAAGTAAGACTAATCAGTATAGCCTAATCTAACCTGACCCAATATAAGACCGACCAATAAATAACCTAAAAACTAAGTCATCATTATCATTGTATAAACTGTATATAGTGTGTTCAAACAGTTTGGAGACTCACTGGTATATCAATCAACTCTAAATGGTACACACGATGAGACAAAATGAACTTGTATCGTGAAAAAGTTCTGGAACTTGAAACGATTTCAATTAAAAAATATTAAATACCTGTATTAAAGTAACTTTAACATTAGATTAACATTAACTCACTCTCCAAAGGCGACCGTTTTAGCCAACGGTTGAGCTTCGTAATAGAAACGTTTGTAATCGTCCATCCAGACTTCGGCGGCACGACGGGTATTCCGAGCGAACACATTCCCGGAACCACCGGGGAACGAATAAGGATGTCGCTTTCTGAAAACGTGTCCCACTCGACTGCAAGGAACGATCTCGAGGGATCCACCACACTGCCACACTCTAAAATGAATTTAAAACCAACCCATCATACGACAACATACTAAACATATCTGCATTGAAAAACAACTTTAAATACTGACCTGAAGGATATTTCCAAGTTTTCACCGCCCCAAACGTCCATCTTCATATCGTACGTGCCCAACTTTTCGAAATACTTGCGATCCATGGAAAACAAGCCGCCGGCAATCATCGGAGTTTTGATTATGCGGGTCGGATCGGTCAGACGGGCCGATCGCTCCGGACCACTCAAGTATTCCCACTGTAATGTATAAATATGGAATGTTAAAGCCATCGATTCGAACGACAGTGTATATTTTCAGTCAGTGAGTGCTATTTAAATAGTTCACCTTGAAGACTAGGTTCCAATCGAAGCCACCTCGGAGATCAGCCGAAGCGCCGATGTATTGGAACGTGTCCATACTGATGACGTCTATCACGGGACACACGACTCTGGTGGGATCCTGAAACAATGCAACATAAACTTACTGAACTGTTGTGAATTTGTCAGACCTTAAGTGATAAAAAAGTGCATAATTTTTCTATAAAAAGTGTATGAAAATACCCGATGTTTCCAAAAGATCGTGTCGATTTATCGGGCAGTTTTTACAATAGTAATTTCGACATCAATAGAGGTGAGTATTAAAAGCAATAACCTAAATGTCAGTAGACGTGTTGTCATTTCATAATTGATATGTGCGTGAAATTATTATTATACTGTGGCATTTCAGGTACCATTGACGGTTGAGTTATATCTGTGTCTCTTTAAGTTTCGTATAATTTTCCATTGGGTGGTTTTGATCAAATAACTAATAACAGATAAGATAAAAAATTATATTATTATATATACAATAGCCCTATTCCGTCCGTCTGTGTGTCTGTCTGTCTGTCTATCTGCTCATAACGCAAATAATTAAAAAACCAGAACGTCGCGCGAGTGGGATTTGATTCCGATATCACTGATTCGGTACAGTGAGCCTTTACGCGGTGAGCCAAACCAGATAATAATAGGCTGGCTTCAACTTGACTAATTATATAATAAAAAATAGGCTCGCGACTTTGCTAAATTGGTACGTTGTTGTATTATAACGCGCCATCTATGCAACAACTATAAAAACCATTAAATTTAATACTATTTTTCAGTACGGTGATGAGAACACTCCGTTGATATTCAACGGGGTTACACTTTAAAATATAATAACCGAAATCTGTCCGTTTGTCTGTTTGCTGATCTCGCAGGCCGAGATAAATGATTAAAAAACCAGAACGTCGCGCGAGTGGGATTTGAACCCGAGACCACCGGTTCGGAACAGTGAGCGCTTACGCTATGATCCAAACGGAGGTGATGACGGGCCTGCTGCAATTTGACAATATAAATTGCCAATAGGCTCGGGACTTTGCTAAATTGTTACGTTGTTGTATAATAACGCGCCATCTATGCAACAACTATAAAAAACTATTAAGTTTAATATTATTTTTCAGTGCGGGTGATGAGGAAGCGCTCCGTTGATATTCAACGGGCTTACATTACATACAGTATTAAAATAAAATGCACCCCTCCGCATAGAGGAGAGCTCGCGCGTGGCGCAGCTTAAAGTACAGTTTTAAACTCATGAGTCCCTTCGGCAGAGCGTAGTCCCTTAGGCGTCGCTATATACGAAGGTGGGAAAGAGGTGGAGACGCAAAACTCCAATGGGTCAAAGACTGTTGTCCGTCATGTCAGACCGAGTGGAAGATGGGCTAATGCATTGAGAAGAATGTGTGGATGCAGATTGCAGATTACATTCAAGAATGCTACGTAAGATCCAGTGCACACAGAGAAGCATGGAAAGGTGTATGCTCGGCATAACAAGAAGAGATCGCAAAATAAATACACGGGTAAGAAGTATGACCAAAATGGCAGATATAGCAGTACGGGTGAAAAAGTTGAAGTGGACACAGCGAGAAGTACTGGAATGGTATCCGAGAGGATGTGAAAGAAAGCAAGGTAGACCGAGTGGAAGACGGGCTGATGAATTGAGAAGAATGTGTGGAGTCGAGTGGATGCAGATTACTCTCAAGACAGACAGGAGTGGAAGATGATTGGAGAGGCCTTCATCCAGCAGTGGATGGTGAACGGCTAAAAATGATGATGATGAATAGAACGTCAAGACAAAGTTCTTCGGAAAGTGTGCAAATCTGGGTTGACCACCGATCGACCGATGGGAACTTCTACGGTCGTTTTACCAATGATGCAACGCGGTTTAGAAAGAATTGAGCAGAGTGGGCTGAGTGACGACGAAAGGAATAAGGCGAAAAACGACGTTGAAAGGGGACGATAATGCGAAGAGATCAACCACAAAGAGGAGGTGGGTGGGAGGGGGTTAAGGTGGTTCTCACGGACGTGAACGTGTTACGAGAGCAAAAGCAAACGGTCACAGGGCGAGCGATCTTTTCTCCTAGGCCCCATTATTACGCCATGAAATATCAACGTCACGTTTTCCTTTCGGCCTTTGTTCTACGAAACGACAAACGATTTTTAACACACCGAATTTAACCGCGTAATCCGAACCGATTCTTCCTATTCTCGGAGAAGGAGAATATTCTGAGAATATTCTCCAAAAGATTATTCTCCGAGAATATTCGAGAATTTTCTTTTTCCTTGGTTATAAAACATCTCTAGATAGTTTAATAGCTATTTAGAGGATTCTAGGATATTTTCAGAACCTAATAGGAGTAATAGGACTTTCTAGAGTGTCCGAGAGCATTTTTGAATGTCATTTTTTCATTTTGACGACACTCAATGTGTCATTTCGTCATTTTAACATATGCACTACTACATAGCATGAACGTTTTCCGCGAAATTCTCACAGGAATGCAATGCTTATTAACTCTGGAAGCAATAAATTATGTATACATATTTTTATCGCTTTGGTTATGATATTCCAGTGAAATTGTTCCAACTTATGATATAATCATTCATTTAAACTTAGCACAAAAAATCGTAAAAAATTTGTCACATTCACGCCCCGTCAAATTTAGTTTTTGTCACGGATACTAAACTAATATTATTCGTGTAATCCGTATCACCTCTCCCAAGTATTAGCCCGGATTAGAGGGAGTATACTGTATATTTAAGCAAATACAGTGAGAGTTAGTATTTATTTATTTAAAATACACGGTGGCCGATGGAGCTCAGGGTACATTTCATTATGTACTACAATTTTAAACAGAAAATTCTCGGTTTGGAGAATATTCTCCAAAAGATTATTCCCGACAATTTTACAACACTATGTACAAAACAGTGTTTTGGTTTGAAAAGTTTGTTTGTAGAATAGTGACAGTTTTGATGGATGATCGTATTAGATGAGAAACTAACCGCTAACGGTTAGCGGTTGGTCGCTAATCGAAAATATTTAGCTCAACAGTGTCCGGTTAGAATTTTAGTGGTTGGTTAGAGGTGTTAACTTTGATGTTGTTTTCGCCAATTGAGCGTGTAAATTCGCCGACGTTCAATTTTCTGAAATTCAATTGAACGAAAGTTCAATTGGATTTCTGTTAATTTGTGGAAAGTTTGCCTACATCAGAAGTAGTAAACTCGAGGTGCACGTACCACCGTATAGTGCAAGAGTTGTGCTTTTCTTCGCTAATTTTGAAAATTTTCTTTTATGAAAAACCTCAATTTGTATCAATTTACTATTTAATTTGTATGACGTCAAAAAAAATCTCATTTTACACGAAACCTGTTAAATGCTTTAAATGTGTAAAAAATTGTTTTCAAGGAAGAAATTTGGATTATTAACCATTTGAACTCGTATGTCGAGCATAGCTCGACATTTACTTTGACTTCATTTTTTAGATGAAAACTGACTGAAACCACTATTTTTTTTTTGCCAATCCAATTAACATATCTTGGAGAACAGCTGGTCCAGTTTTGGAATTTTTGTTTCACGCCAGTGATTCTCAAACATTAGCTTTCCAAAAGCGTAATTTATTTTTAAGTAAAAATGGTTACTTGACAGAGGTTAAAAAAATTAATTTTTGTATTATAGATTCTCAAACATTCTCTTTATTTCATAAAGCCTCTAAAATATCCCTGATGCAATTTTTCATCTCCAAATTTCATCAAAAGTGAAAATATATTATCTGGAAAAAAGTTTTGAAACCACTCGAAAAAAAATTTTTGAGAATGGCTGGTTATTTTAGCAACAGTGTGGGGAAGATTTTTCATCGTCAATGATAATATGTAAAATCATTATTTATTGAGAAAATAATTTTTTTGTCGAACGTTTTAAAATTTTATGAAGAAAGGTAATCATGATTTTCAAATCAAGTTTAACCCATGTTCAGATTTTGTTTCGTAAAGTTGCTTACCCTTGTCGGACGGTGCAAATCCTCAAATAATTTATTCAAGAAACAAGTTTTAAAAAAAATCAAAATCCCCGAAATTATAGTATTTTCAAGTTGGTAAAGATGAAATGGATATGTTTCTGTAGAAAAATTTGAGTAGCACTGGTTCGAAAGATTCTAATGGTTTTTCATCTTATACAATGCCGAGGATATGTGTTTTACGGATTTTTAGTTATTTTTTGTCCCAAGAGCTTAAAAATATTTTATTTTTGTAATTGACTTTCATCCTTTGAAAATTGAAAAAGAGTTAAAATGCAATATAAAAAAATTAAATTTATAATACATAGTATGAATTCTTAAAAATTATATCATTAGTTAATTTGGGTTTTAGTTTACACAGTAAAAGTTGAATCGTTGATTATGATTGATCATACTCTAGTAAACTTTCAAAAAATCTTCAATGCATTTAAAAATGAAAAATACCATATACATACATATGTAATATGGTACACAAGTCATCCTCGTCGTAATACAATTTTTTTGGATTATAAATTAGATAACTGCCAGTTTCATCATAAGAAAATAATTAAACGTAGCACACGCTGTGTATAAATGTAAATGATAGAGCACGTTTTATTGGCGCTTCACGTCGCCATTTGGACCAGGGGAAAGGTTGATATTAACTGGAATAAATTGCGGTGAAGATCCAGTCGAGATCGTTTAATTTGTTATGTGGTCAACATGATTAGAAAGGAGATTACATCATGTACATCATTTCGTGTCTATGTATAATTGTATTGTATATACATATGTACATAATAATAATGTATGCATTATCGAAGAGTCAAAATAAAACGCTAATATACATATGTACATACACAGTTCAACTTTGAGTTGAAATTGGAACAAATTGGGTAATAAAACACGGTAAATATGTCTAGATGTGATTAAGTGGTATTGGGAAAATGTTTCAGTGATTATAGCGTATGTATGTATGGGAAGAAGTGCATCACACGGAAACGATCGAAAGAGAACAATAAACTTTTCACTAGACGCTTGCATAACTTTTACTGAAACATGACAAGTATCTGGGACAACGTGAAAGGTTGTTTTTAAACCGAGGAGGATTCGTTCTGATCAACTTTTGCACCGTTCACTTTCAGTTTTCAATGTCCATTTTGCGTAACGTACAACTGCACGTTCTCGTAAACCGATGTGAAAATAATTAAGAAGCTCCAGTTCGAAGTTCAAGATTCGTCTGTAAATCTCGGTGAAGTAAAAAAAAAAAATTAAAACGTGACACAGTTTGCGTTTTACGCCATAATTCTGTATGAGCTAATATGCTTTGGTAATGTTCGATGATCCGCTGAACGTTCCACTTTTCGCTTTTACTATGTATGTAGATGCGATCGCCGCCATATCGAATCTCATCTTTTGAAAGGAAGGTTAAAGTGGTTTTAATATATGCTGAGAGATGTTGACAGATCTTTGAGAAGATCTTAGAAGGTATTTCGAGGTATATGTATGTATGTATGTGTCGACCTGTTCGGGACAGTGCTCGAATTCAGCGGGAGCGGCAAGGAGCGGGCGTTCCCTTTCGTGAAATCTGTAAATTTAACGCTCCCTTTCGTAAAAAACCAAAATTTCCGTGATCTTTCAATAATCATTGCCGAAAAAATGACAAATTACATTTATGACTCCTAAATCACAATCTTTGACTGGAAGTTACACTATTTACATTTCAATTCCGACAAAGCCATTTGAAATATTATTATGTTTTGAAAAAGCTGGGTGCACGCGTTACTTGAAGATAACATTTAGAATTCTATTCAATTCCGAGGGTTTTTAGATTCTATGTCGGCTTTGCGCAAAAAGTTTAATGACTTTACAGCCGGCAATCGGCATTTCGAACTGCAACGTGCCTTTTCGAGCCATCGGTCATTTTAATGATTTAGGATATCTTTCTTTGAATTGTCGTGTTGTACGGCGACCACCACAAAAATGAGTATAAAAAATTGGTTAAATATCTCACTATAATAAAATCGGCCAATAATAATGAAATGTATAAATTTGTACAAAACAGTCAGAATGCTCATATTTTAACCACTGAAATAGTTTTCAGAAAAGTATATAGGATAGTAAAAAATCAGAGACCATTTTCAGATCTACATACCTGTTGAAGTTGACTTACAGACATTAAACGGTATTAATCTCGGTAAGATTTTGCATTTCGATAAATATATACATATGTATAGGTATCTACATACATATACATAATTAAAAAAAAAGGTCGTTTGATATTTTTTGAAAATTATCGAGCGCTCCCATTCGTGAAAATTTCCATTTCGAGCACTGGTTCGGGATAGGAAGACGTGAAAATGTGTTGGGAAGGTCTTTCTCTATAGGTATAGTCAAATTATAGTACAAAAAATAACTATATATGAAAAATAGTTGTAGGATGAAGGAGACACTTTTCAAACAGTTGAAAGAAAAAAATGTGCGAATATGTCAATGGAAAATAAAATGCGAATAGAAATAATTGACGCAATACAATGTCAACTCCCGTTTGACGAAGGTTCTTATAATTTATATTGTACCTACATATATGTATACATATACAGACAGAGTGATTCAATTATATGTAAAAAAAATGAGAATTTGTTCATTTGCCTTAATAAAAAGTAATTCGATTTAATTGTCATTGAGATAATGTTTAAACTAGTGATCGGGAGCCGGCGGCTCCGGAGCCGCATGCGGCTCTTTGTATGTAAACCCGCGGCTCTCTCTGTCATCCAACGTTTTGCGTCAAAATCAAGGTCAAAATTAATCCCATTTCCACAACGTCGTGGCTATAAAATGCTTAAAGGTCGCTTTTCAGATTAAACTTTATAATACTTTTTAGTAATAAACTGTCGAACGTTGAGAAATATCACGAGGATAACTTATTTGTTTCATTTAATTAATGATTAATGAGTAACATTTAATTTAATTTTAAATATACTTACATGTATAATTCGAAAATAATATGTTGCGGCTCCCAAACTTACCAATTTTGCAAGTTTTTCCCTAATTTTACTCTTAGCTCGAAAAAGGTTCCCGACCACTGGTTTAAACCATAACGGAAACCCTAACTTAAGTATGCAATATGAAAAACTACAGGATCATTATATGTATAATAGCCGAAATCCGTCTGTCTGTCTGTCTGTTTGTCTGCTGATAACGCTCGCCGAGGAAAAATAATTAAAAAACCAGAATGAGTGGGGGATCGAACCCAGGACCTCAATCTCGAGAGTAATCACGCTAACGCTATACGCTACGGCCGGTTATCGATTTGGTCTTTTTTTTTTAAACATTACCTATACAAGGGATCGTGACTCTGCTAATAATACATGTTTGACGCTATAAAAACTATTATATATTTTTTTTTTTTTTGATTTTTACCAAATCACTTACAAAATTATAATTATTATATATATACTAGTGTAAGCCCGTTGAATATCAACGGAGTGGTTTCTCATCAACCGTACTGTACCCGAGTGTTTGTGTGGTTGAATATATGTATGTGTATTTAATAGTTTTTATAGTTGGCGCTAATAACAATTTAGCAAAGTCGCGAACACTTGCGAGCGAAAAAAACCCGAGCGTTATCAGCAGACAGACAGACAGACGGATTTCGGCTATTATATATATAATATAATAATTAATAATTATAATACAAATAGTAAAGTAAAAAAAATATATTTTATCAATTTGGGATTCGTTGTATTATAACGCGCCATAGATGGCGCATTGTTGCACAGATGCTATACTATAGACAACTATAAAAACTATTAAATTTAATATATAATTTTCCAGTGCGGGTGATGAGAACGCTCCGTTGATATTCAACGGGCTTACACTAGTCTAAATATAACAATATACATACATACATACATAAACTATAATGCAATACGTAACAAACGTCATCAGATCCATTCCATATAATATGTAAGACAAAGACTTGACATTTTCCATCGGATATTTGTATGCATTAGGCGATTAGGCGACAAAAAAAAAATAGAATGCGATACGAAAATTTAAAAAAAAAAAACTTTCAAAATGGAAAAAGCTTTTCAGCATCCGGTTTTTCGTCCGTTATCGCACCGGTTAACCCGTTGACGAGCGATAAAACGGGATAAATGTCACTCAAAGACTACAATGTTCACGGATGGGGAAAATTTCCTTGGCGCATTACTGCCACCAACGAAGCGGTACTAAAAAGAGACTACACGTGTATAAGTAGTATGAATTTAACACGCTCCAGTCCAAAAGGGAACAGTTAATTTCGCACTGGCGTAAATAATAATCAAGTAGCTGTATAATTTTCACCTTTGAAAGTGATACACGTTAAAAGTGAGGTCGAAAAGTTAAGAGCATATCATAGGTGCGCCTAAACACTGCGTGGTCTAGTTTGAGATATTCAGGTGGAAATTTATGCCTAAACTATGTTTAGAAAGGGTTCAAAGAAGGATAACAAAAATGCCACCTGAACTTCGATCACTATCCTATGTATAATGAAAGGTTGAAGAAAATGTGTCTCACATCTTTGGAGACGAGAAGATTAAGAGGCGATCTAATAGAAGTCTACAAAATAATTATTATATATATAATAGCCGAAATCCGTCTGTCTGTCCGTCTGCTGATAACGCTCGCTGAGGAAAAATAATTAAAAAACCAGAACGAGTGAGGATCGAACCCAGGACCGCAGGCTCGAGAGGACTCACACTAATGCTATCCGCTATCGCCCTTGGCCAATTTAGTCCTTTTTTTTTTTAAAAATTACCTATACAAGGGATCGTGACTGCTAATAAATACATTTTTTTTTTGATTTTTACAAAATCACTTACAAAATTATAATTATTATATATATACATAAATAGTAAAGTAAAAAAAATATATTTTATCAATTTGGGATTCGTTGTATTATAACGCGCCATACATGGCGCATTGTTGAATAGATGCTATACTAAAGACAACTATAAAAACTATTAAATTTAATATATAATTTTCCAGTACGGATGATGAGAACGCTCCGTTGATATTCAACGGGCTTACACTAGTAAATAATAATAAATATAAATGCCCAATGAAAAACCTCCTTACTTTCAATAAAAACGCACATCTCAGAGGCCATACACTGAAATTACTAAAAGACAAATCGAACAAAATTGTCAGAGACTTTTTTTTTCAAATAGAGTGGTCGAAGTTTGGAACCGTCTGCCAAATCAGCTAGTAACTTCCGAAAATACAAATCTATTTAAAAATCATCTCGATAAGTTTTTGAACATAAATGGATTTTTGTAATCCTTCAAATATAAATAGTTAAGAATTGTATGTACAAGTTATGTATGTCAGACCCCTGGGCTCTTTTTAAATAAATAAATAAACTGTGTGGTTTAGTCGTTGATAATTTACCTCGGCTATTCTCTGCAGTAGTGGTTCAAGCCAGTGCTCGTTGCACTCCACATGGGAGTCCAAAAAGGTTAGAACGGGAGCTGTCGCTGCGGCAGCTCCTCTGGCTCTCGATCTCACCAGACCTTCTCTCCACATATTGCGCAAAACTCGAACTTTGCGAACGGCGGCCAATTCAGCTCCATCGGCGGCTAAAAATAAAAATTATTTCAGCTTAAAACGGAATATATAATGACAAATGTATGTATGTATGTACATAGGGTTGATCATTGGATAGTCTATTGCAGCGTTCTTCAACCTGGGTTCCGCAAAAGTTTTGAAGGGTTCCACCGCGTTTATTTATTTATATAATATAGTAGCTAAAGTTAATTACATAATCCTTAACTGAGCATCTACACAGAGATGTTTTTTTAAGACTGCCAGGAATTTATCAATAGTTTTGGAACTTCTAATTCCATCCGGCAGTCTATTATGTATATTCCAAAACACCTCTGTACAAGATGCTTCTCCTATTTCTATTTACTCTAACACGGCGTTTTCCAAACTATGGGTCGCGAGGAGATTTTTAGTGGGTCACGAAAAATTCGAAGTTCAAAATTCAGATTCAGAAGATGAGCTGATCCAAAGAGTTAGTGAGTTAGTAACATTTTTATCATTGCAACTGGACGAGTCCACGGATGTACAAGGTTTATCCCAGCTGCTTTTTTCGTTAATTTTAAGTTATTTAAAATAAATAAAACTCTGGATAAGTATAAAAACAGTATTAAAAATAAATAAAACTCTGGATTAGTAAAATGGTATTAAAAATAATTTAAATACCCCCCCCCCCCCCATCATGTCCATTAAAACTAGGTGGGTCGCGAAAGTTTGTCATTCTAAAAAGTGGGTCGGGGTACTAAAAAGTTTGGGAAGCACTGCAGTCTAACATATTTTATAATTAAATTATTAACTAGTTCAATATTTATGGGACAGACTACTGAGACGAAATTCAACAATTTTATTAATGTAACAAATTGATATATGTATGTATCTATTAACCGACTCATTATTGTGAATAACATTGACTCACTTTGATATTATGCATTTTTTTTTTCAAATTATGAATATGCTGAGATTGCTAAACGAGCTGTAAAATACTTAATGTCGTTTGTATCAACGTACATACATATATGTATGTATCTGCGAAAGATCTTTCTCTCTGTACGCAGCAACAAAGACTAAATACAGAGCCAGGTTAGACGCAGAAGATGAAATTCGTTTGCAAATCTCAACCATTCATTACTCCGGATATAAATATGCTTTGCGATATAAAGTTTTATTTCGTATTTTTTTTTTTCACTTTTTAAACCAGTGTTTCTCAAAGAATGGTCTGCGACTACATTTTTTTCCGGGGGTAGTTTCTACCCCCACGGTTTTTCGTGATATGTAAAAGAATGTTTAGGTGGAACTTGAGTAGATAACCAAAGTTTGAAAATACTATCTAAATTTTGGATTCCTTGTAGAATATTATAAACTAGAAGGGTTCTGAAGGCTGTGGAAGGTTGAAGACCCCTGGTCTATTGGAAGTGGAAAAATTGGCGTAAGCATTTGAGTTGCAAATTTTCACTATGAGGTTTTGCGTTATTCGATATATTTTACTAGCTACATACGTATACATACATATAGGTTGCCAGTAGTACCTAATACTAATTTTTACTTTTTCTCAACTGGAATTAGTCGATCGGTTCAACTAGTATGTACATACATACATATGTATACCTTAATTTATCATTTGTTAGAACAGTTCAAACAAAACCTTTTCATGAACTCTTTATCACACTGAAATACCCACTACATAAGATCTTTAGGATCATAGAAAGTAGCTGTGCAAATAATTTTACTTCAGATTAGGGAAACGATAATGAACATACAGATACATAGACATAATAGAAAGCGCCTATTTCATACTAAACAATAACTTTCAATACAAAAAAAAAAAATGCGTAACTTGTGTGAGCCTTTCCTACATTTATCACCAGACTATTTAATTCTCATTTATAAACGTGATCTTTACAATTCAAACACCGAGTGCATTTTAAATAATTGAAACCGCACTTTCTAAAAAAACCCAGAATGCGAAAACCGCACAGAGACAAAAGACTCGTATAGCGACCGTCAATTGTAATGGCCAAAACTAACTGCACTACCTTATTATACATACATACATACATACATCCCGACGTTGTAACATTTACATTAAGACCGCAATATTCACAAGGAAACGACCAACGTTAAGATAAAATTAACTCATATATGTATAGGTATACTCACGATTATCGCTGAAATCATCTACGAGGATAATTTCCTTTATCAAATTCTCCGGACTACGATTTAATACACTGAAAAAATAAATAAAAATTACGGAATGTTCAGCATATACATATATAGGTACAAAGTACATACGGGTAAATATTTTTACCTGACTACGGTGCGGAGTAGTGTCGATCTGGCTTCGTTGTGGAACGTTATTATGACACTAGTCTGCGGTAAATCCTGCGGGAACGCTTTCAAACGACACCTGAAAAATTGCAACGCATAAAATAAATTGAGAAATTATATTTATGTATTATGTATATACACAGAACACTTTCAGATTAAAGTGCTGAAAGGTATAGCGCGCGACACGCGTCTTGGCTGTGAAAAGAAATATATGTACATACAACCGGTGCTCGAATTCAGCGGGAGCGGCAGGGAGCGGGTGTTCCCTTTCGTGAGATTTGAGAAAGTAGCGTACCCTTTCGTGAAATCTGTAAATTTAGCGCTCCCTTTCGTAAAAAACCAAAATTTCCGTGCTCTTTCAATAATTATTGCCGAAAAAATGTTAGAAGGTGAATTTTTTTTACATTTCAATTCCGACAAAGGCATCTTATCTGTAGCCAAAAGCCATTTAAAATATTATTATGTTTTGAAAAAGCTGGATGCACTTGTGTTACTTGAAGATAACATTTAGAATTCGAGGGTTTTATGCGCAAAAAAGTTTTATTGCTTTATGGTCGGCACTGTCTGTCACACTATGGTCGAACTGCAACGGGTCCCTCTCGGGGCATCGGTCATTTCGATAATTTACGATATCTTTCTTTGAATTGTCGGCTTTCTTATTTTAACAAAATTTCTAAAGCAGCTGTACCGCTACCATTATACTAAAGGAATCAAAATTTCAAAATACTTCAGTCTTGCCTGTCCCTCTGATGAGAGAACTTGAATTTACCGAACGTATTTGCAATTTCAATCTACATATCATCGGGTATCGCTTGATTATTTTTCTAGGAACATTTTTTAAGTTGTCTGAATTATAATTACTGTACGTGACTAACTAAATAGTGATATTAAAAATTATTCAAATTTAAAAAAAAAATTAACTGTGTAAATTGTGCATGTATGTATGTAATACAGTTTCTATAATAATAATACTAATATCCTAATATATATGTACAACCATAAATTCATTTATATTGGTGTACATATGTTACGTAAGTGTTTTGTGTTATAATATATATATATATGTATAGAAATGTACGTACATTTTCTATACATATAGTTAAAAAAAAAGGTCGTTTGATATTTTTTGAAAATTATCGAGCGCTCTCATTTGTGAAAATTTCCATTTCGAGCACTGCATACAACGTACATATGTATAACGACCTATTCTTCACCTAGGCAAGGTTGACTTTTAATCTACGTATATAATATGTACATGTTTCGGCAACGGCTGAAGTTTTTGCATACCTGAAAAACGCAATAACATTCAGATAAGTTATCGCCGCTTTCCATATCCTCGGGGAGGCAAAACGAAACACATAACCCAATTCTACATAGCTCGAAATGTGCTAAAATTTCATTCCATATTTTATCGCACCATTATCAGAATGAAAGGGAGAGAGGAGAAGAAATGTAGCGATAAAATTTAAATTGTGGCCAGTGTGTGAGATTTGCATATAAATATGCTAATGTGCGTGCTCACTTTCTATACAGTAACAGATGATATACATATGTACAATGTACAAGTTGAGCCATTTGTTGTCTATAAGCCAGAATGGAAAATGAGAGTAGATGTGGATATGCTTAATGCGTGGAAGAAAACGCTACATTGGGAGGCTGCATGAGCACAATTTTCCCTTTTCCATTATGCATGTAGGGCAGTGTTTCTCAAACTTTTCCTTTTCCTCTAAATTTTCCAGAAGAGATTCACCTTTATGTGCGATGGTAAAAAATCCAGAGCTGGCACAAATTGCATATTAATTTTGATAATTTTTCACGGAACACTTATGGGGGTATTACACGGGGATAGTTTACTCGCTACAATCTCGCTAGTTTGTTGACCGCTAGTAAATAGGCGAAGTTAGTAAACTAGCTTGCTTTTTCGACCGCGCTAGTGAAGTTCGACTGGTTGAACTTTATTCGCACTAGTTGGCTCGTCTGACGTCACAGTTCATTGACAGTTTGAGGTTAAGACCCGTAACGCACTTGGCTGCCTGGCTGCGCGGCCATGGCCGCGGCAGCCACAACGATGTTAGAAAATGTATGTGGCTGCCTGTTTGACAACGCGCACTAAGGCAGCCAGGAAACTCTGACTGCGCAGCCACAGGTACGGGCTCCGATACGCAGCAGCCAGACAGGCAGCCACTGGCCGCCGCGGCCAACACGAGATGTATCTAACAAAGCAAATGTATGTGGCTGCCTGTGCGATGCACGCACTAGCAGCCTGGCTGCTCGGCAGCCAGTCAATTCACGTTTGCCATTTCAGATCCAATTCCATTATAAATTTTATACTAAATTCAATAAGATAAAAATATTAAAAAAAAATCTCGCTCATATTGCGCGCTGGAAATAATGTATATAAAACTATTTTCAACGAATTTCAAATAAATTTCAAATATTGCATTGAAAATATGTTGTATCTACAATGTTATCGCTGACCATTTGCGAGTGTGTTCTCATCGTTCTGGCTGCCCCTTTGGCTGCTTAAACTGGGTGCACGTTTTTCTGGCCGCCGCGGTCATGGCTGCGCAGCCAGGCAGCCAAGTGCGTTACGGTGTTTCATTTTCATTTTCATGTGTCAATTTCATGTTTCATTTTCATTTTCATTTTCAACTCCCAACACACACACAGTACACTTCAATGGACATGATACATTTACGATATTGAAAATTCAGCGGGCATTTTGACGGTGGAGGCAAAACACGTGTCGTCACGTTGACAAGCTACAAGTTGATGACAGAGCCACTAGCGGCAGCGAGTGGCGACACTAGCGAGTAAACTTAACACGTGTAATAGGTTTACTAGCTACTCGCTGCCGGCTCTACGTGCCGGTCAGTAAACTATCCCTGCGATCGTCGCGAGTAAACTATCCCTGTTGTAACACCCACTTTACACACTCTCCGCGGAACATAGTTTGAGAAATCCCGATGTAGAGATAGGCACACTTATGTATGCATTATCTGATGTTTATTTGCTTTGAAGTGCGCTCACTGTTGCGGTCAATCGACGCAAATCGGTCGTAATTGCGTTTTGCGCCTTTAAAATTCGTGCAAGAGCAATTATCTTTTACTCAAAGTGAAGGTAGAGAGTTCTGTGTGTAAATTAATTAGTATGAAAAAAAATACGAGCAATGGTAATACACAAAAAAAAAATGATCCCTTTGTATACGTACATACATACATATTATACAATTCGTGTGTAAATTATATAAAAACATAGGTTGATTTGCTACAATCAACTTCTTTTTAACAATTAATATATTATATAAAGTTTAACGTTTTAGTTTACATACCAGCAAACCATTTTGGATTGGTAAACCAAAATCGAACCACTTTTAAGTTTAACGCTTAAACCAAAACTAAAAACCGGTAAAAAATTTAAATGAAATTTTCATATCTATTTTTAAAATAGTACAAAAGCAATCCGAATTACTATTACTACAACGCCCAATGGCCGAAAAACTGATTATTATTCTGAAAGCCTTCATGCGAAATGGATCACCGATATTAAAATCGTATTCGCTTTGATTGTATGTACCTACGTAAATCATAAAGATGCGACATTTTCAGTACAAGCGTAGAAAGCATCTAAAGATTCTAATCGAAGACATGTACTACATATTATAATAAATGAAAAGTATTTTAAAAAATCGATGTTTTTTGTGCCCCAACTCGATGAGGTAACCGTATGAAAGGCGAAGTGCTTTGTAAGCATTGAACTGAACTAATCCAGTAGCATGTATGTACATACATACATATGTATGTATGTAAACTGGTTCGGTTTACGGTTCAGCGAAATTGCAGTTCACGATTTGTAGACAATACTTTCGATTTGTACCGAGTTATATTTCATACACCCATAGCTGGGTAAAAGCTGTGAGTGTTTGCATTACTTATTAATTTATGTACGCTTATTTAAATTTAAAATTGTACGATGATAAATTAAGCGAAATACTGACATAAGTCAGTGTGTAATGTGTGCCATCGGTAGTATGTAGTGGTAAGTTACTTTATTTTTTTTGTTTTTCTGCTCGAGAGTTTATTAGCTGTGAATCCTTTCACCGTCAGCAGTTGAGCCAGGTTAGTTCCAATGCAGGTGCTTTCAATCGAAGTTCGTGTGTCAGAATATAATAATTGGATATAAATAGTATGTGCATAGTTGAAGAACAGACTATGAAAATAAAATAATATATGTATGTAACAAAGTGGGCCAATAATAATCATCCAATTAAAAATAGTTGTGACTTTTTTCGTTTTCAGTATTTTTATTTTATTATTTGTTTATATAAATTAAAATCTCATCAAATTTATGGCACATCTTAAAATGTCTCAAAAATGTACAAAAGTTGGTGCTAATTACAAAAAAAAAGTGCGTCAATTACATCGACTCAACAAATATGACAGATCTGCATTAGAATTTACTGCATTGAACTCTTTTACTTTATTTTGTTACAAAGTTGAACTATGCAGTTTAAAAATGAGTGCAAGAGATTAAATTTTTGGGTCCATGTCGAAAATCACGATCCCACAAACACCGTGGCCCAATCGGCGAGATTTTCGACTAGGAGTCCAGAAGTCTATAGGAGCTTTTGCCGTTGAAACAAAATGGCACACACACACACACATATGCATGTACCTCCCCCTCTTAGGCCCGTAACGCACTTGGCAGCCTGGCTGCGCGGCCGTAGCCGCGGCGGCCACAACGATGTTAAAAAATGTATGTGGCTGCCTGTTTGACAACGCACTGAGGCAGCCAGGAAACTCTGGCTGCGCGGCCACAGGTACCGGCTCTGCCATACAGGCAGCCACTGGCCGCGCAGCCAGGCTGCCAAGTGCGTTACGGGCCTTACGATAGATCCATCAAAATGCGAAAGACTTGTGTCACTTGAATTTGGTCGAATACTAGGAGCGCAGATCTAGCAGAAGAGATTTTGTTACATGTCGGACGCAACCCATATGAGTGAGCGAGACAACAATGGGTTCGTCGGTTTAGACTTTGTTTGTCAGTTTAGAGCAGCAGTACTCAACCCGTGGATATCGTTATTTATCTCCTATACGTTGTTGTGATCCTAGCCGGAAAAAAATAATTTTGGACGCTGGTATCAGTGGGATATGTATATATGTAGATTTCAATTGATTTTTCGCCTACAAACCAATTAAGTATGTTGAATATCAAAGTATGTTTGTGTGGGTGAGTGAGTATATGTGTATTTATACGCGTTATATGTAATACAACAACGTAACAATTTAGCAAAGTCGCGAGCCTGTTATAGTCAAATTGAATCAGGTCCGTTATTATCAAGTTTGGATCACAGCGTAAGCGCTCAATGTTCCGAACCAGTGACACCGAGTTCAAATCCCACTCGCGCGAGCGTTATCAGCAGACAGTCACACACACAGACATACGGAATAGGGCTATTATACATATATATGATGATAAAATTAAGTGATTCATACTGGCCCACTCTATCAATATACGAAGTTCAAAGCCCTTTTAATGTATTTCATTGTTAGATCAAATCAGTATTATTATTTTGGCGATACAGGATGTCTGCGTTTTCGCATTTGAATACCCCTGTCCGCTAATTTGTGGAGGTGAAATCGCAAGGCCGTTCGCACGGCGGAAAAAAAAAATAAACGAAAAACAAAACGAGATGCGAGAGATTCTCGCGATACAGCGGCGCCTCGTTCAACGAATAACGCAATCGTTATCATTATCATTATCGTTAACAACGACGCGGTTCCGGGAATAAAAACGGCACGAATCGCAGACGAGTTAACGACTATACGATTCTATAATTTGCGAAAGTCGCTTCGATGCAAACAACGATAAAAGACAAAACCGTATAAAACTCGATTTGATTTGATTCATACTAGTGGGGTTTCCATACGGGGTATTGGAATGGAACCCGGAAGAGTGAGTTTTTCCCCTACACTGCTCCAGTTTTGTGCATAATTATGTACATACTAGTGTAAGCCCGTTGAATATCAACGGAGTGGTTTCTCATCGCCCGTACTGTGAGTGTTTGTGTGGGTGAGTACGTGCAGTATGTATGCGAGTGATCTAACCAGACAGCCGTCCAGGCAGACCCTTGCGCTACTATATGTATGTATAATATACATAGCAATGCATACTTCAAACTTGACAAATGAATTAAGTACTGAGCTTAGTATTTATTTCTAATAATAAAAAAATGGCGCGCTATAATACAACAACGTAACAATTAAGCAAAGTCGCGAACCTACCGAGGATTAATATTGTCAAATTTAGTGATCTCGGGTTCAAATCCCACTCACGTGCGACGGTTCGTGTCTTTACCTCAGCGAGCGTTATCAGCAGACAGACAGACAGACGGAATAGGGCTATTATATATATAATTATGGAATTTGTGTTGAGTGCTATGTATGAAAAGGTACAATTTTAATTTATAAAGGCGCTCGCACACCTCTGCGGATTTCGTGCGAAATTCATGTAGGAAAATCGCACGAGTGTCGTAAGTCTGTCAATTGTACCGCACACACTGGCACACGACTGCAGCGCCATTCGACACTCTACCGGCCGAATAGCGAACTACCACGTGTCATTGATATATACAGTCAACCCTCCTATAGCGTTGAGATAGGGACCACGCTATAGGAAAAAACGCTATAGAAAGTTAGGCACCCGTACAAAATTTGGGGTTAAGTTTTTTTTAATTGTACTTTGCGATTTGAAGCAAATCAAACATTTTACCCATTTTTATATTTCCAATGACCTTGCATGTGTTTAGTTTGATAACAATAGCACGTGCCTACACGCGCGACGGAGCATTGACCTTGCATATTTAGTCCAGTTTATTTTGCTACTGACAAATATTTTCCAAGTGCACATACGTATTTAAATGCACATTAATAATATATTTATGAAAATTCTAATTTGACCTTGAAAATATTGTATTTTTTAAAATGTACGCTATAGAAGGGACCGCTATACAAAAAACTGCCGCAAACGCTATAGAAAAAAAAAACGCTTTTAAAGTGTACGCTATAGGAGGGTTGACTGTACCGTATTCTACAATATAATATATTAAAACTATTAAGGCGCCCGCACACCGCTGCGAATTTCGTACGAAATTCATGTAGGAAAATCGCACGAAGTCAGTCAATTGTACTGCACACACTGGCGCCATTCGACTTTTCCAATTTTTCAATTTTTCCGAATGCGAATGCGAATTCGCAGAGGTGTGCGAGCGCCTTTAATGAAATATTTATTTAAACAGTTTACGTATGAGCTGGATTAGCACACACCTTAGCGGAAGCGTCTAAACTGCACATAAAAAAAAAAATACTAAAAAATCATACTTGTTCATAGTGTTGTAAGTCGAGAATATTCTCCAAAGATTATTCTCCGAGAATATTCGAGAATTTTCTTTTTTCATGGTTATAAAACATCTCTAGATAGTTTAATAGCTTTTTAGAGGATATTTTTAGAACCTAATACGAGTAATAGGACTTTCTAGAGTGTCTGAGAGCATTTTGAATGACATTTTTTTCATTCTGACGACACTGAATGCGTCATTTCGTCATTTTAACATACGCACTACTAGCATGAACGTTTTCCGCGAAATTCTCACAGGAATGCAATGCTTATTATTAACTCTGGAAGAAATAAATTATATATACATATTTTTATCACTTTGGTTATGATATTCCAGTGAAATTGTTCCAACTTATGATATAATCATTCATTTAAACTTAGCACAAAATATTGTAAAAATTTTGTCATATTCACGCCTCAATAAAATTTAGTTTTTGTCACGAATACTAAACTAATATTATTCGTGTAATTCGTATCACCTCTCCCAAGTAATTAGCCCGGATTAGAGGGAATTTACTGTATATTTAAGCAAATACAGTACGAGTTAGTGTTGATTTATTTAAAATACATGGTGACCGATGGAGCCCAGGGTACATTGCATTATGTACTACAATTTTAAACAGAAAATTCTCAGTTTGGAGAATATTCTCCAAAAGATTATTCCCGACAATTTTACAACACTTCTTGTTCATACTTGGTATTCTTGGTATTCCAAGCCCCACAAATACTTCAAAGTTTTACAACGACATAACGATACTTACATAGGATTCCTAGTGTCCGGAATGAGTCTATCGCTGGTGAGAGCGTCTGAAGCCGCCTGATTGAACCTGTTCCTGTGATAGGGATCCTCTCCAGCTTTCAAGGATCCACCAGCCACGTATCGTCCTTCGTCAAAGTAATTCCAGCCATCGGTGGCGACGATTCCTGGACCGCTCGACGATCCGCTGGTTGCGATCGCCGATCTGTCCAACCGTAGTGCGACATTTTCCTCCTGTGTGCGAAAAGAGAAAAGAAAAATGTAGTCTATTTATTATACATATTAGATCGAGGCGTTTGAGGTTTCTTTTCGGGTCCCTAGAGCGCGTGTTTGCGGCTTTATAAATGGTTTTCAGTTTGTTTGGGTATCGCCGAGTATCGTGGGCGGACTTTCAATGAGCCCACGAATGGCTTTTTATCGTTTCTTACAAATTTTCGCTGGTGCGTGTGTGTGTGTGTGTGTGTGGATGATGGTAAAGTCCTAAATCGGTTTGAAAGATACATAAATATATCATACATATACTGCCTTCCTAAGCCCACTTAACGTGACTGACAAAACAACAATATCGAGAAAAATGGACTTGAAAGTTTTATTCTAAATTTGTGTTTTTCTTCATATATTACTGATTTATTTAAACTTTTTTTTAGTGCATGAGGTTATTTTCTATTGTGTTTTGATAATTCTAAGGAAAAATTAAAAAAAAAACATGAATACTTTAGTAGTTACGTCACTGTATTCATTATTAATGTATACATATGACTATTTCAAACTACAACCACTCTATTTGAAAAGAATGAATCTCTAACAATTTGATTTTTCTTGTCGGAGTCTAAGAGTATATGACCTCTTACATGAGGGTTCTCATTGAACATAATGAGGTTGGTCATTTCACATGAATAATGATTATTTATTATTTTGAATACTTCAATTAAATCACCTCTTAATCTCCTCGTCTCCAATGTGGAGAGATTCAGTCTTTTCAATCTTTCACGATGAGGTAGTGACCGAAGTAAATATTGTATACGTTATTTTCGCTAGTATTGGTGATACTATTTCTCTGCGCATGATAGATTAGATTTAATAGCTTAAAAAAGTCACTTTTGGATGAAGATACATTAATTTTGATATGAAAAATCACAAGAATACACTCCCATAACCCATCTAAAACACATCTAACCCATTTTCGTAATTTTTGTCAGTTACGTCAAGTGGGCTTAGGACGACAGTATAATAGCCCTATTCCGTCTGTGTGTCTGTCTGTCTGTCTGCTGATAACGCTCGCCTCGGTAAATAATTAAAAAACCAGAACGTCCCACGAGTAGGATTTGAACCCGGTATCACTGATTCGGAACAGAGCGCTTACGCGGTGAGCCAAACCAGATGATAATGGGCAGGCTTCAACTTGACTATTTACATATAATAAAAAAAATTCGCGACTTTTCTAAATTGTTACGTTGTTGTATTATAACGCGCCATAGATGGCGCATTGTTGCATAGATGCAACTATAAAAACTATTAAATTTAATATTATTTTCCAGTACGGGTAATGAGAGGGCTCGGTTGATATTCAACGGGCTTACACTAATACATATGTACATAAATGTCAATGTAATAATGTTGAGTTGCTTGAGTTGACTACATACATATGTACATACATACATATATGCGGTACATCTGCATGCCAAATTGAGTATAGAATTGCAAAAAAATGATTACTTTTACTTTTTCGCTTGAAATTTACATCACATTAAAGTGTGTACACTACTTAATAACATACTTATGGTGATTTATACACAACACACACAAAAAAAAATGGTCATCTGATAATATAGTAATAGTGTACAAGTGCATATGTACACAATTGTTAATTAAAATTGTGTTTTTATAGTGACTTTTACTTTAGTTACTTTAGATTAGGTTAATATGCGTATATACTAAATATTATTCTATTTAAATATAACTAGCCAATGTGTAATTTCATATTACAAACGTTAGATTTTGATAAATGTCAGTGGGTAGAGTGACAGTCACTTTGAGCAATGATAGTAAAAAATACAAACATCTGTTTGTATGCTTTGACGCTTATATTTATGTATAAAACTAGTGTAAAGCCGTTGAATATCAACGGAGCGGTTTCTCATCACACGTACTGTCAAATGAATAAAGTACTGAGCTTAGTATTTATTTCTAATAATATTAAATTTAATAGTTTTATAGTTTATGCATAGATGGCGCGTTATAATAGAACGTGGCAATTTAGCAAAGTCGTGAACCTACTGAGGATTTATATGTTCAAATATAGGAGATCGCGCATTATCGGCGTTGGATCATAGCGTAAGCGCTCACTGTTCCGACCCGTTGATCTCGGGCGCAAATCCCACTCGTGCGCAACGTTCTGGTTTTTTTTAATTATTTACCGAGGCAAGCGTTATCAGCAGACAGACAGACAGACAGACAGACGGAATTTAAACGTCAGTTACGTTTAGTTACGTTTTGTATCCGTCAATTTGCGAACAATTTCAACTAAAATGTTCCAATACCTAATTAGACATTATATACACACTAGTGTAAGCCCGTTGAATATCGACGGAGCGCTTTCTCATCACCCGTACTGAAAAATAATATAAAATTTAATAGTTTTTATAGTTGTTGCATCTATGCAACCCACTGGTTCTGGTTTTTTTTAATTATTTACCTCAGCGAGCGTTATCAGCAGACAGACACACACGCAGATAGACATACAGAGGGATTTCGGCTATTATATATACTAGTGAAAGCCCGTTGAATAGCAACGGACGTGTTTGACGTAATTGATAACGCAACAATTAAGCAAAGTCGCGAACCTACTAAGGATTAATATTTTCAAATTATAGGAGGCCTCCCATCACCGGTGTTGGGTGAACGCGTTAGCGCTAACTCACCCAACCTGGTGGTCACGAGTTCAAATCCCACTCGCGACGTTCGTGTTTTTTCAATTTACCGAGGCGAGCGTTATCAGCGGACGGACGGACAGATTTTATATTACAATAATAATATAATTATTATAATAATAATAATATAAACGAATTCTTAAAATTATCGCATATTTTTCAGAGGTCTTTCTTTGCTGTAAATAATTGAAAAGAAAATTTACAAAGCGTTCGAAATGCGTTGGAAACTGTTTCGATCTACAGACGTCGTATAACTTTTACAATAAAAGAGATCCTTTTCCTTTAAATTTTGGATTCTGGATAACGCGCTCGCACATTGTATTGTAATATTAGCATTCGACAAAGTCCCCGAGAAATATATATTTAGAAAATTCAATATAAAAAACTCGCGAGTTATTCGCATAAAAGAAGCACGTAGGGCAGAAGAAGGTACATATTTATATACATATGTATACATACATATACAAAGAAGTTGAAAAGTGTAAACGGCTATACGTATTAGATTACGTTACAGAACTCAAACGGAAACGTCTCCTCCATACGTAATTGAAGAAGTTCCCCATTTCTGCCGACGAAAGTGCGAAATAAATTACAATTATACTAAAAAATTTAGACACATCGTACAAATTCGTTGAGAATTTTTTTCATTACATAAAAAAAAAAGAACGAGGAGTATTTTATTTAATTCGAGTCAATGCTAATTGCTTACGATGCACTAATATAATAAACTGGGGATTCTTCCACAGTCGCTAGCCGATTAATTGAGAGCGTTTCCCATGCACATTTGTAGGTACCATACGAAATGGAATAAAATGGCCGATTATATTCCATGCATATATGTAAGTAGCGTGCGAGAGATTCAACAATAATAATTGAATGTTACGCGAAATAATACATATAAAACAGAAAAGATTCCGCTTTTATTCCGTAGGTTCTTATATAAGAAAATAGAAAGCAAATGCAGCGGAAAATACTCCATAGCTATCAATTATAAACGAATTAAGGCTTTCATTGTTGCCCGCGGGGTAGAAGACGGGTCTAAATTGAAATTATCGACCAGCGAGCCTTCAGAGTGGATTTTTTCGTTGAAAAATTGAAGCTTTCGCGACTCGAATGAAACCGAAATTTATCCGAACAATCTATGGATGCGTATCCTGAAGCAGATCGTAAATAAAAAAAAAAAAAAAACAATGGTCTATTGTCGAGAGGTAATTATTTCGAGCAAGTTAACACAATGGTTCCGCCGCTGACGGAAGAGTCCCTTTATAAAAATAAATATGAAGTGGAAAGTGTTCCGCTAAATTTGTATGTACATACATCTAAAACACAAGTGTATGGTTTATTAACTCTTATTGTTTTCATCATTGTAAGCAGGGCTTATATTATCCACGTGGAAAGAGCGATTGATCCACGCCACGTTTGAATGCATAGGCTCAAATCGTTTTCGCCGTTGAATAATGGACCGTATAAATGATCTTATTCAAAGGTCAAAGTGTTTGAAATTTATCAAACTGAAGTGAGAAATCGGGGTTTCTTTTTGTATACGCTCATACTTATGTGGAGAATTCGGGAACATTTTTTTTTTTTTCAATTCAAGTTATTTACAATGTTTGTTTTGATGATTGGCGTGCGCTATAATTCAAAATTGTGCAAAATTGAAAGTGTTCACAGTAACGTATATGTACATACGTTCAACTGGTTAACCTTGGTTTAGTATTTAGTTGGTTAGGTAAAAGTCTCCCTAGAATGAATGAATGACTAGCTTTATTACCCGGCTTTGCCCGGTGTGTAATTAATATAATGTAATATAGTGTTTGTTTAGTAAATTATTTCGGGAGCCCAAAAAAGGGGCCACCGGGGCAGGAGGGGGGTCTGGGGGGGGGTGGTAAGGGGCCGGCATAAATTTTAGGGAGTATAGTAACGCTATTAGGATTTTTCGAGTTTTTTTCGGTTTTTTGGATTTTTTTCAACTTTTTTTTGGACTTTTTTTTTTTTTTTTTTTGAATTTTTTTTTTTTATTTTTTCAACTTTTGATACCCCCTAAAGCCATTCCGGCCCTCAAACCACCTCCCAGACCCCCCTCAAGCCCCGGCGGCCCCTTTAATGGGCTCCCTAAAAGCTATGCCGGCCCGTTACCACCTCCAAACCCTCCTTCTTACCCCGGCGGCCTTTTTTTTGAACTCCCGAAAAGCAATGTCGGCCCCTTACCACCCCACCCTCCTACCCCGGCGGCACCTTTTTTGGACTCCCGAAAAGCTATGCCGGCCCGTTACCACCCCACCAGACCACCCTCCTACCCCGGCGGCCCCTTTTTGGACTCCCGAAAAACTATGTCGGCCCCTTACCAACCTCCAAATCCTCCTTCTTACCCCGGCGGTCCCTTTTTTGAACACTATCTGCTTAAATCTACTTAAATCTGCCGAAAACATCTACTATCGTGTGTACTTCGTCGTTTCTATTAATCGCGCCCGAGCAACGCCTGGTAATCGACGAATGACCCATACGTACATACATACATACAAACTTAAGCGTTTTATATATTAGATTTCGTTTCAATCGTGTTCTATTACTATGTATGTAGTGTGAGCACGTTGAATATCAACGAAGCGTTCTCATCACCCGTACTAAAAAATAATATTATATTTTTTATAGTTGTTGTATAGATGGCGCGTTATAATACAACAACGTAACAATTTAGCAAAGTCGCGAGTCTATTGTGAAATTAAAATCACCGGTTCGGAACATTGAGCGCTTACGCTATGATCCAAACGGAGGGACTTTGCTAAATTGTCACGTTGTTGTATTATAGCGCACCATCTATGCAACAACTTATAAAAACTATTAAATTTAATATTATTTTTTTTAGTATGGGTGATGAGAACTCTCCCTTAATATTCTACGCGCTTACACTAGTTTCTAAATACTGACCTATTAAATGTGAGCATGCTAATTAAACAACTTTTCGTTAGCATTTATACACTACTGCACTTTTGGTTTTGACTATTGTCTAATTTAACAATTTTCTATTTAATATTAGTATGGCTAAGAATATACATTGAACATGATCAATAATTTATATAATATGTATATTATATGTAACTTTAATTTGTTACTATTTGATTTACATATCCTACGATATTACACAAAAATCAAACGAAGAAGCCTGTATAATAAATAAAATAGCGAAATAAGGATTTATAATATATTATATAAGGTACAAGTGATAAACTATCTATTACCCCGTTCAAAACCATAACGTTTTCATTCACAATAAGTAATAGACTATAGAGAATGCGATAGAAAATTTTTTCAGACAAAAGCACGTCGAATAAAATACGCCATAAAAAAAGCCAACTTCCCGTCAATTCTGACGGGTGTATATCATTAAATCAAAAACGCGGAATTACTATATTAGCTCAATTTTAGTTACGCTCTGCTAAACTCGAGCCCCGACAGTAATTAAATCGTAATTACATTACTTTTCATCACTGCACGTATGTATGTACATACATACATACACACGACAGTATAATTATTACACGTGATATATTCTATAATAATAATTCGCTAAAGAGAGGATCGATTGCGAAACAGCAGCGCAGTCTGTAAATATTAACGACACCAACAACGTACATCTATAGCGATCGAAAGTTAAGCAACGCTCGTAAACTACATACATATGTATGTTTTTATGTATGTATGTACATCGAACGGATTGGATTCATTCCTTACGACCGGTAGCTATCTCTCTTTCTATATTGCAGAGGATCTTAACCTTTTCTGGCCCCACAAACCTCTTTAAGCGTCCAATGAAAGTGACGAACTATTTTTGGCATACATTTTTGTATCGATTTTCTTAAAATACATATCAAAAACTATCTAATTTTACATTTAAAATGAAACAAAATGCACCATAGGTGAATTTTCTTTCAAACAAATATCACTTTCGTGTGTATTTTTTTATTAAATTGGCACCAAAACAGCAGCATTGTAAAATAAATAAAAGTTGATTTCAAGCTAACTTAATGCATTTTTTGACAATATTTGACCGTTTGATTCGGGAAATATACTCTCCAGCGATTTTCCGTTGCCTTTTGTAGTGATAAAAGTAACGGTAGAACAACATTTGCGTCCTGCCAAAAACAGCTGTCAAATTTAAGTGCAATAAAGTCATCGTCGAAGCTTTCTAAGGAAAAATTATTCCATTTCAAATGGAAAGCTTTTAAGAGTTGTGTTTTTTTAAATCCTATCATATAACCAAAATAAAATAAAACGACCATTCAGATTATGATGATAGGATGAATGATGTGTAACTTTCTAAGCTTGCGTTTCACACACCTCGTGAAGCTTTATTGAATATGAACGAATGTTTGTGTGAGTGAGTATTTGTATTTAATAGTTTTTATACTTGTTGCATAGATGGCGCGTTGTAATACAACACGTAACAATTTAACGAAGTCGCGAGCCTATTAATAATTTACATTGAAGTCAAATTGAAGCAGGCCCGTTATTATCTAGTTTGGTTGAATGCGTAAGCGCACCTTCTTCCGAACTGAGTTCAAATCCCACTCGCGCGCGGACGGTTCGTATCTTTTAATAATTTACCGAGACGAGCGTTATCGGCAGACAGACACACAGACGGAATAGGGCTATTATATATATTTATTTCTTTAATATAATATTAGCTACTTAGCTAATTTAACTTACATCTATTACACATTATACACTATACTTATACACAACTACTATCTCTCACAGAGGTGTCTCCTCACACTTTTCAAGAATACATCTATGGTCTTAGAAGACTTGACGCACTCAGGGAGGGCATTATACATTAATACACCCCTGTGAAAAACACCACCAGTTGTCTATGTTTTCCTTACTCTACAACTAATTGGTTCTTATTTCTAGTACAATAACTATGGATATCACTATTTCTAATGATATAATTCTTAAAATAATTTGGCAATAACTTATAAACAAAAGACAATGTGCTTAACTTTAAACAATTTCTAATACTCACCCATCCCAATTCATCTAACATACTTCTAATACTTTTTAGCCTACCTTACATTCAAAATACCTCTCATAGCTCTATTTTGTAACCTTTGCATTTTATCTAAATCTTGGCTATTGAACATTTTAAGTACAGTGGCACAATAAACCAGGTGTGGCAAGACAATTGTATTATAGACTAAAACCTTACTTTTTCTACTTAAAATATTTCTTAACCTACATAAACTTTTCTAGCCATTTTTTTTATTATATATTCAGCATGTACCTTAAATTTCAGTTTGGATTATATATGAATTCCCAAATATTTTAAATTATCAACTATTTCAATAATTGTATCACTAATCCTAACTAAATTCAACACATTTTTACTATTCAACCACATCATTTTTGTTTTATTCACATTTAGTTTTAATTTATTTTCACACAACCAATCACTTATATGATACATAAAAAAGATTTAGCTCATTTTTTTTCCTCAACAAAGCCATCTACTATCCTGCTGCGAAGTCGGCGCCACACAAGCGACTCGTATTCAATTTTTTGGTGTGATTATTATGTCGTAATATTTATTCTTTCTCCGCGGCGAAAGTGGACAAAGGCTATCAATGATCAATCAACCGATTCGCATTGACGAACCGGTCAGGTTTCGAGTGCGAATGTCAACATGTCATTCAGAACAATTAATCGCACTATGGCGTAGGATTAGCGCGAAATACATACGTACTCGTACATACATACATTGTATAATAGATATGTATATTCGATACGTGTATAATACATTGTATAGACCTCCATTCAAATCCGTTCAATCGTCTGCAAATTATGCATATATTATTTATCGATTGTACATATTATTGACGGGGTCGTTGATGTATTGATACGCTAATTGAATTGTATGTGTGCGTAATGAGACGCAGTTCGCGTGAATGAGAAATTAAACCAATCGGTACGTGTTCCTTTCATGTTCGTATCATTACATTACGTAAGCTAGTTTGAATTAAGTTAGCATAAAATTTGATTGAATTTTCGGTGTTTTTTTTTTTTTGAATGGTATTCTGCGCACATTACGGAAATTTGATACAGTGAGATTGGTAAAATGTGTGTCAAACAGTTAACGCATTTGTTTACTAAAATGATATGAAACAAAGTTGTTTGATTTTTTATTTGATGCTGAAAATTTTTTCCCATTCTGTTTGATATATTATAATTTACAAACGTACACGCTATGTGAATGAAACTTAAAGATAATAATAAATAGTTGTGTTCAGTTGATTTTTCCATTTGTTTCATTATCTTCATTCAATCAACCCCTACCTAACCTAACCTAACCTAGCCTTTATGATTTGAGTAATAATAGTAATATTGTTTAGTTCACACGAAACTGTAATTACTGTAAAGAATAGCTCAACGTTGACCTGACTTAACCTGATAATCTGAAGAAATGCATTATTACTTCGTTCACGAGAGAATTTGTTTACAGAATTGTCAACATAACCTAATCTGTAGAATTTGCCGTTCAAAAGTGAGCGTTTTATACGGATACGAGTATCTCACATCGACACTCCAAACAAAATAAATTATGTAAAATAGTAAACCATCAATATCACCGAGCAACAAAAAACCACGTTTTTTAAAACCCAAAGCGGAGATTGGTCAATCTTTATTAAGTTTAACCCACTGAATTCGAATCCGCCAATGATTTTTGTTGATATTCGATATTTGCGATTTAAAAAATGTAAAAAATATCCATTTTTTTGGCTTTTGCGGTCTATAACTCAAAATATAGTATAAGCTGTGCTCAAAGTGAGTATTGAAATCAATAGTCAGATATTTTTCCAGATATAAATATATTGATTGTGATTTTTTATTTCACCACGTTTATAAGAATTGGTTTTCAATTTCAATATTTTTTTTATTTTATCTTAACGTACTAATTCGAGCGGCAAATGATTTTAAACCACGTCATGATATGTTACCGGCGGCGCGCTTATCGGTCATTATCGGATTAATCCAAAATCAAAATAAAGTCAAAATCATTGTCGAATTCGAATTCAGTGGGTCAAACTTAGTAAAGATTGACCAATCTCCGCTCTGGGTATTTTTTTTTTGTTGCTCAGTGTATTTAATGAGCGAAAATATAACACATGATATAATATTTCAAACAATTCACATACTCATTATACAAACCATACTACATATGAGTCGCCTAGTTCCAAATCCCGATAAGTCCACAATATATAAAAAACGAGGATAAAATATTTTCTGGTTCTAAGAATGTTTTCAAACGATGCCTTATACTTGAATTATTCCAAATACCGCCAAGTGCGCCGTAAAAGAATATTGAAAATCAGTGTTAGTTCCAAAAACTGACAATTGCACTATGATAAAAGCTGATAAAGGCCATATTTAGAAACAAACAACGATAAGTCCATGTTTCTAATCTCAATATTTTGTTTAATATCAACAAAATTAATTTTAAATGAGTTTAAACGCTATCAAGCAAATAAGTCTGTAGCAGAAAAACCGCGTTTGCGAACAAGTGAGTTTTATGGACTTATCGGGATTTGGAACTAGGCAACTCATATGTATGTATGATGAAAAACAATAGTTTAAAAGGGGCGTATTTAATACAAATACATATATATATATATATTAAACAGTACACATACGCCATACATCTATCATACACATAGAGCGCATTCCCACGGACTCGGCTTTTCACGAATTTTCACGCGGGAAAACGTGTAATTAATTCACGTCGGTTGTCAGAATCGTTTGCTCTCAATTTCATTCTCAGTCCTCGTGGACTAAGATGAATGTTTGTTGCGTGTAATTCGACAAAATTTTCCGACGCTTTTACGAAACGACTATTTGCCACTGAAAACGACGCTTCCGTTGATCTAAATATTATTACACACACGGTACAATGCATATTATTTAGAAATTAGCTCATAAACAGGATATTGTTGAGATTATTATAATATTTATAATATAAAGGCGTCGTACAATAGTTAATGGGCGACAAACTAGGTGAACGCAATCGACGAATTACCACACTGGGAACGGAAACTCTTTATCAGATTCGGATTGCGGTTTCGATAAAAGATAGGTATTTATATATTGTAGGATAATAGATTTTTCTTGTTCATTATAAGTGTCCCTTTGAATACTTTGCGATAATGCGAATAAATAGCCGCATCCTCGATTTAGAATTTTAGTTGACCCAGTCGTTGGCACGGATGTACGCTTTGTTATTATAACACAATAGCATAATCGGACACAAGGAAATCTGTCAACGAAATGCTTGTCCATGTTTAGAATTTCATATATGTACGTACATATATATTGCATGTTGTATTTTGGACTAAAAACCTGTTAAATAAATAAATATAATAAAGTATCATATGAAATCTGGCAATTATTATATATACATATATAATAGCCCAAATCCGTATGTCTGTCTGCTGTAAACGCTCGCCGAGGTAAATGATTAAAATACACAAATGGTTCGGGACATTGAGCGCTTACGCTGTGATCCAAACGGAGGTGATGACAATATTAATTCTTAATAGGCTCGCGACTTTTCTTAAATTGTTACGTGTTGTGTTATAACGCGCCATCTATGCAAAAACTATGTATAAAAACTATCAAATACACGTATACTCACCCACAAACAAACGTTCGTTAATATTCAACGGGCTTACACGGGTTAAATTATATTTATCGTAATTTAAGAATTGAACGTTTGCTTTTAAACGCTCGGAGCAAATGTTGAAGTAATCGGTGAAAATCTTTTGAACAATTTGGCGTGTGGAAAATTTTTCAGAATCCTCACTTCAGGTTCAAATATTCTAAAGGAATAATATCGCTTTCGACGTCACCAAATATTGACATGAATCCAATGAAACTGTTTTAAATTACAATAGTTACAATAATAATTGTACATATGTACATACAGTATCAAAACAGTATCAACTCAAAAATTAAGATTTTTTATTCGGATTCTACAAACGAAGCTGCATGAACCAACAAAAACAAAATGAAATGTTTTAATCTTTAATATGCTTGTTTTCATAAAAAAAAAAAACAGTAAATTCCTATCACTTATAGCGACATGACAACAAGTTTTTTGTCGTTCCTGAAAAAAGTGTTTTTTGAGTTTAGATCTACATACATACATATGTAGGTGTGCGATATATGTATAATACGACTACATATAAAACTATATTTCTTAAAAAACGATACATCGAAAAGAAGGTGATGCGATTTCAATGCACGGCAGTGTATAGCAAAATTGTTAAAAATAGTACAACAATGCAATGGTAAAATAATATGTACATACATACATACATCATTTCGCACGTACAAAATATGAATTTGTGGAAATATTCAGACAAAATATAATACATGTATGTATGTACGTTGAAAAATTACTATTATATTCCGAGTGAACGTTGTTAGTACGTGAGATATTTACACATAAGGTTAAAAGTAACGCAAAGTAATAAAATATTACATATGTATGTATGTAATATAGGCGTAAAGAAGAGAGCGTCACGCGCGACTGATACGAAAAATAAGATCCAATATTTTTTATCTTATTTTTAAAATTCCGAATATACCCTCTAGGTACTTTTTTGACGGGTTCGTGGCGAACAAAAAAAAAATAAAAACGAAAAGTACACCGATATATTACACAGACGACAATTTAAAAAAGCTCGATTTGTTCGAAAGCCGATCAAACGGGTGTGTGCGTGTTGGCGAAAGTGGACTTTTGACGTATCGATTATATTACATACATATATTGTTTTAAACAAAAAAAAAATCCAATTGGGAAAGAGTCTTCACCGGTGTGATTTTCACGCAATATGACGAGGACGAGACAAGAGTGTGTGCTTACACTCAAAATAAACGCAACGACACTCACTCTTAAGAGTAGACAAAATATTTGGACCGAGTCCAATTGAAAAATCGCGATTTAAATCTGCGACAAAGTTGACCTTTCATACATACTAAGACAACATACGCACAGTGTACTTTGTTATTGTTAGTTAAATTGCGTTATCGGACCCGTTGAATATCAACGCCCGCTGAATTTTAAATATCGTAAAGCGCTTTTTTAAAAGAGATCCCCATTACCCAAATCGATCGATCCCCGATACCCACTGGAAAAAAATTGTATTATATTAATTATTATATATATTATAATTATTAATTATTATACCTATATATATATAATAATTATAATTTTGTAAGTGATTTTGTAAAAATCAAAAACAAAAAAAAAATAATAGTTTTTATATCGCCATCTATGTATTATAAGCGGAGTTTTTATTTTATAGGTAAAGCAGAGCCACGATCCCTCGTTTTGGCAGATTAGTCTAAGGACGTTCTTCCCGAGCCTTGGGTCCTGGGTTCGATCCCCCACTCTTTTTGGTTTTTTAATTATTTTTCCTCAGCGAGCGTTATCAGCAGACAGACAGACGGATTTCGGCTATTATATATGTATATAATGGTATTTACACATAAAGGCGATCGCACACCGTATTCGTATTCGCATAGCGAAGAAACGCACAGGTGGCGCTACATACACCACTACTGATTTCCTACCGGAAAACGGCGCGAAATTGCAACAGAATTTGTTGTACACGATTTTTTGTGGATGACATTTGTGGAAAAGTATCCCATCCTGTACGATCTGACTTGATAGGTTATGTCAGAGTGACAGAAACCAGACGATTTTGTCAACAGTCAGCCGATCTTCGATGTCACACCGTTATAAATTACATTCAACAATAAAAGTATTTAACTAGTCATGCATATAGATATGCGGCCAACATTAGAACATTCGTCTTCATCTGTGGAGTCCATGTCAGAATCGTGAGTGAAATACAAACGTTCCGAAAGCGAGGTGACAAATGGTATTTCGCTATTCGGCCGTTGAGTGTCGAATGGCGCTGCAGGTCGTACCAGTGTGTGCGGTACAATCGACAGCTGATATTTTGATAGCTGAATTTCGCACGAAATTCGCAGAGGTGTGCGAGCGCCTTTTATAAATAAAATCAGTTAATGCGTCGATCGTACGTACATACATATGTATGTATGTATGTAGAAGAAGAAAGCAAAATCTCGAGTGCAAGTAAGTAGTAAGTGGCACGCGATACCGGTCAATTATTATTTAATAGACTTACATTTTTATCGACTTTTGTAGTGCGCTCTTTCCGATGCGTTACGAAACATCCGCTCGTTCGAATTTTGTTTATTTTGCATTCGAATGATTTAATATGCAGATATTTTGGCGTGGCACGCGTGCAAAAACTTGTCGAGCGACCTTAGAGCGATTTTTCCATTTAAAAAAATTAAATATGGAATCGGATGATACATTTAAAGCGACGTAAAAAGCAAAGTCTATCTATCATGTTTTGAATTCGGTCGAGGTGAGTGTTTTCACACGAACGACGCTATTCAACGCAACGTAACACAAGAAATAAATTAATTCATAATATTTATCAACTGTAATGGAAATAAACGTACATTATAATATATTATTATATATCGATGGGTATTATATGTCCAGTTTAAAAAAAAATTGAATTATCATACACAAAACGTCCCTCTGCATCAAACCTTCATGTTTAAGAAGATATATTTGAGAAGATATTGCCTCATTCAAATATATAATATGTCCATTTCGTCCATAGTTTTCACGCAAAAGAGATGTATGTCTGTGCACTAACCCATCGATATACATATAATAGCCCTATATAATAACTTATAAATAAACGTTAGCATACAAAATTTCGCATTCTCTTTTACACTCAACCCGCCCAACTCATTTAACATACTTCTAATTTATTCTAATATACCTATTAACGCTTAAAATAGCTCTCATCGCCCTATTCTGTATAATTTGAATTTTTTAATCATCGCCTCATCCAGCGTATTCACAATAGTACCACAATATATGTACATACTATGTGAGGACGAACAATTGTATTGTAAACTAAAATTTTTGATTCCTTAGACATAACATTTCTTAACCTACATAAAACTCCCACTTTTTTTGCCATTTCTATGTACATACATACATATGTACTATGAAACGAAGCCCTACACTTTTCGATCCCTCAAATTATCTTCTTACCAATCAATAGAAACTACATGTATGTACTATTAGTGTTGTAAGTCGAGAATATTCGAGAATTTTCATTTTTCTTGGTTATAAAACATCTCTAGATAGTTTAATAGCTATTTAGAGGATTCTAGGACATTTTCAGAACCTAATAAGAGTAATAGGACTTTCTAGAGTGTCTGAGAGCATTTTTGAATGACATTTTTTCATTCCGACGACACTGAATGTGTCATTTCGTCATTTTAACATACGCACTACTAGCATGAACGTTTTCCGCGAAATTCTCACAGGAATACAATGCTCATTAACTCTGGAAGCAATAAATTATGTATACATATTTTTATTGCTTTGATCATGATATTCCAGTGTAATTGTTCCAACTTATGATATAATCATTCATTTAAACTTAGCACAAAATATTGTAAAAATTTTGTCATATTCACGCCTCAATAAAATTTAGTTTTTGTCACGGATACTAAACTAATATTATTCGTGTAATTCGTATCACCTCTCCCAAGTAATTAGCCCGGATTAGAGGGAGTTTACTGTATATTTAAGCAAATACAGTAAGAGTTTATTTATTTAAAATACACGTTGGCCGATGGAGCCCAGGGTACATTGCATTATGTACTACAATTTTAAACAGAAAATTCTCGGTTTGGAGAAGATTATTCTCACAAAAGATTATTCCCGAGAATTTCACAACACTATACAATTTACTTTCAAGGCAAGGCACACATGAAAACTTGATAATTTCAGCACACGTGTACCAGTATTGTACCAACGCGCGCACGATCCTGCACAAACACGACCTGTTCGCTTCCGTTTTAATAATTCAGTCCATTCGAGTTCGTCCCGTCGATTGATCCGACGGAATTAGACTGTACCCGTGTACAGGTGCACATTGAACCGTTTGAAATGGCCGATATATTGAAAAAGTCAAAACGTTAAGTACCTACCAAACGTCGGAGCGTGGAAAGTATGCGGTTTCGACGTGCGAGACACGTGGAGCAGGTGTGATAAGACGTTCGAAAATCGCAATCACTTTCTTGGCCCACATAGACCAAGATATGAAAGTGGTCTTGCCAGGGACATTAATCGACCTTGGGTCTTTGAATACCAAGCCTTTGGGCATGCTCGTAAAGTTTAAGAGCGACAAATGGACCGGTCCTTTCCGACCGGTCACTCTCGCTTTCGATACAATTCGCGTTTCGCAAAGGATTACATTGGACTGAAAGTATGCACGTATTCGAGAGGTTAACGACGTGCGCCTCTTTATCTGCATAAAGTTCATTAAAGTGATTTGTAATTACTTATGTGCGTGTGTGTGTGTGTGACGTGACATACATTCTGACTAATTGATGCGAAGGTATAATCAATTGAATGCCATCGTCGATTGCAATATGGCTTATAATGCAAAAATTGTGGCTTTATGAGATGAAACAGTACGACTGTTCTACTTCTTCAATCATCGATTGGATAAGATTTCACTATTTACAAAGAAACACTTTATTAAATAATAAATACTTTATCCTATATAATATGTAGATTAACAGAATTAAGCAACGCAAGTATGAAAATAGGCTTAAAAATTAATTATAATTATTTTTAATGAATTTTGCACACAAAGCGTAGTCACAGTAGATAATCATATTGTAGAGATAGTTGATAGTTATTTATACCTAGGACAATTGGTGAATATGACTGGTTGTAAAGAACGAACAATGAAATTAGGATGGAGCACTTTTGGAAGAATGAACATAGTTTTTAAATCCAACATTCCGCTATGCTTAAAAAAGAAGGCATACGACCAATGCGTACTGCCAGTTATGATGTGTGGATGTGAAACTTGGACGCTAAATTCAAGGATGCTACGTAAGATCCAGTGCACACAGAGAAGCGTAGAAAGATGTATGCTCGGTATAATAAGAAGAGATCGTAAGAGGAATACATGGGTAAGAAATATGATCAAAGTGGCAGATATACATACATACATAGCTGAACGTGTGAAAAAGTTGAAGTGGACACATAGCGAGAAGAATGAATGGTATCCGAGAGGATGTGAAAGAAAGCAAGGTAGACCGAGTGGAAGAGGATTGGAAAGGCCTTCATCCAGCAGTGGATGGTGAACGGCTGAAAATGATGATGAATGCAGTTTTAATTTTTAATCGGTGTTTTGATGTTTGAATAATATTATTTGCCTTTTTTAAAAAAAAGTCGTGAGTCACTTGGCTTTTATAAAAAGGGGTCGCCACTCGAAAAAGGTTGGAAGCCTGTGGTTTATCCTATATATATGTATACAATTGACATAAGATTCACCTATGTAGTTCCAAATAACGATAAGTCTACAATATGTACATACATATGTATACAAAAATCGAAAAAAAAATATTTCTGGTGCTTGAAATGTTTTAGAACGATTCCTTATACGTACTTGAATTCTTCCAAATACTGAATACGTTCCAAAAAACGGACAAATTCGGTTAGTATATTATTAATTTAACACCAATTCAATGTATTTCATTTTATAAATGTATACCAATTAAAAACAGTGGCATTTATTCAGTCTGCATAAAAAATATTAAGACAATATTGCAGATAAAATATATTGAACTTGCCAGTGAACGTTTTCATTACGGTCAATTAGATGCAAAATTTAATTTCGAATAAATTTCCATAATTTTGTTTGAAATATTTCAATTAAAAGCCATTCAATAAAGGATTAGGATTCGATTTGACTGGGGGACCTACAACTTTCATTGAGACAAAATAAAAAATGAACGTTTTGCAGACACGAACAAAGTCTATAATATGCACTGAATTTAGATTAGAATTTGACATCTCGCCAACGCGTCAATTTCAAAACATCCTGATTAAATTTCATCCGCAATCCTTGTCGAGTGCGAAAACGAAAGTGCACTCGATATGCACCGGCGGTCAAGCGTCAAATCCACGTACATTTTTTTTTTTTCGAGATCATCACGCCACATTCACCAAAATCTTACGTCAAACGCTATCTATCGCCACGATCGATCGCCGCATTTGCAACGATCGATGTCGAAAAACAAAATAAACTACCTATGTATGTACACCGACCGAATTAATCCGCGATGTTTTTTAAAGATTTATTTCGACGTAATGGTTGCGAGAGTTGCGCAACGTCGAAACTTCACGATCTAATTCTTAAAGAAAATACGAGACTGAAAAAAAAAAAAAAAATTGAAGACATCGTGATTTAATAGAACGTCCGAATTCGTACCGCATCGGTATTCCGACACGATAAAAAAAAAAGTAAAAACACGATGTGGAAATAAATAAATACATCCACAGGTAAAACGATGTGCGATCAGTATGCTCGAAGAGTGGAGGATCTCTTTTAAAAATTCAGGACGAGTTCGAGTAAAATTTCCACTCAAGGAGAGTTTCGCCAAACTTTCGTCGATAAACTACAATGGGAAAAGTTTGCGTGATGGCAGCTCGTTAAATCTATTTCGAGCGACGAATTTAGATTTTTATCGCTTTGTTTAATTAATAATACTGTTTATTTTGTATATATATATATATATACGGATTTGTGCGTATATAAATCGGTCAGAAGGCAGATTAATAGAAACGCATTAGAGAGGCTACCCTTGCGTAATGGACGAGAAGATTGATGAGGTCATTCGATACAGGGTGTCGCAAAATTAACCTCCAAAACACATATTCAACTAAACTAGACAACGCTAGCTAATAGATAAATTCAAATTGGCAAGATCAAAGAGCTCTATAGCGTTTAATAACAAACGAACTTGAAGTTCGAGCCCTAAACTAACTAACTAAAGAACAAGGTAATATACCTACTATACGTACATACATACATACGTATATTCGATTTGAGGCGAAAATTCGGCAAAATTATGACAAATTGAAATGAACGCTTCAATATGTTTTTCAATAGGAATACGTTTTTAATATCGTCGTTTTAATTCGACTTGCGAAATTCAATTTAATTAGTCGACTGTAGTATAATTGGCTGAGAAACTTTTTCAATAAATTTTGTTTCTTGTTCATAATACGATTCGAATTTCGTAATTTAGAGGGGTTTCCTAGATATTGTAATAAATGCGATCGGTGAAAGGAGTGAAAGTTCACAGAAAACTAGGTACATATACTTCCAGGTGAAGAATACGACTACAAACGCGAACGAAACGTTCAGAAAGCGCTGAAGTGCGAAAGCAATAAGAAATCACACAAATCTACTATGTAACTAGTGTAAACCCGTTGAATATCAACGGAGCCGCTTTCTCATCACCCGTAATGAAAAATAATATTAAACTTAATAGTTTTTTTTATAGTCGTTGCATAAATGGCGCGTTATAATACAACAACGTAACAATTCAGCAAAGTCGCGAGCCTATTGAGAAATTATATTGTCAAATTGTAGCAGGCCCGTTATTATCTAGTTTGGATCATAGCGTAAGCGTTCACTGTCCCAAATCGGTGTTCTCGGGTTCAAATCCCACTCGTGCGACGTTCTGGTTTTTTTAATTATTTACCTCGGCGAGCGTTATCAGCAGACAGACACACACACACAGACAGACAGACAGACAGTCGGAATAGGGCTATTATATAAGTATATGATGATGAGAAAAATTCTTAATTATTCCGATATAATGATCATTATTTTTGATATAAATTGATTGAAAATTGTAGAAGTAACTCAAATGCCGGCGCCAGACATAAGTTCAAAGAAGTGATCACTTCTTTGAAGACTTTGCTCACACATTTGTTCACATATTGTTGTATCTGCCAGATATGTACATATGTGTTCAAAGCTCTCCACGGCGACGCTCGCGCAACTGGGATTTGCGCAGTGTGGCAGGCACACAAACATTTGGACTTTTATCCCTTTGATGTGCGCTAAAAAACCGACACGGAATGGCAAAGCGCACTTAAGTGTTCAAATATGTGACAATAGTATAAAATGCCCGTGCCACACATGTGAACACTTATTTGATCACATCTTTGAACACATGTCTGGCGCGGGCATAAGGAGATGATCATTGTACGAAAAACACATAAAAAAATTCACCGAGTTATTTTGAAATAAATTTGATTGAATATTGACATAAAATAATGCAACTGAATGTTTAAATGATACTACTATAGGTAGATACAACTACTGTTGAAAAACCATTGCATTTTAAAGTGCATTTAGTTTTTGATAGCTTAGTCGTTTAGTCTATTACATTTTTTTTTTTTTTTTTATTTGAGAAAGAAACATACAGTTATAATTAGAGAAATACAAAATAGAGATGAACAAAGTTATGACATAAACCAAAGTAGTTTCTTTAAATAAATTTTATATAACATAGGTGAAGAAATAGAAAGATAATAGATATAGTTTATATAAGTAAAATTAGATATAACATAAATAAAGAATAGAAAGATGATGAATGTAAGAAACATAAAGAAAGTAGTGAGAAGGGAAAGGTAGATTTAGAAGAGTGTGGGTAGGATTAGGGATTGGAAAAGTGTTTATATAGATGAATTTTGAAAGTAAAGAGGTTGGAGGTGAATATATCAAATGAAATAGGAAGTTTGTTGAAAGTATTGCATGATCTGTTGATGAATGAGTTGCGAGATAAGTTTGAGGATAAGAACTTAAGGTGGAATAAATTAGGATGACGGAACGTTCTGGAAGGACAATTGAGGGAGATTTTAGAAAGGAGATAAGGACTATCAACTGAATTGTTAAGGATTTTGTACAACAAAAATTATATATTGATCAACTAGTACTGAAACTTAACTATTACAAACATACCATAGTTAATTCACACATTCGACATATGTACATACTACATACATATGTATATACAAGTGGCCTTTTCTTTACGTATCATTATCCCTTAGAATCCAATAAGTAAAGCAAACAAAAGCACGCAAAAAAAAAGGAAAAAAGATATATATTTTCACCTGTAACATTTTACTTTCGAGAGAGTCGTTCAACGCACAAGAACGCATAAGATAAGAAAACTTCCCCTTTCAGTCTTCGAAGAACAACTTGTTATAAACGAGAAGTGGAACTCTAGCTAGCTATTGCGAACTTTTATAACCGTGGGAAAAGTTTTCAAACGCAAAGGACATAATCCCCATGTACTTATCTCATGAACACACCGAACTAATTTCTGCCTTCATTATAAAAATATAATTAAAGCTTAATTTTACCTCATTAGCACTAACGAACGGCAATGGCTTCAAGTGCTCATAAAAAAAAAAAAAACGAAGACGAAACGAAAGTGAATATCGCTTAGATATTTGTACTAGATCGGTTTTGCGGTCAGCCTTGACCCACAGATGATATGTCAAAACGTATTGCATCATCATCATCATCATCATCTCCGAATCGAATACCCGTAGAGCTCATTCTTAACCAAATACTGGTTTTATGAATTGGTTTTAAAATTCAACGTTTTATCGTAGTGCTACTTGACCGCGACTTCACAATTTGCATAAATTTAGAGATAAGCGTTCCGAGAAGAACAGCGCATGACTAACGTTCTGGTGAGAGTGTTCCGGTGATTTCTTTGCAATTATTTTCACAAGTATAAATTGACAGTGCATCAAACATAAGGAGAGAAAAAAAATATCGGTAATGAAGGCAAGTCTACATACATAGTCGGTTGACCCAGTTTTTCAAATGTACACTTTTACCATTGCATACTACTTCTCGTGCGGTGAAGTTCAAGCGAATGAAATATTTTAAATAAAAATTTGTCTCATAAGTGTGCAAATTTGCGATGATCGATGACCGTTTATTCGATCGACGGATTAACGGAATTCGACGAGTCAATGACGCCGAGTTTGAACTCTAACGGTTCTGAAACTTTTTACTTTATCCATATACGTAGTATAGATAAATTATTGTTGTTTAGCTTACATATCGACGAGTTAGTGCACACATATTGTATGTCCAGTTTTGTGTTAAAATATTGTAAGTGACATATGTATGTACATACATATGAGTCGCCTAGTTCCAAATCACGATAAGTCCATAAAACTCACTTGTTCGCAAACGCGGTTTTTCTACTACAGACTTATTTGGTTGATGGCGTTTAAACTCATTTAAACTTAATTTTGTTGATATTAAACAAAATATTGTGATTAGAAACATGGACTTATCGTTGTTTGTTTCTAAATATGGCTTTTATCAGCTTTTATCATAGTGCAATTGTCAGTTTTGGAACTAGCACTGATTTTCAATATTTTTTTTACGGCGCACTTGGCGGTATTTGGAATAATTCAAGTATAAGGCATCGTTTGAAAACATTCTTAGAACCAGAAAATATTTTATCCTCGTTTTTTATATATTGTGGACTTATCGGAATTTGGAACTAGGCGACTAATATGTACATTAGGGTGGAACGATCTTGTAAGAAGAAATTTTTTTTCGTAATATCAAAAAACGCGGGTGCGAGATTAGTACTCTATCACATACCCATCATAACTGCAAAACATCTCTTAAAAATATTAATGTTTAGTACTGCCCCAAGCTGCTTGAATATTGGGAAAAAATATAAAATCTTCCCATGATTAGTAGGTGGAGCGAAATTATTTTTTTTTGAAAATCGAAATGCTTGGGTTTGGAAAAGTTGCTCTATAGATATACAAAACAAACGGTGTAATAATTATTTTTTTTAAATTTTTACTCTTTATACTTTCCTAATGGAGTTAGTAGTATTAAAACGCAGTTAAAATGCATTTCTTGTCGTTTATTTGATTTAAGACAATGCAAACAAGTAATACATAAGTTTCAGTTACTAATTAAAAAAAAAAAAAAAAACAAAGGAAATATCACACCAGCATCCCACAAGAAAAACTTAAAAATAACCTAAATACTAGTGGTAATAATATTTTTACTTTATCCTAATCGGATAATTTTGTGTTGAAAACAGGCATTATTTTTCGTTATTTGAATCTCATTTTTATGAAATCATCTTGCTTTGAGGGTCCACAAACAGTAGTAGAGACTTCTGTCACTATTTTCACTGTGTAACTTGAGTGTAGTAAGGAAAAATCTTCATCTGAGGTAAAATGACTATTTATTACTTTTTGATCGGCAATAACTTGTAAAATAGTCTCTTTATCTATAAATTTGTTGTCAATTTATAATATTGCCACAATATGCTTCAACGCACACAATGCTGTGCACTAACCCATCAATATGTACTAAAAAAGCAAGTATTTAATGCTATAGAATCAAATGTATGTTTATTTCCAAGAACTCGGAAGAATCAAACATAATAGATTCATATATAGGTACATATGTAGAATCATTCCAAGAATTTCGTATGAGTTAAAGCTAAAAAAAAACACTGATGTTGAAAACGAAACTCTAATTAAAGGTTCACAATCGTATAACGGTCATACATACATCCTTTGCGTCAGTCAAATCAAAGTCAATAGTTATTAGATTAAGGACCACTCTTCTAAATGGAGACAAGCATTTCGGTCAATCGCTAAGTAAGGAAGTGGAATTTAGACTTATATTTAGGTCAATTAGAGTACTTTTACGAGAATAAACGTTGCAGTGCAGATCAGAAATCCAAAGAGAAAGGCTTTCGATGACGCACTATTGGGCAAAATTAGCTTTTAATACTAAAACATCTCTATAGAGATTGGGTAAAGAGCAGCCGGATAATAAGAAGAGCTTTGAAAGTAGCAATCGACGTAATACGTACAAGCGAATTTATTTCACTTACACACGACGAATACTCAATAGATAGAGACAGTGTGGAACAATATACATATTTATGTGTAGAAAGTGATTATATTCGTGGGGACGCACACGTATTCGTACATGAGACTACATATCAAACGCGTGCAGAGCGAAACTTCTCTGACAAGTGATCAATATGTATAGATCGACCGATTTGTGTTAACGTTTCGATCACTTTCGGACCGGTTCGGACATCTCTATGTACTTAATATGAGAAATTGGATGGATGAAAAAAATAATCCAAAACAAAACCAGTCGAAAGAAAGGAAAGCGGGGAAAATCGCGGCAATAGCGCCAGTGCGATTTCTCACACTCTTGTTACGATTTGTGTGCGAAACTAATATTTTTAAATTGAATGCACACAAGTCACCGGTTCTCAATCGCTGCACCCATGACGATTTTGCAGCAATCATTCCATTGAGGAACGACAAGAGAGGCGGATGTTGTTGGGCAATGAATTCCGACTCGTCTGCTCCGTACACAAATATCTCCATGTACTGTGTGTCGGTACTAAAATCGGTATTGTTTAAAAAATTTATACCTCAGAAGCTGTGGCATTAATTATATTTACCAACCACTGTGCAACAACTAATACAATTAAGAAAAAAAATTCAATATGAACATTAAAATGCTTTTTTTGTTCATCACCGTAGCGTTATTACTAGATACCGGTCAGAATTGGCATGAACGTAGGCTGCAGGTACAGAAACCGGTTTGCGGGGCCGTATTGGAAATTGTCGTCAAGGCTGAAATATAGGCGAGAAGTATGAAGGAGCGGGAACGGCTTGCAAAAGCTGATATCATCGAAAAAATCGCCTTTTCGAGTTTTACGACTTTCTTCGCGGTCCAAATTATAATCGTTTCCAGGATTCCATCACCATGATTAGCAACGAACTATGTACGTCTTAACAAATAAGTTCATGAAATCCTGGAAACGATTATAATTTGCAAGCTTTTGCAAGCCGTTCCCGCTCCTTCATACTTCTCGCCTATATTTCAGCCTTGACGACAATTTCCAATACGGCCCTGCAAACCGGTTTCTGTACATGCAGCCTACGTTCATGCCAATTCTGACCGGTCTCTAGTTATTACATAGTTCCGGAGAAATACATCTTTGAAAACGGTATGAGTTTTTTAAACCCCTTCCTTTTTTTTGTACGGTGATCATATTTTTTTGGAGAAAATAAACGACAAATCAGAAATTGTTTCATAATAAAAAAAAAGAGGTAGCGTTTTTTTTTGTTTCAATAAAACTAAAAAGCTTTATAATATTCATTATAAAGTATAAGCATAGCATTTTAAACAATCATATTATTACTTTTTTTTTAATTTAATTTTGATACTTTTCACAAGAATTAACTTTTTTTAATGTTTAGTGTTTTAAGAATTCATAAAACTGTATACAATTCATGTCAAAGTTGCGTTTGGTATAAATGCACGCTTCCAATGTTTCGATTTTCAATTGGGTTTTTTCACTGGTTCACCAATGAAAATACTCGTTCAGTGGGGGCCAGTGAGATTTTTAAAAGATACGTGTTTATCTGTGAAATATTTAAAAATTTCAACCAATCTATGTATGTACGTTGGCAGAACTCGTCATTTTGTCGCCATTCTTCGATCTTTACATTTCATGAAATAGTTCAACTTCATTTATATTTAAGTTTCAGTGACTGAAAACGCTTTCCTCGATTTTGTTGCATCTTTTAATATGTATTGAATTTTTTCAAAATCTAAAACACTTGATTTTTTCGTTCAATTAACTTTAATATATGTATATTGTTGCAATGTTAAAGCTTGGCTGTGAATAAAAACTAATTATGCCTCAGCAAACACATCATTAAAAAGTTTTTTCAGAATCGTGGGACATTTTTCCAGTTTCAAAAAGTACGATTTTAGTGACTTGAGTAATTTTAATATTCTCTCTAAAGCTGGTAGAAAAGTTACCCATTGCGTTTTGCTGTAACCCAGTAGTTTTCTATATTGAACATCTATGTATGTACATCATCACAAAATTCTTTCAATTTTTTCACTTTTTACTAATATCACTTTAATATCTACCGGAAAACAATCGACACAAGTGCTTATGCAATTATTGCACTGCGTGATATGCGCCAATATTCAATTTACTATTTCAATTTACAAAATAAAGGACAGAGCAGTAAAATAAATGACTGTCCTCTTAAATAAAGGACGTATGTTCACCGTATGTATGTATGTGGCAAGTTAATAAACACGATTTAATTATCGACAGACACCGGATGTTGATAACAATAAATAATAATAATAAAAAAATAGCACTATCGATCACTTTTCAGTGCATAACGAGAACAACCGTCACAAGGTGGTAATAAAACGATCAAACATGACCAGAAAGAAAATCATCGGTGAAATCGAACGGCCTTTTATAAACGTTGACAAGTAAACGAGTTAATTTTCGATTCGTATCTGCGATGAATGCTAATGGAATCAATTATCGCGATCGTAAGATACAATTAAAACGCCTATAATTGTTATCATTATACTGCAAATTACAATAGATAGTTGAATAATATCAGCCAACCGGATTTTCGTGAGAGTCGAGTGGTAAACAAAAAAAAAAAAGATTTTCACACCTATCAAATTCCAGGTCGAACGCTATCGGAATGTGTAAATATTTGCATACAATTAAGCGGAAAATTCGTATCAATTGATCGGTAAATGATCTTCGAGCGTATTAGGGCCACTTTGTACGATCGGATCGATATGGAAAGCAATTTGTATCGTTTAAATAGCGGCTGTATCCATTTGCAACAACTCAATTTATATGATATTGGAAATGTGTTTTCTAGGAGTTTTGTGTGCACGAGGCTTTTACGTAAATTGACTGTTGATCAATCAAACTTTGGGCAATGTCGAGAATAGTACCGTTACAATTCTAAAATTAGCCAATTAGTTACAAATTTTATTCGACCAATTAGTCGGCAGCCGATGTATCGATGCATAATTGGAATCGGATTATTCAGAAATATAATGATTGCAAAAAATAAATTTATACAGCATAAGAATTGCCATATTCTGTACATCGGAAAATAATCTAAAAAATTTCATCCACCAAATACTACATATAATTCTATGAACTTTCATGAAATATCTTCAACACGGTTTTATAACGCAATTTAGTCAGTTTTCTTACAAAAACTATTCAAATTAACTGACTACGTAGATTTCCTTTACCTTCTATACTAGTGTAAGCCCGTTGAATATCAACGAATGTTTGTCTGGTCGAGTATATATATGTCTATTTAATAGTTTTTTACAGTTGTTGCTTTATAATATAACACGTAACAATTTAGCAAAGTCGCGAGCCTATTAAGATATTGTATTGTCAAATCGTAGCAGATTCGTCATCGCCTCCTGGTTTTTTAATCATTTACCGAGGCGAGCGTTATCAGCAGCCAGACAGACACACACAGACGGATTTGGGCTATTATATATATGTATGTATAACTAGTGTAAGCCCGTTGAATATCAACGGAGCGTTCTCATCACCCGTACTGAAAAATAATATTAAATTTAATAGTTGTTGTATAGATGGCCCTTTATAATACAACAACGTAGCAATTTAGCAAAATCGCGAACTTTCAAACGATTTATATGTTCAAAATATAAGGGATCTCGCATTATCTAGTTTGGCTCACAGCGTAAGCGCTCAATGTCCCGAACTGGTGATACCGGGTTCAAATCCCACTCGTACGACGTTCAATTTTTTTTTTTATTATTTACGTCGGCGAGCGTTATCAGCAGACAGACAGACGGATTTCGGCTATTATATATTGTGATAGTGTAAGCCCGTTGAATATCAACGCCCGCTGAATTTTAAATTACGTAAAGCGCTTTTTTAATAGAGATCCCCACTAATTGATCGCACGGTTGTAAGTGACAAAAAAAAATATAATAGTTTTTATAGCGCCATCTATGTATTATAACAATCCCGTAGTATCGATAATATCGAATTTTTTTTTTTACTTTACTATTTATATTATAATTATTAATTATTATATATGTACGTATATAATAATTATAATTTTGTAAAAATCAAAAAAAAAAAAATAGTTTTTATAGCGTCATCTATGTATTATTAGCAGAGTATAGGTAGGTATTAACTTGTATAGGTAATGTTTAAAAAAAAAAAAAAAAAGGACCAAATCAACAACGGGCCGTGGCGTGTGCGTTAGCGCGATAGCTCCCGACCTGGCGTCCCGGATTCAATCTCCACTCATTCTGTTTTTTTTAATTATTTTTCCTCATTTCCTATTTATTTTAATTATAGGTAATGCGATAGAGTATATAGGCGATAGAGTATAGCGTTAGCGTGATTACTCTCGAGCTTGCGGTCCTGGGTTCGATCCCCCCACTCTTTCTGGTTTTTTAATTATTTTTCCTCAGCGAGCGTTATCAGTTTTATAAGATTTTTTTTAAATCTTTCGTATGAAAACTTTTAAATCAATTTTTATCGAACTTTTTTGATGTAACATTAACCCGATTCATTCATGCAAAAATACTCACATTTACACCTTCAATTCATATATACAATATATTTTTCCAATATAAAAAAAACTAAAGAAACTGCCTTTTATTCGATCAATTTGCGCTCAACCAACAACAAACTAGTCGATGCGCACTCTGTCGTGAAATCGACTACGATAAACGCAACGGGAGAACGCTCGGCGAAGTTATCGCTCATAAATTCGCACTAGAGCCTTTACGATTGACGACAGCTATACCCACACATCAACCGAATTAATGACGCTCTCATACAATCCATTTAGCTCGATTGGGTTTAGCACTAACTCGGCTACGTGAATCGTTCCGTCTAACCGCGGCGAAATTTAATTAAATTAAATTAATAATTGAACGAGGTTGCGAATCACTGTGCACGTTTACTTCAACGGCAACTTCCTTCGCGGTACAAACACAAAAGGATAAACTGAATAAATCAGTGGGAGACCCCTGTGGGTGGAAAGTGATTGAAGTTTAAAAACGCAATCTAACTGCATGTGTCACAAGTGTAGAAACATCGGTACCTATGTATTGCAGATGAGCCAACTGTGAATTTATTATTCGTGTTGATGCGTTGTGCAATTGGGAAAAGAATGCAACGCCAATTTATTAGAGCCCAATCTCACAGACCGGTATGGAAATTAGTACTAGTAGTTAGTTAGCGTTTGGTGAAATTGAAAGTGGCGCATCGTTGCCTACTGCTGTAACGTTCAATTTTAGCGCATGGATTTTCTTTCACCGGTGAAAGTGGATTCGAGTCCGCTGGACTAACGACCTGATCTCCATCGGCGAAGGTACGTTCGAAGGTGGTCGTGATGATGTACCATCGTATGACCCAGCAGAGTTGACCCGCAACCGTTGATATGCAACGTCAATCGAAATTATTGCAACATGGCAGCGAAACTTGATACAATCTCGAGATCCTTAAAGTAGTGTACTCGAATCTTCTCGGGAAAGATACTCCGCTGGCTACTTAGTGATTGTATTGCGAATGGGGCGAGAAAGGAATTTCGTACGTGGATCCGAACGAGTGGGCAATATATGAGTCGCCTAGTTCCAAATCCCGATAAGTCTACAATATATAAAAAAAACGAGGATAAAATATTTTCTGGTTCTAAGAATGTTTTCAAACGATGCCTTATACTTGAATTATTTCAAATACCGCCAAGTGCGCCGTAAAAAAATATTGAAAATCAGTGTTAGTTCCAAAAACTGACAATTGCACTATTTATTTATTTATTTAATTAATCATGCAACAAACAGCTTATATGTACAATAAAATATAAATACAAAATAATATTAATATCACACAATACACTACAGCCAAAATAGTTGCAAACGAACAACAGATTAAAATAAGAAAAGAACTTAGGAGTTAGGACTGGAAAGGAACTTAAGCAAAGATAATTTAAAGGAGGGCAAAGAATAGAGAAAAGGATCAATATGTGCCGGGATTTCGTTAAATGACGAGCAGGATCTATAAATGAAGGAGTTTAGTGAATAATTTGTGGAACAAAGATTCAAATGAAACAATGGAGGATTTCTGACAGGCCTAGGGGGACAATGTAGAAGTATCCTACTTAGTAGGTAAGGGCTATCTAATAAATTATTTAAAAGTTTAAATACAAAGCAGAGATCCGAGACCGTCCTCCTGGTTTGCAGGGAGATGTAATCACGGGAATTTGCAGAAGAAAGACAAAACCTGGAAATGGAGTACGTATGGAACTTCTTATTAATTTTTTCCAATTTATTAATGGAATCTTGGTAAAACGGGTTCCATATAGTACTAGCAAATTCCAGATGACTTCTCACAAATACATTATATAGTAAAGACACTGTATCAAAGGACTTAAAGGGTTTGGATACTCTCATTATGAATCCCAAATTCCTATAAGCCTTATTGACAGCCACATCAATGTGGGAATTAAAAGATAATTTACTATCTAATAAGACACCTAGGTCTCTCACAGAGTCAACTCTCAATACTCGCGTTTGCCCAATATAAAAATCAAACAATACAGGGGAAGCAAGTCTGGAGAAAGTGATATGAAAACATTTATCTATATTAACTATGATAAAAGCTGATAAAAGCCATATTTAGAAACAAACAACGATAAGTCCACGTTTCTAATCTCAATATTTTGTTTAAAATCAACAAAATTAAGTTTAAATGAGTTTAAACGCCATCAAGCAAATAAGTCTGTAGTAGAAAAACCGCGTTTGCGAACAAGTGAGTTTTATGGACTTATCGTGATTTGGAACTAGGCGACTCATGTGTACATAGTGGGTATTACAATTTCGCTGGTTTGCTGGCCGCTGGTGAACTAGCTCGTGTAATAGGCGAAGTTCGAATGTTTGAACTTTACTCGCACTAGCTGGCTGGTGTGACGCCACTCCATTGACAGTTTGAGGTTAAGCGATTCATTTTCAGCTTCCAACACACACACACAGTACACTTCAATGGACATGATACATTTACGATATTGAAAATTCAGCGTCACGTTGACATGTCACAAGTTGGTGACAGCGCCTCTAGCGGCAGCGAGTGGCGACACTAGCGAGTAAACTTAACACGTGTAATAGGTTTACTGGCTACTCGCCGCCAGCTCTACGTGCCGGTCGAGTAAACAATCCCTGTGTAATTAATACCCACTTAACAAGGGTCTAATTTGAAAGCAGACGGATTGCAAATACTTTTTTATTGTCACTTCTGTCGAATACAACATTCAATATTATATTTCTGGATACGATACTTCTTAGCAACCCTCCAAAGCTGTCAGTAGTGTGGAATGATAGTGTCTTTCAAACTGTCGTTCTCTAGTTAAATTAAGTAAGTACCAATCTTCAGAAGAATTTCGAGAGTATATTTACGTAATTTATTCATTATAAGCGTGAGATAATATTATATAGGTGTGCATAATTGGGGTCGAGGTATAAATAATACCTCTTATTGAAGGTCACAAATTAAAAAGATTGAAAAGTATTGGCAATGAGGAGGTATGATTAAAAATTTAATATACATACATACATACATAGAAGATCATTCTCCAATTGAGGTTTTAATATTGAATGAACAGTTTAAGTGAATCGTATTTGACATTTTAATGACCTTGAACTTTACTATTAGTCGTGTACATCCTGATGACAAGGTGAAAATGAACATTCACATACATATATGTGAATGTTCATTCTCAACATACTAAACTGACGATTATGTCACCTTTTGAACAGTTTGCTTTACCGAGCTTTCTAACAAATATATTGAATTGAATTATATACGGGCTCAAATAATAATATACTCACAGTTTAAACCATTATATTCCAATGCAAATAAAACAAAGCTTATGCGTGTAAAAAGGCGATCATCCTCACGGTACAAACAAAAGTTTGAGGATCAGAAGTAATTATTGTTCAACTAATTCCACGACTCGTCCAACTTATTAATAAGCTGAACTTCTTTAGAAATCCCAAACAAGCTTAGCGTGTACAAACATATGTATGTACTATGTATGTACTATTCGCTTTTGAATTCCGAGGTTAAGCGACGTGAACTCGACCGGCAAAAGAGAATACAAGACATGGCAAAAACCGTCCAGTTAAAATAGTATGCTGCGACAAATTTGCACACAATTATAACCAATAAAATAGTACTTTCGCAATGCGATATTGCGGTGAGGACGCGACATGTCAAATGTATTTATGCAGTGTCACCTCTGAAAATTCGACCGATTGATACGCGAAACAATCTTTAGACTCGCATCAATCATTTGGGCAATCGAGATTAAATTGATTAACATTGAAAAGTGAACGGTGAAGACGTGTTCTTCTACTACATACTGCTTCATCTCGGCGACCTTAACAGTTATAGTTGATCGATTGCGACAGTTGGGGCCAATTTGCGAGATAAAGAATTGCATCACGAGAGTGCATACCTTTACTCTCGGAGTTGCCGTTTGTTGTTGATATCGAAAGTCGTTGTGCTTTTGTACGCAATGCGACCGGTAAAAAGGCAGATGCAAAAGAGAAGCTTTCATCGGTGGGAATGTTGCACAACTGGTATATTTATGTACATACATACATATATTGTGGATGCAAGTTGGGGACAGACGATAGAAATACGAGTATTCGTGAAAGGTGAAACATCGACGACATTGTTCAGTAGGATGCATGCCGGAATGCGATACGAGAAATAATGTGGCTTTATAGAAGTAATTTTGCTTTCAGTCGAGTAGTTTGAAAGTCTAGACTTCTAGAGATTCGTGTCGACATACACGAGAGGTGGATTTAAACTGCATGGTCTAAACACACGGGTTCCCAACCTATGGCTCTGTGGCAAAGGTTTTCTGTGGGGTCGCCAATTGAAGCAGTAAACTAAAAAAATAATATTGACTATAATTACGGTGACCATACGTCCTTTATTTCACCGCTCTGTCCTTTAGATTTATTTATTTTCTAAAATTGCCCTTTTTTTCCTTTATTTTGTGAAGCTGACTATCGCCTTTTCACCGTAGTTCAATGTGTAAATCACAACTCCTGGATCTATTGAACGAATATTTTCATTAGTGAACAATATGTGGACCAGTGAAAAAACCCAATTAAAAATAGACACATTGGAAGCGTGCATTTATGTATACCAAATGCAACTTTGATATGAATTGTATACAATTTTATGAATTTTTAAAACACAAACCTGAGTTATTAAAAAACGTTCATTCTTGTGAAAAATATCAAAATTAATGTCATTTTAATATCAATAATGTGTAATAAATATGATTGTTTAAAATCCTATATACAAAGAAGGCATACGATCAATGCGTACTGCCAGTTATGACGTATGGATGTGAAACTTGGACGCTAAATTCAAGAATGCTACGAAAGGTCCAGTGCACACAGAGAAGCATGGAAAGATGTATGCTTGGCATAACAAGAAGAGATCGCAAAATAAATACATGGGTAAGAAGTATGACCAAAGTGGCAGATATAACAGTACGGGTGAAAAAGTTGAAGTGGCAATGGGCTGGACACATAGCAAGAAGAATGGATGGCAGATGGACGCGAGAAGTACTGGAATGGTATCCGAGAGGATGTGAAAGAAAGCAAGGTAGACCGAGTGGAAGATGGGCTGATGAATTGATAAGAATGTGTGTAGTCAAATGGATGCAGATTGCTCAAGACAGACAAGAATGGAAGAGGATTGGAGAGGCCTTCATCCAGCAGTGGATGGTGAACTGCTGAAAATGATGATGATGATGATGATACTTGTATGCTAATATTTTATAATAAATGTTATAAAGCTCTTTAGTTTTAATGAAACAAATAAGGCAACCAGCTTTTTTTAAATTATGAAACAATTCTTTATGTGTCCTTTATTTTGCAACCCTGCACCCGATGACACTGCCAACGGGCAGTTACTAGTTACACATTTTAATCGTCACAATTAAAACCCTATTATTGTAATACTTTATCAAATAAAAAGTGACTGAATACGAATGGAAAAGGAAGAAATACAACTAGGATGGAGCGCTTTTGGAAGAATGAACACAGTTTTTAAATCCAACATTCCGCCATACTGAAAAAATAAGGCATACGACCAGTGCGTACTGCTAGTTATGACGTATGGATGTGAAACGTGCACGGAAAGATGTATGTGTCGGTATTACAAGAAGAGATCGTAAGAGGAATACATGGATAAGAAGCATGACCAAAATGGCAGATATTATAGAACGTTTAAATTTAAGTTGACACATTGCGAGAAGAATGAATGGCAGATGGACGCGAGAAATACTGGAACGGTATCCGAGAGGATGTGAAAGAAAGGTAGGTAGACCGAGTGGAAGATGGGCTGATGAATTGAGAAGAATGTGTGGAGTCAAGTGGATGTGGATTGTTCAAGACAGACAGGAATGGAGAGTCCTTCATCCAACAGTGGATGGTGAACGGCTGAAAATGATGACGAATGCAATTTTAATTTTTAATCGGGGTCGTGGGTCACTTAGCTTTTATGAAAACGGATCTCCACTTGATAAAGGTTTGGAACCTGTGGTATAACAGTATGTATACAATACAGTATGATTTCTCAATATGGTCAGTATCCTACATATATGTACATATGTACTATAAAAGCAAAGTATGAAGTATGTAAATGCAGTTATTATTGATCGAAACGCAATAACTACTTTAAAAAGTTTATAGTTATTTAATAAAACCTCGTTCAAAAATAAATTCAACAAAAGTTTGAACTACTTAACTTTTTCAATCAAATGCTGACAATCGACACGAAATTCAAGCGCGTTGTGTTCGAGGTTATTACCATTATTTGAAAGCAGTCAAATGGTTTTTCGTGATTTGTGGGCCAAAATTGAGATTGCCATGCCATTTCAATTTTTAGTAAGGTTATGTTTATTATTTTATTATTTGACTCCAATAAAATGGCAATTCGTGAACGTGTGGATAGAACATGCCGATTCAAACACACTTTTTTTTGTACTCGTTCACTCAAAAACAATGTTTTTATTGTAGAATATGATATTTGATTGATATCCAGTAAAGTTCAAGTGTAAAGTTCATATTTTTGCAGATGACACTTTAATATATGTGATAGGTAGTGATGTTGATGAGATGGCTAATATTTTAAATATATAATTAAATTATATAAATGATTGGTTGTGTGAAAATAAATTAAAACTAAATGTGAATAAAACAAAAATGATGTGGTTGAATAGTAAAAATGTGTTGAATGAAGTTAGGATTAATGATACGATTATTGAAATAGTCGATAATTTAAAATATTTGGGAATTCATATAGACTCTAAACTAAACTTTAAGGTACATGCTGAATATATAATTAAAAAAATGGCTAGAAAAGTTGATGTTTTATGTAGGTTAAGAAATATTCAATGGCCAAGATTTAGATAAAATGCAAAGGTTACAAAATAGAGCTATGAGAGGTATTTTGAATGTTGGTAGGCTAAAAAGTATTAAAAGTACGTTAGACGAATTGGGATGGGTGAGTATTACAAATTGTTTAAAGTTAAGCACATTGTCTTTTGTTTATAAGTTAGATCATAAGTTATTGCCAAATTATTTTAAGAATTATATCATTAGAAATAGTGATATCCATAGTTATTCTACTAGAAATAAGAACCAATTAGTTGTAGGTAGAGTAAGGAAAACAAAGACAGCTGGTGGTGTTTTTCACAGTATTAATGTATAATACCCTCCCGGAGTGCGTCAAGTCTTCTAAGACAATAGATGCATTCTTGAAAAGTGTGAGGAGACACCTCTGTGAGAGATAGTAGCTATGTTTAAGTATAGTGTATAATGTGTAATTGATTTATGTAGTTGTTATAAATATATAATAGATGTAAGTTAAATTAGCTAATTGGCTATTATTATATAAAATAAATAAATAAACATTTAATTCTATGTTAGCTTTTAATACTGGTAGTTTTGTGTAATTGCAATAATAAAACAAACCGAGACCTGCTATTCATTACATTTTGTACGCGGAGGATAAATTTTCTATCGCTATTCGAGTACATACAACATAATATACTTATCCTCGAATATCAAAAGAGAAACCCTAAACGTTCAGTTAACGTTACTACATATCGGAAAGTTTACGAGTACCGTGGGAAAAGAAACCTTGAATCTGAAGCTGAAGCGCACTTCAGCCATAGGTCAATTTCGTCTGAAATAGTGTTTGACCTCAAGTTCCAATCCTCCAGAAACCTTATAAACATTTTCGCTAGGAAAAACCAACTAACGAGATATCCGCACATAGATCGAGCAACTTGAACTGTCTAAAATCGTTACGAAACGACTATGTCTGGTATCACATTACTGCTGTAAAAAAATCCACACTATCCTATGGAATCGATAAATATACATAACTTAACGACGAATGTAATTTGAGCACACTGTATGTATGTATAATTATCGCGTTACGTATATGGGTGTTATATTGTATATAGTGATTTATATTGTACATGAGAGGATTTGAAATTGAAAACTTCATTGCCACAATGCAGAGTACATTTAAGTCCAATTAAACTAGACCCAAGAGATCGATCCCCAGCTAAGTTGGGAAAGTTTCGCAGATTAACGTAGAAATTAACTGAACTTGCATCGCAAGGCGAAAAACAACTTTCCTGACGATCGCCAACACCGTTTTCTTCATAAAATACAATAACAAATTTAGAAATTGAACATATCGATGGGTTAGTGCACAAATATTGTATGGCCAGTTTTGTTTTAAAATATTGTAAGTGACATACATCTCTTTTGCATGAAAACTATGGACGAAATTGACACATTATTATACATTTGAATAGGGCAATATCTTTTCAAATATACTATTTGGACATACAATACATTTTAAACACGAAGGTTTGATGCAGATGGTCGTTTTGTGTATGATAACTCAATTTTGGTAAAAACTGGAATTATGCTTTAAATTTATAACAGTGTAAGAGAGCGTTCTGTAATGATAAAAAAAAAATGTATATTTGACAAAAAAGTTGCTTATCGGAGAGATTCGTTTGTTTATTTGTGCAAGTACACACGATGATCCGTATGAAGAAAAGTATTTAACCAAACATTGAAATGTCTTATCGGTCATTCGCTTAAATGTTAAATACAAATGTGACGGTCAGTATAACGATAAATTCTAACCAAAGTAAATTGAATCAAAATTATTATTTCTTAAAAAAAAAAAAAAGCGATAGTGAAAAAGTGAATGAAATAATGCATTCATAATAAATGCAATGAAAACATTGCTTTTGCATGAATCTGACACGCGCATGCATATGTATTATTATTTATTATATATGTAGACAGTTAGAAAGGCGTACGTTACGTCAGGTGCAGTTTAAAAATCAAAGTTGCATTAAATTTCACACATCACTATGAATAAATGCATTTCTAACAAATTCTAGTATGATATTTTTAAGGTCAGTATCATAAGTCGATAATCGTACTGTTTTTATGCTAAGCCGAATGATGATGACATTCCCGAGGATAAAAAACAATTGTATAGTGTGATTCAAAGAATTGAAACGCCGAGACAGATTATCTCAATCAATCCGTACTATATAATTTTCGAAATTTGTATTCGACTGTTGCGAAACAAACATTACCTCGACCGGGTACTATCGATGACGAAGAGCCAATGTGGAATTTTAGACGACAAATCTGGTACATATGTATATGTTACAGCGAAAGCATATTTCAAGTGAAAATATATTTTCACTGGCGTTTCGGTGAAATTATATCCAAGCACATTGTCACCAGTTTTTTTACTAGTGAAAATATATTTTAACAGATACTCACTGGTGAAATTATATTCTTTTGCAAACTGTCATTGTAACTAAATTTGACAGCTGTGAAATGACCAATCGAATCATATAATCTGCTGAAATATTCAATCCTAGTTATTCTGTCGCTTCTTCTTCTTATCGTGCCGTGCCCGTGTTCAGACGTAGGCTTTTACTAGTTAGTACAAATTATAGTTTACAATAAGTCTTTGTCGATTTTATAACAATTGACTTGTGTATAATGGTCGGTTTAAGAAGAACAGAGCACGTGTTGCTACCCTTACAAGATAATGGGAGTGAAACTTTACAAAAAATTCAACATCAACAAGTCACAAACACATACGCTAAGGGTGATATTACACTGAGCAACCAAACGGAACGCCAGATTTTTTTGAACCTCGACGACCAGATAGATATACAGTTTCCAATGCTACGTATTACATGATGCGATTCTCAGTTGCATAAAAATTTCTTGGGAGTCAATGTTCGACGAAAATAACCTTCACCAAAAAACCTTTTCTGACCTTTTTTTTTGCATCGTCGTACTCAATTGTCAACGCAACGCAACGTCAACGCAATTGCTTCGAAAACAATGAAATTCAAAAAGAAATAGGTTGAATTTTATATATTTTCTACGTCTACATAGAGTACCTAGTTTTCGTATAGCTTCCTAGACCTATTTTTTTTGTATGAAGATTATGAGATGAGCAGGTAGCTTGGTGGGTGAAAAGTGGTGCAATGTAATAAGATGCTCGCCACCGCCAAAAAAAATCTGGTGCTGGTTTTGTTGCTCAATGTAATATCGCTCTAAGGGTGATATTACACTGAGCAACCAAACGGAACGCCAGATTTTTTTTGAACCTCGACGACCAGATAGATATACAGGTTCCAATGCTACGTATTACATGATGCGATTCTCAGTTGCATAAAAAATTCTTGGAAGTCAATGGTTCGATGAAAAAAACCTTCACCGAAAACCCTTTTCTGACCTTTTTTTTGCATCGTCGTACTCAATTGTCAACGCAATTGTTTCGAAAACAATGAAATTCAAAATATGAGAGGTTGAATTTTATATATTTTCTACGTCTACATACTGCTACATAGAGTACCTAGTTTTCGTATAGTTTCCTAGGCCTATTTTTTTTTTTTATGAAGATTATGAGAGGAGCAGGTGAAGTAAAAGTGGTGCAATGTAATAAGATGCTCGCCACCGTCAAAAAAAAATCTGTTTGTTGGTGAAGTGTCCAAGTGTAATATCGCTCTTACTCTAATATTCTTTCACCGATACTGAGCAGTGAAACTGTAAATTTATTGTTTGATACATTTTCACTGTCTGAATCGATAAAAATATATACATATATACCATTGAAAATATATTTTCACTTGAAGGTAATTTCGTAGCTAATATTTTTCATGCACGAACAATCTTCGCATTCGGGTGAATTTTTTTTATATATTGAATGGGGCGTATCAAATTAATATGAAGTCAATTTATTCGATTATACTGAAATGAAATTCGCCGGAAGAAAAGCGATCGACGCACATATTGTACATACATATGTATATACGGAAGGAAGTAGAACGAATAAGTAGCGATTAATTTCATAATACGTTTCGCATTGCCATTGCATTATGTTATGTGTGTGTGTGTGACATGACGTGACATGGGCTCGTGATTCGTTACGATTTAATCGTTTTAAAATGTGTATGTGCAAATATTTTTGTCATTCGACGCAACAACACATGATAAATATTCACTTCCGATGTACCACGAATATCCATCTATTTACAATGGATATGTTGAATAGTTTTTATGCGGCAAGTTTTGGAATGGCCTTATTTATATCTTCTGTGGACTAAAAGTAACGATGTTGTATTTGATGGATGTATCGATTGCAAAACTGATTATATATGTAGAACTATTATTGGATATTAAAGCTTGAAAATTTGTGCTTATAAATAAATTTCATACTAAATAAGATAAAAGATGATATTTTATAACAAAATTTGGAATTAAATCAAATTCAAAGAGAATAAGAAGAATTGTAAAGCATATAAAACGAAAAGGAAATTTAACGAATGACCCAATAAGCAAAATCACTAATGGTTACATTTAAAATTAAATTTTACTTGACTTATGATTTGACCTACTGTAAGACAATTTGATGACGCATTTTTTGGTTAATATTTTACTACTAGTGTAAGCCCGTTGAACATCAACGGAGCGGTTTCTCATCACCCGTACTGAAAAATAATATTAAATTTAATAGTTTTTATAGTTGTTGCATAGATGTTGCGCGTTATAATACAACAACGTAACAATTTAGCAAAAACGCGAGCCTATTGACAATTAATATTGTCAAATCGTAACGGGTTCATCATCGCCTCCGTTGGATGATAGTGTTAGCACGACTCATTCCAACCTGGTGATCACGGGTTCAAATCCCACTAGCGCGAGCGTTATCAGCAGACAGACACACACACACAGACATACGGAATAGGGCTATTATACATATATATGATGATAAAATTAAGTGATTCATACTGGCCCACTCTATTAATATAGTATTAGTATTTTATTTTTACTATTTAAAAGGTCACAATCTAACTTTGGAAACTTGCTGTGGTATTGCTACATCCTCCTTTATAATATGAAATGTATATTTTTTTCTAAAAGACATTTAGCTTACAAGTATTCCATTGTTATTTATGTACAGTATGCTCAAATAAAAATCTAAAAAAATCGACTTGCACATATAAAAATGTAACAAAATCATTAAAAATACCATCGACACACTTAAAAATTCGGAAAAAAAAAGCTATTCACACATTATTATATTATTATAGCTATACAAACACCTGATCTGAATTTTGATTAGTGAGAATAACTAGAAAGCGCCTTAACGCCACTCGAGACTAATCAATCAGTCGAACGAAACAACACTGACTTTAAATTTAAATTTCAATAAATAATACACAAAAACGTATGTACATACATACTGTGAAATGAGTTATCTAATTGTGACCCAATTTCAAGAAACGTCCCATGTGGCGTATATTACAATACGATGATTATTTAACCGGATTGCAAATGACGTACATATGTACATATGTAGATGCATACAAATCAAAACTCATTATCTAATCGCAATAGTTTTGTCAAACGCTTTCGTGAAACAATGACAGGATGATATCCAACTTTACACACGTGTATGATGTGTCTCAAAAATAGACAAAATAAACGACTATTGTCTATGTATAATATGTTACGAAGAATAGGGAAACGAGGCCAGTATAAATAATATAAGTACTAAATTACCCACGGGTAAAGATACGCTTCGAAATGGTCTCGTTCCAATTTCGCGTTTAGATAATGATCGAAATGTAGCATGGGTAGGCGATGCATAACAATTGCATATTATAAGTGCATGCACACGTGTGACTATACATATATGTAATGGAAGCTTGCACAAGTTTGAAAATCGATGAGAATATATGTCGAACGTGTGGAGAAAGAATGAAAAAAATTAGCGTGCGCTGAATTGAATGGGAAAATGAACGAGCATTTTAAACATCCGGTAGCCCGAACGTTTGTCCGTATCTTTACATCATTCATGAAGATAATTGGCAGTCTGGTACAGTCGTCAGATTGACCGTAGAAATCTCACACGATATATTACACACACGTTTGGATACACACGTAATCTACATTTGAATCGGTCAAGATGACTTTTAGGTGAAAGTGTTGTCAGAAGATGCGCCGAGGTTTTCAAATTGTTCTTGACAGTTTTCACACGGTGTGATTTGGGAAAACAATGCGAAAATGTTTCGCGTGTTTTGTCGGTTGAGAATTGAATTCGCAGCTGCTCGGTGAAAAGTCGAAATAATGATAAAAAAAAGAGTGACGAACAAAAGAGTGGAAAAATGCCATATTATTTTCCAGCTTGGTATGCATTGTCGTTATTCTATAACATTTAATTACTTATTCTTAATATGTAGAGAGCGAATGCGAAATTTCCTGTGAAATGAAAAAGTTTGCTGAATGATTGACGTGTATTTATGAAAATATCAATATAGCCAAGTAGTATCGTGCGACCAACAAACAACTTTTTCCATAAAAATTAATAACTTATCTATAGTTTCGCATTGATTTAATCATTAATCAATAGAATAGAAAAAAAATGTATGAGAATGACAGTGAAGTTTTTTCAATTAAATTAAATTAAATTATGAGATGTATTTTAAATGCGGATAGGTATGCTAGTATAAAAAAGATGATGATTGAATGTGATTGATACTTTGAGGATTTGTATGTTCGTATTTATATTTAAGTTAGATAATAATATGTTATCATCGTATTTTAGTAAATTTATTGTGAGAGGAATGGATGTATGTGAATATAATTTAAGGAATAAAAATAATTTAATTATAAAAAATGTTAAAACAAAAAAAAATCTTGTACGAAGGTGTTTTGGAGTATAATAAACTGCCGGATGGAATTAGAAGTTCCAAAACTATTGAAAAATTCCTGGCAGTCTTAAAAAAACATCTCTGTACAGGCGCTTAGTTAAGGATTATACAATTAGGATAAGCTACTGTATTATATAAATAAATAAATGTACTATATATACGAGTATATCTCAATAGACAGCTTATTTTACATTGTGATAAATCTACATACATACATAGCATAAACAAAAGGTTCATTTAATTTTGAAACACAATGTCGAAACTTTTATTATCATAAAGGCGCCTGTACACCGCTGCGGATTCGTATTCGCATTGCGAAGAAAACGCGCGAATAATCGCGCGTTGATATGGTGGGGAGTTGTATCGCATAGCCGCAGATGACGCTGCCTACACCACGACTGATTTCCAACCGAAAAACGGCGCGGAATTTGTTGTACACGATATTTTCGTTTTGGAAAGGACGTTTGTGGAAAAGTTGGTGTAAAAGTATCCCATCCTGTACGATCTGACTTGATAGGTTATGTCAGAGTGACAGAAACCAAACGATTGTGTCAACAGTCAGCCGATCCTTGATGACACACCGTTATACATAAATTACATTCAACAATAAAAGTATTTAACTAATCATTCGTTTAAATATGCGGCCAACATTACAGCTTCGTCTTCATCTGAGGAGTCCATGTCAGAATCGTGAGTGAAATACAAACGTTCCGAAAGCGAGGTGACCGAAGGTAGTTCACTATTCGACCGGTAGAGTGCGAAATGTCGTGCCAGTGTGTGCGGTACAATTGACAGACTACATGAATGTGCCTTTACTAGTATTATAATAAACAAGCTATCTATATTTTTTTTAACGATTTTTTAGCGATTATAAAAAGTAATTTTACGAAGACAGTAATAAATAATACAATCAAAATATAAAAGGGGTCGTAAAATTGCCGTTAAATTTTTTTATCACTACGCAAAGTTCTGGATTCGATTAAATAAGTGCAATAAAAAAGATATTGCACACTTGGAGAACCGGTGCGGTTTTCGTTTCGTATATCCAAGAATACGATTATACAACAAGTAGATACATATGTACATAGGTACCGAAAACGAATCACTGACACTTTCGTGATGATTTGTTGACGTATTTTTTTCACAAAACGACAAATGACAGTATACTCGGTAAAATAATATCCAATTGCAATTGCGGTCGTAGCGGTTTTGGCCTCGAAATTTCATCCGATCATGAGTTTCGTGAAATTTCGTTTACATTTTATAGTATAAAGATGCGTTTATCTATGTAGAACCGTTCGTTGGCTATTTCGTATTAGAATTTTCGTTTGTGGTGTAATTTTTCAGGAAATTTCAACACAAGTCGACTTTCGAGTCAGGGTAAAAAGTATCACAATAGAGCGAGTGTGGATAAGCGAGCGTGCAAAAGTTGTGAAAATTCGCTTTTCGATTAAAAGCGAAAAGAAAAGTTAAGCTAATTCATTGCGATTGATGAAGCGGCAAATACAAAACTACTATCGACAGTGAAAACAATAGTAGTTGAACGAATTGAATGTTCGCAACTTATAAACATTTCAAAAATGAGTTAAAACTATTGTAAAAAGACTTTTAACACTGCTTTTCACTGCAGTGCACTTTACACTTCCTCTTCCATTCCTGTCTGTCTTGACTTGACTCCACACATTCTTCTCAATTCATCAGCCCATCTTCCACTCGGTCTACCTTGCTTTCTTTCACATCCTCTCGGATACCACTACAGTATTTTTCGCGTCCATCTGCATTCCATTCTTCTCGCTATGTGTTCACACGTTCCGCTATATCTGCCACTTTGGTCATACTTCTTACCCATGTATTCCTCTAGCGATCTCTTCTTGTCATACCAAGCATACATCGTTTCATGCTTCTCTGTGTGCACTGGAAGTTTCACATCCATACGTCATAACTGGCAGTACGCATTGGTCGTATGCCTTCCTTTTTAAGCATAGCCGAATGTTAGATTTAAAATTTATGTTCATTCTTCCAAAAATGATACAATTATTGAAATAGTTGATAATTTAAAATATTTGGGAATTCATATAGTAGACTCTAAACTGAACTTTAAGGTACATGCTGAATATATATGTAATTAAAAAAATGGCTAGAAAAGTTGGTGTTTTATGTAGGTTAAGAAATATTTTAAGTAGGAAAAGTAAGGTTTTAGTCTATAATACAATTGTCTTGCCACAACTGGTTTATTTTGCCACTGTACTTAATATGTTCAGTGGACAAGATTTAGATAAAATTCAAAGGTTGCAAAATAGAGCTATGAGAGGTATTTTGAATGTTGGTAGGCTAAACAGTATTAGAAGTATGTTAGATGAATTGGGATGGGTGAGTATTAGAAATTGTTTAAAATTAAGTACATTGTCTTTTGTTTATAAGTTAGATCATAAGTTATTGCCAAGTTATTTTAAGAATTATATCATTAGAAATAGTGATATTCATAGTTCACAGGGGTGTATTAATGTATAATGCCCTCCCGGAGTGCATCAAGTCTTCTAAGACAATAGATGCATTCTTGAAAAGTGTGAGGAGACACCTCTGTGAGAAATAGTAGTCATGTACATATAAGTATAGTGTATAATGTGTATTTTAATTTATTGTAGTTGTTAAACTAGCTAATTAGCTATTATTATATAAAATAAAAGCACTCCATTCTAGTTTAATTTCTTATTCTTTACATCCGGTGATATTCACCAATTACCCTAGGTATAAATAACTATTAACTCTCTCTACAATATGATTATCTACTGTGACTACGCTTTGCGTGCAAAATTCATTAAACATAATTTTAATTTTATTAAAATTATGTTTTATGTTTAATAAAATTTTAAGCCTACTTTCATACTTTCGTTGCTTAATTATGTTAATCTATTTTGTAAAACTACTGAGTCACATGCAACTACATATAACTATGTCTTAACAGGTTCTAACCTTTGCAATTGATGACTACTATGATTGAAGCCAGTTTAAAATTTTGGATTTATTATTTCATTAAAGCAATGATGCACACATTTCGTATTGAAATATTTTGATGGCTTTATATACATAGAATTAGCATATAACGCACTTTGAACGTTTAAAGCACTGCTACATATCTAGGAGAATGCATAAAAATCGTCGATAAGATGGAGTTAAAGACACAGAAAGAATCTTTTCGAATTTTGTAATACGTGTTATGTGCATCGGGTTGTATGTACATACATACATACATAATATTAATGATGCTCACTTCGCTTTACAACACTTTACTTTCATATCGAACCTGAACACTTTCGTTGCGCTTGTATAAATCACGTACTCGTATTTATAATATTAACAACAAGAGCGACCACGCATGTTTATGTGTCCAGTCGATGGATTTAAATCGAGAAAAGAGAGAAAAAAAGACGTAATAAAAAAAAATACATACATACATATGTACATACATAAAGAGGCGCACGGTTAATTGAAATTAATACGCAAAACGAAAGTTGATTATGCACGAGAAGACACCTTTCAACTTGTACTGATCAACATGCTTGTTCGTATGCGAGCATGCAATTTTCAGGTGAAGGTTTTTTTTTTGTTAAGTTTATTTTTAACGTGAAAAGTTTTCCACTGTAGAGAAAAATTATGGAAAAGCTCATCGTAAGGTTGAAATAAATGCATGATACGTGTTCATTGTCGAGTTTAGATTTATTGCGTGCGATATCGGTTGTAAAAGGAAACGAAAGTTATATTTATTGGAAAGGTTAACGGGGTGGTTAATTAAGTATAATTAATTTTAAAACCGATTCGTATAAATGCTCGTTTCGCATTTTACGAGTGCAAATCACACTGGTGTGAGCCCGTTGAATATCAACGGAGCGGTGTCTCATCACCCGTACTGAAAAATAATATTAAATTTAATAGTTTTTATAGTAGGCGCGTTATAATACAACAACGTAACAGTTTAGCAAAGTCGCGAGCCTGTTGACAATTAATATTGTCAAATCGTAGCAGCTTCGTCATCGCCTCCGTTGGATGATAGTGTTAGCACGACTCATTTCAACCTGGTGATTACGGGTTTTTTGATCATTTACCTCAGCGAGCGTTATCAGCAGACAGACATTATATTTAATTATATATTATATACTAGTGTAAGCCCGTTGAATATCAACGGAGCGTTTTCATCACCCGTACTGGAAAATTATATATTAAATTTAACAGTTTTTATAGTTGTTGCATCTATGCAACAATGCGCCATCTATGGTGCCATCTATAATACAACAACGTCGCATCGACATTTTTTTTTACTTTACTATTTATATTATAATTATTAATTATTATATATATAATAATTATAATTTTGCAAGTGATTTTGTAAAAATCAAAAAACAAAAAAAAATAATAGTTTTTATATCGACATCTATGTATTATTAGCAGAGTTTTTATGTTATAGGTGAAGCAGAGCCGCGATCGCTTTTGTAGGTAATGTTTAAAAAAAAAAGGACAAAATCATGGAAGGGCAATAGAGTGAGCGATAGCGCGATAACTCTTGAGCCTGAGGTCGTGGGTTCGAACCCCACTCGTGCTGCCAAGTTTTTTCCAAATTTTTCCTCAGCGAGCGTTATCAGCAGACAGGCAGACAGACAGACAGACGGATTTCGGCTATTATATGTATATATAATATGAGAATATTTGACGGTAAAATCTGCAAAATTATTAATTCAATTATTATTAAGTCTAAATAAATGATTCTTTACTCTGTCCAGATTAAGAAGGACCTTTTTCTCGACCGTTTTTAAGACTTGCTGCACATAATGCCATTCTGCGAAAGTATTACTTAAAATCATTTACAGTTATGACAGGGTTTTTTTTTTTTTTTTTAGCGAGAGAAGGTCCTTCCTGATCTGGACAGAGTATAGTAATTATGATGCAATGATCTGATTTTGTTAATCTTGATGGTATGAAAATAAATTTAGCGTTTGAATTTCAATCCGTAAAAGTTCAAATGCTATAGAATCTGAAGATAATAATAAAAAAAAGCTTATAGCTAGTAAATAAAAGTAAGAAAAGCTATTTTTTTTTCTTACAAATTTGCTCTTTTGGTGACTTTGATGCATTATGTATGTTGTACAATCAGCGAAATTGTGATTTCGGCAAATTTTCAATATCAACAAAATTATACACTACATACATATGCCATTTGATACTTTGAAAGAGACACAATACGCGAAAAATGCATACGAATCGTGAAAATTAAAAAGTGTCACGATTTTCACGATCACACGAGAACTGTTCGGAAATTTTTCATACACCGGTAAACTATGAGAGCGTTATTTATGTACCCATATTATAAATGTACACAGGTTACGTTTGACATACATACATATGTACATATTATTATTATTATATTGCCATTGTGTGAGAACTCTACACACAATGGCAACTATGTATGTACATACATTATACACATTAACGCAGTTAAAAAGTTTCGATATATTTTATATACCAATACACCCACCTATCGGTGGGATTCATTAGCGTATTTTCACTTTTATTTCAGACACGTCGGAAGTGCCTCTTTTCAACTATTTTTTTTTTGTTTCTTCAGCACCTCTCGGAAACCATTCATCTCGAACACAATGAATGATCCGGCATCACGGTAAAATATTACACCGACATATCTAAATTGTACATCGTAACGATGCCTGCAAAAAGGCTCTCGAATGTGGGAAAAGCCGACCGGATAGATAGTGATCGAATTTACCGTGAAATTATAGCAAACGCCACGAGATATGACATAAATATGTTTTCAAAGGCTTGTTCGTATTCTTTAATGCCATAGAAAGTGATTTTGATAACCGGAGTGAATTTAATGGTGGTTTTCGCTTTTGAACAACCTGTTTCCGATTCGACTTTTTTAAACGTTGACATTTTTATTGCCGTTTCGAACTTGCGCATGCAAAATTACGCGATTGTAGAGCGCGCGTCAAATTCGATGGCGCCAGGTAAATACTACAGTATGTATGTGTTCACAAAAAAAAGCAACTAAACCGTCTTTTGAGCATCAAGTGTCACTTTTAAAACTTCGCTCAAGTGAAGGATTACCCTACAGCAGGGATTCCCAACCCCGTGCCAGCGGGCACCATGGCGCCCGCTGACCTATTTGTGTGCGCCCGCCACTATTCGACCACAACAGAATTTTTTAAACTTGGAGTTGCAGGTAAAAGACAAACATGTAGCTAAAATGATAGGCTCTGTAAACTCATTTAAAGCCAAACTGTTTTTGTGGATATCACATCTGCAGATGAAGTCTCGTGCATTTCCCAAATATGAAGAAAATGGCAGGTAATAGTGAATTTGTTAAGCACCTTGAAGTGCTTCAAGAAGAGTTTGAAAAGAGATTTCAGCAGTTTACTATCATCGAGCCAATGGTCTCCTTTTTTTATCAATCCTTTTACTTGCCAAATAAATATAATGGAAATAGCTGCATACATTGCAGAGCTTGTTCAAGTGAAGGCAGAAGAACTGGAGCTAGAAATTTTGGACCTTCAGAATGATATTATGCTAAAATCCTTAATATCAGATAAGGACTTCTGGAATACAGTGGACAGAAAAAAATTTTATTCTTAAAAAAAGATAAAATCATTTTTCGGTTCCACGTACCTTTTTGAATCATTGTTTTCAAACATGAATTAAATAAAATCAAAATATAGATCTCGACCCACCGATGAGCATCTTTATGATTGTTTACTAACAGGAATATTATCATACTCTCCTAATTATGAGGCACTGGCCAATACAATGCAATGCCAAAGATCACGCTGACTTTGAGATTGATATTATAATTTTTATATAACATTTATTTTGTATGTACGAGGCAACCATGACGTGTATTCATTTTACAGAATATAAACAATAATTTTTATATTATAAAATTATTTTTTTGTGTATTATTTATTAACTACATATGTATGTATGTATGTATGAACTATAAATTTGCTTTGAAAAAATAGGTGGTGCCCACCGCCCTACCAATATTTTAAAATGTACTCTAGGGTACAAAAAGGTTGGGAACCCCTGCCCTACAGTGTCGTAAAATCACGTGGAAAGTGCAACGCCATCGTACACAGCACGGACTCTACTCTCGCGCTCGTTAAAATCAAATTTGTACATGTACAAACTGCTAACGCCTCAAACCAACACTAATAAATTAATCGCAACGAGACGCTAATAATATAACAGTTTTACACGGAAACGTTTTAAGCATTTTAAAAAAATGTCATCCGCATTCGGACAAACGCCAAAATGGCGGATTAGCGTAATTAATATAAACGGCGGAAAGAATTCGTATTCAGAGAGAAATCGACACTTTAGCGGAATCGTTAAAATAAAATTCGCATGCAAATTAAAATTGTGTCGCCGATATCCACTTTTACATTGCAATTCGATAATCGAGACCGTTTCAATTTATTATTTTATTTTATTTCCTTCCACTGCAATAATATTCCAGTTATACTTTGACAATGTTGAAAAAATCTCGAACAAACATCATAACATGCGGAGAAATGAAAAATTCAATATTCACAAGAGTGTGTAAACATAAGTAATTGATGCATATTAATTACTAGTGTAAGCCCGTTGAATGTCAACGTATGTTTGTGTGGGTGAGTATAGATATGTGTATTTAATAGTTTTTATAGTTGTTGATTAGATGGCGCGTTATAATACAACACGTAACAATTTAGCAAAGTCACGATCACAATAGTCAAATTGAAGCAGACCTGTTATTATCAAGTTTGGATCACAGCGTAAGCGCTCAATGTTTCGAACCGGTGATATCGGGTTCAAATCCCACTCGCGCGACGTTCTGGTTTTTTTAAATTATTAACCGAGGCGAGCGTTATCAGCAGACAGACACACAAACACACAGACACACAGACAGGTGGAATAGGGCTATTATATATATATATATGTATATAACTAGGTGTGAGCCCGTTGAATATCAACGGAGCGTTCTCATCACCCGTACTGAAAAATAATATAAAATTTAATAGTTTTTATAGTTGTTGCATAGTGGGCGCGTTATAATACAACAACGTAACAATTTAGCAAAGTCTCGTGCCAATTGAGAAATTACATTGTCAAATTGCAGCAGGCCCGTTATTGTCTAGTTTGGATCATAGCGTAAGCGTACACTGTCCCGCGCTGGTGATCTCGGGTTCAAATGCCACTAGCACGACGTTATCAGCAAACAGACACACACACAAACACACAGACAGGTGGAATAGGGCTATTATATATATATATATGATACATTAATTTCGTTAAATACTGTATTTGCGCGAGGAAGATTAGCAAAATATTAAGCTCTTCACATTAGAAAAGCTATTTTTTTTTTCTCTATTAGTTTAATCTATTAGAGTCTAATGAATTTTCAACTACATTCACTGACGATGACGTAGCGTAATTGTAGTTGTTTATTGGTCGTTATAGCAATGTGACAACGGGCATATAAGAATATATATGTACAGTATTAAGTTTGGGGTAATCCTCCATTGTCAGTGTTCCGTTTTGATGAGGAATATCGTCATATTAGATTTTCGAGGTGGATTTTCGCGAAATTTTAAACCCATTATCCACGTGTCGTTAATCGGTTGAAGTTTCTAGATGCAATTTAACGCAATAAACTACTCAATTGGTATTCTTGCGATGAAATTTAACGATGACAGACAATCAGAGCGTCGTTCGACTTGGTGGAATTGATCCACTTTCCCCTTGTGTAAGTATTTGTCGTACATACTGTTAAAATAAAAAAAAAGCTCGCATTTAAATAGAATTTTGAGGTAGACAAAGAAACCCATTATCGGGTCGTGATTCGAATCAAAGTGTAGCAATCGTTCGAACCGGATTGCGAATATTTGATTTTGGTTTTGTTTTTTTTTTTGCTTTTGTCGGTTTGATTGTTGATTCTCGGAAATTTTGCATGCCGCGTCTCGTCAATTTACTACAACGAGTGAATTTCAATGCGAAAACGTTGATTGCATTATTGACGATCGTGCAGTTGGAAAAATTCGCTTCCGATGAAATTTTTGCCAATATTCTCACCGTCAAATAATAACAACAATCAATCAAATCGAGACGTTTTTAAAGAGTGGAACCATACATGTAGAATAACATAGATTGGCCTTAGCGCACCGAAAAATGACATACAAAAAATGCATTTTGCTTGAATTCCCCGCACTTTAGACCCCCCCCACGCCCCCGTTGCTTCTGACGCTTTCTCTGGGCAAATTTGTTTGGAATGGCATATCTATGGTATTTTATATCTATGAGTGGAACCGAAACCGTAACGGGAAGCGTATTTAACTTGAAATCGAACCACCGAAATAAACACAAGGATAAACCCCACCAGTCACCGCTTCGATCCGTGTACTATTCTTATTCTTTAGTGATAAATGAAAAATAAAAATAAAACATTTATGCGAAAGTGTAACGCACGTTTCTCACGCGATTACAACACACGTTCAAGTATTTTTAATGAATGAATGAATGAATTAACTTTTTACGTTATTGTATTCTATTACCTACCCGATATAACAATGTAATCACTGTAGAAAAAAATTTCCACGCGCATTCGCAATCCGTACATATCAATTAACAAAATGTATTAATACATTATTTTAATATAGACGTATTTAACGGCGTAGAAAGTCACATTAGAGATACAATTTATTGTTAAAACGCTACACTTCAAAATTATAATAGTATAATGAATGAGAGAAAATTGATGATAAGTACATTTGACATGTACGATGATAACCTCAATGCAATGTCTAGAATTTCATACATTGCAAAAATGCTAATTTTGCATAAGCATTCAATTTTCTAGTAGATTTTTCTGAGTAATAGAGCAAACGTTGCCCCTACGAAAGCTTTTTAAATCCCTCTCGTCTCTCGACCGAAACCGACAGGCGAAAGATACCCTCCTCTTTAATGGTACAAGATTTGATAAAATCCAACATAATAGTTTTGCCAAGATCAGACGCAAAAAAAGGGAGGACTTGGAACGAATTGGCCTAGGGTGAATTTGTTTCACTATCGATCGTTGCATTTGGTACGTTTGGTCGGCTAACGACTCGCCTAACTTAACCTAACCCAAGCACAGAAAACTAAATGGTATTAATTTATTTAATACTTGCTGCATCTGCGGAATCCCGGAACGTTTACAACTATGTATGTATGTATGTATGTTTATTTTCGTGGGATTTGTGGTTAGCTAGAGGCTCAGAAAGAATGCGAACGTAGCGTTTGACTTTGTATTATGTATATTATAGAATCCGTAAATATTTGGAGTGTTTCATACATTTTGTGGATTAAATATATTGTAAGCAATTTACAGCAATGAACCTAAATTTTCAGAGAAAACTGTAGATAGTTTGTATTAATAAAACAGTTAATATAAAATTTAAACAAAACATATCATTATATACCTATATAAAATAGCCGAAATCCGTCTGTCTGTCTGTCTGCTGATAACGCTCGCTAAGGAAAAACTATTAAAAAACCACCAGAACGAGTGGAGGATCGAACCCACGACCGCAAGCTCGAGAGTCATCACGCTAACGCTTACTCTATCACCCTTGGTCGGTTTAGTCCTTTTTTTTTTAACATATCGTGACTCGGCGTTACCTAGAAAAGGGATCGTGATTCTGCTAATAATACATAGATGGCACTATAAAAACTATTTTTTTTTTTTTTTTTTTCGATCAATTAGTGGGGATCTCTATTAAAAAAGCGCTTTACGATATTTAAAATTCAGCGGGCGTTGATATTCAACGGGCTTACACTAGTATCTATATATAATAGCCCTATTCCGTCTGTCTGCTGATAACGCTCGCCGAGGTAAATAATTAAAAAACCAGAACGTCGCGCGAGTGGGATTTGAACCCGAGATCACCGGTTCGGGACAGTGAGCGCTTACGCTATGATCCAAAAGGAGGTGATGACGAACCTGCTGCAATTTGACAATATTAATTGTCAATAGGCTCGCGATTTTGCTAAATTGTTACGTTGTTGTATTATAACGCACCATCTATGCAACAACTATTAAATACACATATATTCACCCACACAATTTACTATATTACTCTTTCTCCTATTAACTTACATAAAAATAAAATAATCTTTATAAATACTAACAAAATGAACAATGTGTAAAATAGATAATGGTCACTGGACCAGTAGCTATTTAAAATAGATTTAAGATGTATCGCATTTTAAATAAATAAAACCTGCATATATTATAGTAATGAATTCAGACATTATTTCAATATGCAAAAGTGTAGGCGTAGTTGAAATTTTTAACATATTTCACTAGCTTAAAGTGATTTTGTCAATATGCGACATTGTCTACATAGAACAGTTTCACTGATATAGTAAAAAAAAAAACAATAAACAACGTTGAAAATTGAATTTACGATAGAAAGTACAATTATTGTGTATACTTTCAATTATTTACCATCAAGATGGTAAAATTGCGAGATTTTCTTCATGCCAAGTACCATTTTCGGTTGGCGAAAATTTCAAATCATCTTGATACATGCTTGATAAATATTACGACAAAAAATATCGAGGTAAAATTAAGAAATGAATGAAATTTTCATAAAACCCTTTGCAAAATGATACAAATATTTAGATCGAAGCAGCTTGACGACACCTGTCCAGTCAAAAATCTCATCTTGAAATTCGGGGCACGTTCGCAAAGTACTTAATCCATTATACGTACATCTAAAAAGGAAATGGTAAAAACGCAATGTGCGTGTGCGTTGTGAAACTTCAAAGCACTTCCGCAGTGCGTTCGAAAGATTTTTCACACACACACACACCACGTGCATAAATATATAGTAGATACGAATTCCAATTTGGAATGTGGAAAATCGAAACGAGGCACACTCGGGGCCCATCCCGGGGAAAAAAAAGCGATTTTTCTCGCTCGGAAAGGGGAGGAAAAACGATATACGTTTCGGTAGGCCCATTGAACTCAATCTCTATTTTCCTTTCCGCCAAAACTAAAATTAAATTTCGCCGACGACGCAAACTATTTTCCATTTCAACCCCGTCTACTGCATTACATTACATATTCAACGAATTTAATACCTCGTAAAAGTGCGACGAAATGAGCGTCGCCTACGTAGGATAGTTTTATTACTGTACAATTATTAAAAATCTGATTAGCCAGTTTCGCATATCTGTGGCGGTTCATCTGCCCGAATCGCATAACTCTAATCCGGTTATTTATTACCGGTTTTGTGCGAAAATCAAAACAGAATATGGGTAGCCGAATTGCGAGCGTGTGTCACTCGATTATTATTTATCGAGCAATCGAAACACACACTATGTAGACAAAGTTTGACATTCGCCGGTAGAAGGTACATACATATGTATGTAAGTACACGTAGAATGATAGCAGTTACAGTTAAACGTAACTGAAATCTCTCACGAGTGCTTTTAGTGAGTTTTTTTTACCTCGAACTTACGCGAACGGGAAGTAAACTTTGGATAACATACAATACAATACAATATTAACTTTTTATGTGCAAGAAAAAAATATGTGGGTTGGACACATAGCGAGAAGAATGGATGGCAGATGGACGCGAGAAATACTGGAATGGTATCCGAGAGGATGTGAAAGAAAGCAAGGTAGACCGAGTGGAAGATGGGTTGATGAATTGAGAAGAATGTGTGGTGGAGTCAAGTGAATGCAGATTGCCCAAGACAGACAAGAATGGAAGAGGATTGGAGAGGCCTTCATCCGCTGAAAATGATGATGACATACCTATACATATGTATGTACAATAAACGGATCACAATCAGAATTTCATATTTAATCTGTCGGAATTTAATCTGCAATTTGAAGATGTGCGTTAATCAAATTTTCGCCAAAATTAGATACGGAAAGATTGCACTTTTTTTTTTGTTTTTTGATACAATTTCATTTATTTTTGTAATTAGGGAAACTAAACGACAAAAATTACTCACTTTCTTAATCCGATCAAAAGAAAGTCCAATTTTCATCAAAACCACATAAGACCTTTTACTTGAAAAAACGCTACATATATGTATACATAAATGTTAGATCAATAAAATAAATTGAAATGTTTATATGGTGGATAAATAACTCACTTAAGGTTTCAATAAAATAAATTAAATATATTTTTGAAACATTTAATACAAAATTAAATTAAATAAAGTATGATGTTTTAAGACCGCGCAAATATTATTCATTTTTATGGCGTTTGACATTTGGGTATAAATGGCGCTATGAGTAATAATCTGAGCTAGCACTGCCTAATTTTTTTGAGATAATTTGGAACAATTTACAAATTTCTCAGTTTAGTCCTTTTTTACGCAAAAAAAATTAATTTAATAATTTTGGCGCTTACCATTATTTACTGCCGTATATGTACATATGTATGTACGTAAAAGTTCCATACAAATTATTAAGCTCACATTTAAACGGTACATGGTTACCAAAAACCAACCATTTCAACAAACTTACACCGGCTGAAACGTGCTGAAAAGCACATATGTACGTACATATTGTTCGATACATAAATGAAAATTAGACAGGGAAAATTTTGAGGTTATAAAATTTCCATTGAAAACAAACCTTGGTGGTGCCGGAGGGGATTTGCGTGAAGAAAAGCACCACGAAAATCCAGAGGGTGGCGAAAACTAGTAACAACTTGAGATTTCGTCGCATACTTGCGGCCACTTTGCAACACGACGCCCCTATTTTTGCAATTATTCGCAATATATATTTACAAGACGATCGTGGGGGTTATATTATGGCAAACGACACGATCGATACGAGTGTAGAACACGACGCGAACCGACTATACCCCCTCGACACTTCGCACCGCGACGGCTCTCGGCCGCATACTGACACTGTGAACCGCTCGATTCAACCGGCACATGTGCTACGATTTATCATCGTTGGCCCAAAACGTGAAAAGAAACAGCCATGAGCGATAGTTTTTCAGTTGGTGCGTACTGTGGACACGACGCAGGAAAATCGTACGGCTCGCTAGGTAACCGTTTGCGTGTTTGCTATGACAATCCACACGCGTCGATCTACATACATAATCGATCCTTCTCACCGCACCGGTGTGCATTCGTCCTTAAACAGGGATAGTTTACTCGCTACTATCACGCTAGTTTGCGAGTAGCTAGTAATCCCATTGAAAGGGGTATTACACAGGGATAGTTAACTCGCTACGATCTCGCTAGTTTACCGACCGGCACGTACAGCTGGTGGCGAGTAGCCAGTAAACCTATCACACGTGTTAAGTTTACGCTGCCGCTAGAGGCGCCGTCATCAACGCTGTCAACTCCCCGAGTGCGCCAGGTCTTCTATGTAAGACCATAGATGCATTCATGCACCTCTGTGAGGGATAGTAGATATGGATAAGTATAGTGTATTATATGTAATAGATGTAAGTTAAATTAGCTAATTAGCTAATCTATATCTATATATGTATATACAAATCAATGTCTGTTTGTTTGTTTGTCTGTCTGTCTGTCTCTTATAGGCTCCTAAACCACTCGACCGATCGCGATGAAACTTTCAGGACTTATTGTGATCATGCCGGGGATGGTTCCTGTGAAAAAAAATCGGGATAAAACGGGAACGGGAACGGGCCTGCTCGTGCGTCAGATAAGGTACTAAGAGCGGGAACGGGATCGGGATCGGGAACGGGATCAGGATCGGGAACGGGACCGGGATCTGGAATCGGGAAAAAACGGGAACGTTAACAGGAACGGGCCTACTCACGCGTCCGATAACGTACTAGGAACGGGACCGGGATCGGGATCGGGAACGGGAACAGGATCTGGAACGGGAACGGTAACGGGAACGGGAACGGTAACGGGAACGGTATCGGGCATTGCAACGCTTGCCGGGTCAGCGAGTATATGTATAAAAATCAATGTATGTCTGTCTGTTTGTCTCTTATAGGCTCCTAAACCATTCAACCGATCGCGATGAAACTTTCAGGACTTATTGTGATCATGCCGGGGATGGTTCCTGTGAAAAAAAATCGGGAACGGGAACGGGAACGGGCCTGCTCGCGCGTCAGATAACGTACTAGGAACGGGATCGGGATCGGGAACGGGAACGGGATCTGGAACGGGAACGGGAACGGGATCGGGAATGGGGATTGCAACGCATGCCGGGTCAGCTAGTATGTATATATATAAAAATCAATGTCTGTCTGTCTGTCTGTCTGTCTGTCTGTTTGTTTGTCTCTTATAGGTTCCTAAACCACTCGACCGATCGCGATGAAACTTTCAGGACTTATTGTGATCATGCCGGGGATGGTTCATGTGAAAAAAAATCGGGAACGGGAAAAAACGGGAACGGGAACGGACCTGCTCACGCGTCAGATAACGTACTAGGAACGGGAACGGGAACGGGATCGGGCATTGCAACGCATGCCGTGTCAGCTAGTATAAAATAAATAAATAAACTTGTGACTTGTCAACGGGACGACACGTATTTTGCGCCCACCGTCAAAATGCCCGCTGAATTTTCATTATCGTAAATGTATCATGTCCATTGAAGTGTACTGTGTGTGTGTATTGGGAGCTGAAAATGAACCGCTTAACCTCATACTGTCACTTCAAAATGAAGTGACGTCACACTAGCCAGATAGTAGCGAGTAAAGTTCAAACATTCAAAATTCACTCGCTCGGCCGAAAAAGCCAGATAGTTTACTAGCTTCTACTATTAAACGAGCTATTTTACTGGGATATAAATATTTCGTTTTTACACTCGTTTGTAAAATTGCAATGATATATGTAATAGTAAAGGTCACACACGCCTTTTGACGAAATCCTAAACGCATCAATTTCTATGGTTTTGTATGGCCGCGTACTCAGTAGCGAACATGAGCGTGTTAATGTAATGCTCGCCAATGTGGACGCCATGTACACACTTGCCGCGCAACCAACTGCGAACGACCCCTTTGTGTTCGCGCCGAAAAAAGACACGCGAGTGGATCGCCGCGAACGTTGCAGAGCGCGCTCAAAGTATGCTCGCGAACGCGTACACATTTACAAAATTTGTCGCATTACACGCTCGTGTTCGCTAATGAGTATGCGGCTTATGGTGTACATAGATACACACTTGCAACACCCCACTTCACGTCACAATAGTCACGCGATCATATCACGTGTGGTGTGGTAAGTGTGTGTCAGCCTCAATTCACACAGCTAAATTTCGCGTAATAAGTGCGAAAAATCAACATTGTACGTATGTACATATGTACATACATATGTATATTATTCCGTACAACAGCAGGACTATTTTCTTGGCGATTATATTTTATTTATTGATAATTTCTCAGCAGGATATTATGCTTTTTCGGAAACGGTCAATGATTGGCGTTTTTCGTCAGGGTGTATTAAAATAAACATTAAGTACACGTGTAATTTCGCATTTCCCATTCAACTGATAAAATAAAATGATTCTTATTGGATTCTAGTCGGTTTATTTTTTCAATTTATTCGGAATTAATTTTAAATAGCGACATCTATAGACTGTAAATAGTTTAATTTTAAATATTTCAATATTTAATTAATTTTTTAAAAAATACACAGATGTCACTATAAACGCTATAGTAAAAAATTCGGTTTTAAATAATAATTAATTTTAGTAGCAATCGCTTTAAATGTTTAAATGCACCCAACACACACTATAAAAATTAAACAATAATCAAAACAAAAAAAAAATGATTTTATTAAAAGACACACTTATTTTCATTATTTAAAGCTTGTGCAGCAACGGTAACGAAGCGACCTCACTCGGTGTGCCTCGCAATGTATGTACCATTTTGCCTCGCGAGGCACGGTAGCCGTTTTGCCTCCCGAACAGGGTTACCAGATTTTCAAAACGGCATATCGGGACCTTAATCAAAAATAGGTCGAATTTTCCACTCCGGGTTCATTCATTTACGTTTGAGAGTTTTCACAGTCACAATCAGACATTTTAAATATTGGTTCTAGAACTAATTAAGGACTCTTCATTAAATAAATAAAAAAAATTTCAAAGCATTAGTAAAAACAACAAGCACGAGATGACGTGCAATTGAAATATTGCGGGCGTGGCGTGCGCAGGCCTGGGAATGTGAGATAATTCACCACTTTATAAGATCAGAGCGCAGTTACTAGTTACACATTTCATCGTCATAATTGAAACCTTATTATTATAATACTTTATCAAATAAAAATTGACTGAATATGACTGGAAAAAGAATAAATAAAACTAGGATGGAGCGCTTTTGGAAGAATGAAAAAATAAGGTATACGACCAACGTGTACTGCTAGTTATGACGTATGGATGTGAAACGTGGATGCTAAATTTAAGAATGCTACGTAAGATCCAGTGCATACAGAGAAGCATGGAAAGATGTATGCTCGTTATAACAAGAAGAGATCGTAAGAGGAATAAGTGACAGATATAGCTGAACGTGTGAAAATGTTGAAGTGGACATATAGCGAGAAATATTGGAATGGTATCCGAGAGGATGTGAAAGAAAGCAAGTTAAACCGAGTGGAAGATGGGCCGATGAATTGAGAAGAATGTGTGGAGTCAACTGGATGCAAGAGAATCGGAATGAAAGAGAATCGGAGAGGCCTTCATCCAGCAGTGGACGGTGAACGGTTGAAAATGGTGAATATTTTAATTTGAAGATATTTTTTTAAATTACACCATTTTAATATGCAACAAACAAAAGAGCGACTGTAATAAATGGAATTGTTGATGTTCGCGAACACTATAAATGGCGCGTTCGCAAATCGCACTCTTACCACAAATCGGTACTAGAACTGACCCGACAGTATGACAGTACGCGCCCAGTTGTTGTCGCGTCAAGTCGTACTGTCATTTCCCGTACTTATTTCCCATTCAACAGAGAACGATTTCCTGTCAGAATTTTCGAAGAAATATCCACGTGTTGGGCACCAGAACATGGCCTAATAAAGGTAAGCACACACCGATCCACAATACCATTCATAATTATTGCACATTTGTCGATTTTATCGCGTGTTGATTTCGCGCATTTTAAGCACGTACAATATCGCGCGTTTTGTGACAGAAAAACAATATTTTTATTTTGGTCCCGTGAGGTTATGTTGTTTGTCGTGAATTTTAATGACCGGTTTTGTGTGCGTATGATTTAATATCATTATCTATTACGACATCTGATAAAATTGTTTTTTTGTACGAATATTGTTTCTATTAGAATTATTTTTTATTTGATAGTATATATGTACTGTGACTGAAATTTTACTTTTTAATTTTAATTTTTCAATTCGTATTGTATCGTTGCTGATTTAATAAAAAAAAAAAAAAATTGATTTGTACTTTTAAGTACGAATTTTCTTACAAACTGAGATAATATACATAATAATATACAGAGTTTATAATTCGTATCGATCGATACCTCAGTTCCAAACTGCAACAAGTCTAAATTTGAGCAATTTGAGTTGTGTGGGAAAATATAAAAAAAAAAAACTGTTATTTATCAGTTCTCGTTTGGAGCTCGGACATCTGGCAAAAATTTCAAACAAATCTGCCAAAATAACTGTATTTTCGCAAAGGTTCAAACCTACATATGTACATACATACATACATCAAAATCTGAACAATGATTTTTAAATTGTTGCAGTATATCGATGTGTAAAAATTAATAGCAAATCGTATATTTAATTTTTTTTATTTATTTATTTAAGATTACTTAAAGCTAAAATTACAAAATAAACTTATTATCTACTAGCACTTGTACAGAGGTGCTGTTTGAAAGTTGCCAGGAATCTATCAATTTTATTGATTAATCTTTATCTTATAGCTAATTTAATACATTAATCATACTTGAAACGATATATTTAATCTAGTTGTATAGAGGTGTCGTTTAAGCGACCGGAAGTTGTAGTTTTTTTTTAATAAAATTATACGGGCTTAGATTTTGTTGTACTCAATGGACCCTAAAAATTAAATTCTGAAAGTGCAGGATTAGAATAAAATTATATTAAGTGCAAAGTAAACAATGTATCTTAATATACACTCGCTTATCTTCAACACGGGTACTTAAATTAATTTTTATTACACTTCATATCGCGTATTTATCAATAGCGCACTATTTATATACTATGCTTATTTATAAAACAAGCTTACGATAATTTGCTCGTATAATCCCAGTACATAATTTTCACATCGGGTAAAATTCGAATAATATCACGTACTCTGTGGATAGCGTTGATCTTGGAGAGAGAGAAAAAAAAAAACCTGTTCCATTTTCCGATTTTCCGACGATCAAAGGCGGAAAAGCAATATGCGTTGTATTAAAAGGGGTAGATTTTTTCGCATCAAGATGTGAAAAAAAAAAGTGTTCATTTTCCAAAGAAATTGCTTTTGCTTTTTCTTTCCGCCCACGTTCTTTCCGGTCGGTCGTTGCCCGTTGGAATGTCTATTTATTTCGAATTTCCTCTTTATACGCTACATTTTATTAAGTACTTGTACGTTTTATAATAATCTGATATTAACAGTAAAAGTTGTAAAACGACATAAGAGATAACATACATATATGTACTTGGAAAATGATCCTAATGTTTTCGCCCGTATTAAAAAGCCATTTTCGGTGATAAACGACGCACTCTAACTGAAAAAGCGTGCCACAGGTGAAAAATCCCAGCTTCGCAGTTAAATTTTAATTTGTAAAGTCACTCGTTCCGTAAATAATTGACTGTCGGATAAAATTTGAGACGGGCGAAACTTTAATTGATTAAGTTTCCATCCGAAATCGTTTGTATTTGTAGTTAAGTCGGCGAATTTCACACTTTTTTTATTATTATTAACTAGCGAAGTGCTCGTTGTTAAACAAAGGAACGGGTGTACAGCAGTTTGATAGCCCGTGAAGCGTATATGGTTATAATGGGCGGCGGTTAAGTTTGATTTGAGGGCTCGAGATATCGTGATGTGTTGTATTATGGCGCAACTGTCTCTCTCCCACTGACAGTTGGCGCCGCTCGCTCATTCTCGCTCTGCATTTCAACTGTAATAGTAACTAGTATACTGCCGTCCTAAGCCCACTTAAAGTAACTCACAAAAATTACGAGAATGAGTTAGATGTGTTTTAGGAGTTATGGGAGTGTATTCTTGCGATTTTTTTTATCAAAATTAATGTATCTTCATCCAAAAGTGACTTTTTTAAGCTATTAAATCTTATGTATCTGCATGCGCAGAGAAATAGTATCACCAATATTCAATATTTACTTCGGTCACTACCTTATCATGAAAGATTGAAAATACTGAATCTCTCCACATTGGAGACGAGGCGATTAAGAGGTGATTTAATTGAAGTATTCAAAATAATAAATAATCATTATTCATGTGAAATGAACAACCTCATTATGTTCAATGAGAACCCTCATCTACATAAAAGGTCATACTCTTAGACTCCGAAAAGAAAAATCAAATAAGATTGTTAGAGATTCATTCTTTTCAAATAGAGTGGTTGAAGTTTGGAATAGTCATATGTATACATTAATAATGAATAATCAAGTGACGTAACTACTAAAGTATTCATGTTTTTTTTAATTTTTCCTTAGAATTATCAAAACACAATAGAAAATAACCTCATGCACTAAAAAAATGTTTAAATAAATCAGTAATATGTATATGAAGAAAAACACAAATTTAGAATAAAACTTTCAAGTCAATTTATCTCGATATTGTTGTTTCGTCAGTTACGTTAAGTGGGCTTAGGATGGCAGTATAAGCCCGTTGAATATCAACGGAGCGGTTTCTCATCGTTATCGAAGACAGACAGGCTTTATATACATACATATATATATATATATATAAATGAACATTGTAAATAGTAATGTGCAAGATTGTATAAATGGAAAATTGCGATGTGAATTAGGAAAATTGATTAAATTTTTCCGACCCTGACTACTGAAATTTTTTAGAAACTGGAATCCATTTTTAAAAGTTGTCAATTCCGCGAGTTGTAATTTAGCCAATTGAAATTTGACAAAGTGTGAGTTCATCCAATTGTAAATTCGATTAAATGTAATTCGGCCAATCCTAATCCGAAAAGCTGTCAATTCTCACAGTTGTCGATTCAGCTATGTATTTATTATTTGACCTGATTTAATTTGTTAACCCAACCAGGTGTAATTTGTTGAGTATTGAACCGATCCATGTACCGATTCGTTCGTTTGTAATGCGTCCCATTTTAATCTATGTACTAGAACTTTGTCATATCTTTTCATCGACAGAACTTCAAGAATTGCAAACAGAATACGCAGTATAATAAACTTTCCACGTCCGTCATTAAATTGTGCACTTGTCAAACGTCACTTGTCAAATCGTTTTAATGCGGGCCAAAAGGTTACACGAACTAATCGAAAGGCAGTACACATTGTATGTACGTACATACATTACGAAGACGTGTCGTAAATCGATTTGGCATTTAACCCTCAGAATGCGGGCTCACTCTTTCTATCACATATGTACATCTGTCGTCGACATTGACCGTTTTTGAACGACGTATATAAATAAATTTGACCCGCATATGTCGACGTATGCAAATTTAAGTGAATCCAACTTATCTATTATACATATGTGTGTATAATATCTATTATATATTCTCGGCGCGACTTGTGCCTGAACTCGAAAAAAGATTTTCTTCTGATTATTGTGCAACGTCATGTCTGTCGATGTTTTCGCGTGCTCAATTCTACATACATATGTATACATATATGCAGGTCGGATAGAGTGCATTGCACACGCTGTGGCGTTCTTGTAAAATGTTATCAGTATTGTCGACGTTTCCTATTTGAAATTTGAAGGTTTAGTTGCCGTTCGATAAGGTTTGTATGTATAATTGCTCGGTAATCCAATCGATAGCAGTAATTATGTATATCGTTATCTGTTAACTGTAGTCTAATGGTAGATTGCCGAAATAAAATTGGTTGTGTAAACAATTACATACATACATACATACATATGTACATACGTAGGTAGGGAAGATTTTATGTATGTAGTCTTTTTTTTTTTTTTTTTTTTTTTAGAGTCCTGTTTGAGTTTGAATATTATGTACATATGTAACTTTACCTAACCTAACCGCATTTGTTAAAAAGGGGACAAGAGTTCGTCACTCTTATAAAGAGCTACTGTTGCATTTGGTGTCACTCATTTGTCCCCTTTTAACATGTGGTTAGAAGAAATTGATACTCAAGCTGCAGACTATCTTATTAAAATAACAGACTAAATGTTACTATTATGTAGCAAACTTTCGGAATAGAAAAAAAATAATGTGCTAACAATTAATAGAAAAAATATCTGAGTATTGCTTTCAATACTCATTTTGAACACAAAATTACTGAATTTTGAGTAACAAGTTACAAGTTAAAGTTTGAATTAGCAAGAGTCAAAAAAATGTAAAAATTGTTCATTTTTCTAAACGCCCATATCTCATAAACAAGAGCTAACCAAAATTTAATTATTATATTCGAATTCAGTGGGTCAAACTTAGTACAGATTAAATAGTCTCCGCTCCGGTAGTTTTTTTTTATTTATTTATTACAAACAAACTAAAGCTAAAATTACAAAATAAAATTAAATACAGAGGTGCTGCTTTAAGGCCGCCAGGAATCTATCAATTTTATTGTTATTTTATTAGTGTGCGTAACACAAAAAGTCAACTAACAATGTTTAAATCTTCAATAAGACAATCATCAAGGCTTAAATCCGTCGTTAAGCGTGTTTTCTACAGAATACTGAAAATTTTTCAGCAGAAAAATTATCAACCCCTATGTATCAATCGAAAAGTAGCCGAAATGCTTGCAACTACATTCGATAGCTTCAAATAAAATGCAAACTCTGTAGAGAAATCACACAGATATAGTTTCAACAGAGCAATTAGCGTGCACGCGCGCGTACACTATCACATCCTGTTCGAATTTTTCAACCATCAATACAATTAAAATTCAAAAAGCACGACTAGAAATAGCAGAACCAACTACTGACCGCATTCTTTGAACAGGATCATTATCATGTGCACACGCGGCTTCTTTTGATCACGTTATTATAACATGTACGGAAAATTTTCCAACAGGACGATCCGAGGTTCGAGAAAACCGCAGACATTTGCGGTTAACTCGTTACCGTCAGCTTAAAATTCCGCAAATAGACTTAAAGCTCACCGGGGATATTCAATTGGGAAAAGTGATGAATTTAGTACACAGCGTTAAAATTATGTTTATATATTGTATGTACAATGTTGTGTGCCTTTCCTGTTTTCGGATGTGCCGGATATGTGCCTCGTGTATTATTCATACAGCGTCAACTCGATCGAAAATTGCGATTTAACCCTTTCGATGCCACTCGAGCCGAGGCATATAAATCAACATTGAATTTTTCTGAAGTATTACGACTTTTTGCACTTTTTATGCTACTATAAACGTCTACTTTTACGCGTTAGAATTGAAAATGTCAAAATATCGCAAAAAATATGTCGCATGCGACCGTTATTTATTTATATAATATAGTAGATAAACTTAATTAAATAATCCTTAACTAAGCACCTATACAGGGATGTTTTTTTAAGACTGCCAGGAATTTATCAATAGTTTTGGAACTTCTAATACCATCCGGCGGTCTATTATATTCCAAAACACCTTTGTACAAGATGCTTCTCCTATTTACTCTAACATTTTTTTATAATAAAATCATTTTTTTATTTATATTCTACTAACATTTTTTTTATAATAAAATCATTTTTATTCCTTAAATTATATTCACATACATACATCCATTCCTCTCAAGATACATTTACTAAAATTTGATGATAACATATTATTATCTAACTGAAATATAAATACCAACATACAAATCCTCAAAGTATCATTCACATTCAACCAATCTAATTCAATCATCATCTTTTTTATTAACAAGAAAGTATACAGTTTGAGTTTTGAGTCTCTGTTTCTTCTAACCACATGTGTTTAAAAGGGACAAAAGAGATGCTACTACACGCTCTTGCTGCATTCGGCGCCACTCGAACTTTTGTCCCATTTTAGTACCCGGTTAGAAGACAAGTATACTCAAACACAAACTGCATATTGATATTTTGACATTGGCCTTTTTAGAACCGAGCTACATACATATTGTAAAATATAATTCTTTGTAGTTCACACTACGGTTAGTTTTAATGATCGCGTATTAGTGTTCCATGTTTTATCGAATAATAAAACGTGTTTTATCGAATTTTTTTTTTAGTTTTACGCTTTCGTAATTACAATTTAACAACGGCGGCTATAAATAAATGCGAAATAAACGACATTTTAAACGCGTTTTAATTATTATCGAATATACCATAAATGTGTATTTCCGATCGGTTTGCCTGTGGCGCATAACGGATACGCTCTCATTTGCGTCGCAACGCGTCAATGTTCGACGAACCTTAATGACTGTGTATAATAGAAATGCCGAATTGGATATTACAATTAAAAAGGGCAATTTATATGTATATATTGTGTGTGATAATAACTTATACATATGTTGAATTTGAAACCGCAAAATCCGTATCGCAAAACGATTGAATGCGTAATGAAATGAATCGAATAACTGGTTGGTAAATAAATTTAATTTTGATTGAATAATATGATGTATTGTTTAGTATTTGATTTGTATGTAAACGATAAGTGCTTTGGGTTGAAATTTGAGTTTATATAAAATAGAAACGGTGTATATTTTTTATAAATAAAGTATTTTAATCTAAGTATGCGCGCGATTAAAACGTAGCATATTTTCGTAATCAATTTTTAAAAATTAATTTTGTTTTAGACTGCCAAAAAAAATTTACAATTCAAATGTCAAAATGTTGCAAAAACCTTCATTTTTCATATTGAAAACTAATAACCAATACTTTTTTTGTCATTTTCGCGTTTTTAGATGAGGGTCGAAAATGCGTGAGGAAAGTTAGCTTTGATTATGCGCTCAGCGAATCTTTCAAAATTAATTTTTTTATATAAAAGTGCTATGCTAGATTCTTATAGATAAAAATCTTCTTCTATTCATCTGCAATATACTACTATAACTACAACATTGAAAAAGCACTGTAAAAAATACGTGTGGATTTTGTGCTACGGATTTTAAAATATTGTCCTCAGAGTAGACTTTTTTATAGCATTTTTTTTTTTTGTTTCGCCTTCCAGTTAACCGTATTAAAACGTCATATTTTCCCTGTCGAGATAATCTGTCCGAATTTTGAGATTTTAATCTAGCGTTAGTCGGAAAATCGTTCTCTCGCCGCAGGGAAAACTTCCCAAGTTTATATTTGAAATTTTCAACTTCGACTCAAAAGTGTTCTCCCCTCTCGTGTTCCAATTGAACGAGCTTTCGAATGTACATAATACACGTGTACGTACATACATAAATACACGGGTGTTCACTCGAACCCCTTTCAGAGGTTTTATATTAAATTCCGCAGTTGTGTCCTTCTCGCTAAACGGTTTTTATCGTGTGCTTTGTGTATGTTTCAGACAGAGTTTATGATTCACTCTGTGTATTTTACTGATTATTTCATACTTCAACCATCGCATTGCATAAATGTGCTTCAAAAACGATTTTATAATATCTTATATAGTTATATCGGAACTGAAACTAATTTAAAATTCTATACGAAACTTTAAATACATAATGTCTTGTACGAAAATGAACTAATGTGTATTACATTTGAATTTTTTTGAAACTAGCTACAAATTTGATTTAAGTTAAATTAATTTTATACTTTTCCAGCACCTTATATGCACCCCTTATTGAAGCTTAAAAATAAGCTCTTAATGAAACTTAAAAACTGTTATTTTGTCTCTTCATCATCATCATCATTTTCAGCCGTTCACAATCCACTGCTGGATGAAGAAGGCCTCTCCGATCCTCTTCCATTCCTGTCTGTCTTGAGCAATCTGCATCCACTTGACTCCACACATTCTTCTCAATTCATCATCCCATCCATCGTCAACTAGGTCTACCTTACTCTCTTTCACATCCTCTCGGATACAATTCCAGTATTTCTCGCGTCATCTGCCATCCATTATTCTATGTGTTCACACGTTCCGCTACATCTGCCACTTTGGTCATACTTCTTACCCATGTATTCCTCTTGCGATCTCTTCTTGTTATACCGAGCATACATATGTCCATGCTTCTCCGTGTCCACTGGATCTTACGTAGCATTTTTGAATTTAGCGTCCAAGTTTCACATCCATACGTCATAACTGGCAGTACGCATTGGTCGTATGCCTTCTTTTTTTAAGCATATTTTGTGTCTTGTTAAGTATTAAAATTACAGAAATTGCATTGATTTATATGAAATTATAGTCAAAGCTCACTTAACGGAGATGCAAAATTTGTGGAAATATTAGATTTTTCCGTAAAACGAGTTGGAAAATCGACATTTTTAACTCTTCATATCTTCATTGAAGCCCATTGCTATGTACATACATATATATGTATGTATGTATGTATGTATGGCCAATATAAAATTTCCAATCTTCTACATAGTAGTTCCTTGTACGGAAAAATGCACTTTTTCGTTTGTCCGATAAGCTAACGCTGAAATATTGCGAATACCAATCGTTAAGGTTGAGACTAAATATATATGTACATACATAGTTATATGTACACGTATCTATTTTATATAACCAGCCGATGAATCTAGGTAGAGCTTTTGCTTACTTTTATGCAAAATTTATACAAAAGCTTGGGCTAATACTGGACGGAAAAGCTTAGTATTATATATACATACATATATATAATAGCCCTAATCCGTATGTCTGTGTGTGTGTCTGTCTGCTGATAACGCTCGCTGACGTAAATATCTAATTAAAAAACCCGAACGTCACGTGAGTGGAATTTCAACGAGGTTGGAACATTGAGCGCTTACGCCATAATCCAATGCCGATAATGAACTTTCAAACATATAAATCGTTTGAAAGTTCGCGACTTTGCTAAATTGTTACTTTGTTGTATTATATAAGGCAACTATAAAAACTATTAAATTTAATATTATTTTTCAGTACGGTTGATGAGAAACCGCTCCGTTGATATTCAACGGGCTTACACTGTTATATATACGTATGTACTAGCTGACCCGGCAAGCGTTGCAATGCCCGATACCGTTCCCGTTCCAGATTCCGATCCCATTGGCGATCCTGTTCCCGTTTCCGATCCTGTTGCCTATCCCGTTCCCGTTCCCGTTCCTGTTCCTAGAACGTTATCTGACGCGTGAGCAGGCCCGATCCCATTCCCGTTCCCGATCCCGTTCCTAGTACGTTATCTGACGCGTGAGCAGGCCTATTCCCGATCCCGATCCTGTTCCCGTTCCCGTTCCTAGAACGTTATCTGACGCGTGAGCAGGCCCGATCCCATTCCCGTTCCCGATCCCGTTCCTAGTACGTTATCTAATGCGTGAGCAGGCCCGTTCCCGTTCCCGTTTTATCTCGATATTTTTTCACAGGAACCATCCCCGGCATGATCACAATAAGTCCTGAAAGTTTCATCGCGATCGGTTGAGTGGTTTAGGAGCCTATAAGAGACAAACAAACAGACAGACAGACATTGATTTTTATATATGTACATACTAGCTGACCCGGCATGCGTTGCAATGCCCGATACCGTTCCCGTTCCAGATCCCGATCCCGTTCCCGTTCCTAGTACGATATCTGACGCGTGAGCAGGCCCGTTCCCGTTCCAGATCCCGTTCCTGTTCCCGATCCCGATCCCGTTCCCGTTCCTAGTATGTCATCTGACGCGTGAGCAGGCTCGTTCCCGTTCCCGTTTTATCCCGATTTTTTTCACAGGAACCATCTCCGGCATGATCACAATAAGTCCCGAAAGTTTCATCGCGATCGGTTGAGTGGTTTAGGAGCCTATAAGAGACAAACAAACAAACAAACAAACAGACAGACATTGATTTTTATATATGTATATAGATAATAGCCGAAATCCATCTCTCTGTCTGCTGATAACGCTCGCCGACGTAAATAATTAAAAAACCCCACAACGTCGCGCGAGTGGGATTTGAACCCGTTATCACCAGATTGGGAGGAATCGTGCTTACACTATGTATCGTCCAAACGGAGGCGATGACGTACGTGCTATAATTGGCCAATATTAAATCTTAAAAGTTTTCGCGACCTTGCTAAATTGTTACGCAGTTGTATTATAAAGCGCCATCTGTACAACAACTATAAAAACTATTAAATTTAATATTATTTTTCAGTACGGGTGATGAGTAACGGCTCCGTTGATATTCAACGGGTTTACACTAATTGTCTTATAGAACTAACTGCATTACGGTTGGTTTCATCGACTACCAACCACCGTTTGACGTCATATTTGTTTTTGCACTGTCGTTTGCATGCATTGCGCAACACTTGAACATCCCTGGCCTTTCAAAGGCCTCACGTACACCCCATTGTGCGTCTGTCTAGCGATCAGTAAACACTTTAGGACAATTGGCTTGGACACGTCGGCGGATATGGGTCGTTGTCCACTTACGGACACAATTTGTGAATATTAAATATGCATTGGAATTGGCCGTACGTATGTACGTACAGCCACTTTGGACGTGTCGTCTTGTACGCAGGGCCAGCTTTTCTCGACGCGACTTTGGGGACATTGAAAATTCATCGAGTAACAATGTACACTCTACTGCCGCCCTAAGCCCACTTGACGTAACTGACAAAACAACAATATCGAGATAAATGGACTTGAAAGTTTTATTCTAAATTTGTGTTTTTCTTCATATATTACTGATTTATTTAAACATTTTTTTTTTTGCATGAGGTTATTTTTAATTGTGTTTTGATAATTCTAAGGAAAAATTAACAAAAAAAAAAATGAATACCCTTATAGTTACGTCACTTCATTATTCATTATTAATGTATACATATGACTATTCCAAACTTGAACCACTCTATTTGAAAAGAATGAATCTCTAACAATCTTATTTGATTTTTCTTTTCGGAGTCTAAGAGTGTGACCTTTTAGATGAGGGTTCTCATTGAACATAATGTGATTGGTCATTTCACATGAATAATGATTATTTATTATTTTGAATACTTCAATTAAATCACCTCTTAATCTCCTCGTCTCCAATGTGGAGACATTCAGTCTTTTCAATTTTTCGTGATAAGGTAGTGACCGAAGTAAATATTGGATATTGGTGATACTATTTCTCTGCGCATGCAGATACGTTAGATTTAATAGCTTAAAAAAGTCACATTTGGATGAAGGTACATTAATTTTGATATGAAAAATCGCAAGAATACACTCGCATAACCCTCCTAAAACACATCTAACTCATTTTCGTAATTTTTGTCAGTTATGTTAAGTGGGCTTAGGACGGCAGTATACATACGTATGTTGAAACTCGTCCCTGAAGAAATTCAACGTTTGAATATTTGATTGGACAAATATTTAATGTCACTTTGTCGGAATTCTCGCTACGATTGACTTTTCGCCCGTCAATTAATTATTTGTGTTAAAATTGAAATTGAAAAATTACCGGACAATGGACTCTTCCATTGTGTGTGTGTACGCATTTTGACGTATGTAATTTGTTATTGTGTAAAAACCCCTAATGACTTTCACGTTCGATACGAATCTAATTAAAACGGACGCTTCCAAATTTATTTATCGTATATTGTACACGGTGCGTTAATTTTTCAGTGTTGCGCAATTTTCATTTTTTTATTTTTTTTATTACATACATATTTGTAATGAAATTTCGTTGGAATGTTTAATAATATGTAGGCTATAGGAAGCCGCATAGTTATTGGGAGTGCAAAATTTGTAACGATGCACTTAAATCCAATTATATAAGCAATATATGGAATAAGTGTCAATGTACACTTTCTATGATCGCTTTATTTGAATTCAAACATGTAGTATTTAAAATTTTATAAATTTTTGATTTTATTACAAGAAAAATATTCTCAGATGGAAGAATTAGTATTGAGGATTTTTTATTACCATTGAAAGCTTGAGAATCTTTTGGAAAATACAACCTACATATGAGTCGCCTAGTTCCAAATCCCGATAAGTCCATAAAACTCACTTGTTCGCAAACGCGGTTTTTCTGCTACAGACTTATTTGCTTGATGGTGTTTAAACTCATTTAAACTTAATTTTGTTGATATTAAACAAAATATTGAGATTAGAAACATGGACCTCTCGTTGTTTGTTTCTAAATATGGGTTTTATCAGCTTTTATCATAGTGCAATTGTCAGTTTTTGGAACTAACACTGATTTTCAATATTTTTTTACGGCGCACTTGGCGGTATTTGGAATAATTCAAGTATAAGACATCGTTTGAAAACATTCTTAGAACCAGAAAATATTTTATCCTCGTTTTTTATATATTGTGGACTTATCGGGATTTGGAACTAGGCGACTCATATGTATGTATGTAGGTGCAAACTCCTAATAGATTCATATATTTTTTTGATTTTCTACATGTTAATTTCTTATATACCATACATAGGTATACTTGTAGATATACAAAATGAACCTTATATTCTTTGTGAAAATCGATTCAAGCCATTTTGTGTATATTGTATGTACATATCTCTGATTGTTTCATTTCTTTCTCATTATTTCTTATCTTTTTATACTTTTTTTATTTTCATTTTAGATATGTTCTAGTGTATTTCCCTAGTGTTTCTTTTATCTACGTTCGTTTCTGAATAATATGTTTCGTATAGATACAAAAATTCATTAGTTTTCGCCGTGATTTTCCGTGTCGAAACAACAATTGATATAAATAGCACTGAGCATAATACGAAATCTTTCAAAACTGTTGATAAATTCGAACTGAAACGAAGCACTCAAACCATGCAGATAATTTTACTAGGTTGAATGTTATTTTTCAGAAGCATTCTTGGCAATTTCAAGTCAACCCTTTCGCTCCGTATGGGACATGTTAATACTACACAATCGTTTGTTTCGTTATATCATACATAGGTATTGTCGTTTATGTATATACATATGTTTCAAATTGTATAATACTCGAGTCTCGAGATACGATTTTTTTTCTTTTGGGGAATTTCGCTCGATTAAAAAAATTTGTCGTTCGCATTAATCATTTAAATCGTTCATTTATTTAATTTAGCCTTTCGGTCTGTTTGGCAAATGCCGTTTGCTTTTCCGACTTTTCTTTTTTTTTGTTCTGTATGTAAATTTTTATTCTTTTGTATGTGTGTACTCGTATATGTATTTTGACCAATTAGACCACAGTGCTAAAACTGAGTGCAAATACCTCGTAATAAATTGATTTAATACTACGCGGCACGCGATTCACCATACACCGCTTGTTCGCATTTAATCGCTTTTATTATTAATCTTTTTCATGTGCATAATTTCGTTGAAATCTCTCGAAAAATATTCCTAATCCTATTGCGAGAATGTAGCCATTTAAAATTTGTGCCGTTTGGGTGAAATAAAACCGAGAGGAAAATGAAAAACTTTTCGCGCTGTCAAAGTCGTCGCTGTGTGTTTTCATTGAAAGCGATATCGTTCGTGAGCCAAACGTTTTTAATAATTTGTCAAAATGCGTGAAAAGCTTTCGAGAGCTTTTACAATTACGTGTCAAAAAATGACGTGTGTAAAGTAAAGTATACGTTTTATCATTTCGAAACAAAATATTAATTATGTTTGTAAAAATCGTTAAAGCATTCGAACGAAATGTGAAATGATATCATATGAAATATTGTATCGATTTATTATAATTGGCTGTTTCTCAACTTTTTTTCTTATTCCTTATTAACCTCATAGAAAAATACTTAAATTTTAACCTTTCAAACTAGTTCGTATTTTTTTATTGATTTTAATGTTTAAATAAGATCAATGGAATATTTTTATAAAAGCTCTGTATACAAAATTTTCATTAAATTGCTTATTCGGAAAAGAAAATTACTGTGATGGTTTTCATATCATTTGACTCCAATTTTCGTTCTGGTAGCTTAGGTTAGATTAGCATTATTTATCCTAATCTGCATGTGTATATAGAGTTAGGTTAGGTTAGATAAGATTAGGTTATTTTATATTATTACCATTATTAACTGACCTAATCAATATATTTTTTAAAACCATTATATGTATATACCGATATAATAGTCTGTCTGATGATAACGCTCGCTGAGGTAAATGATTAAAAAAACAGAACGTCGCGCGAGTGGGATTTCAACCCGAGATCACCAGCTCGGAAGAGGGTGCGCTTACGCCTTCATCCAAACTAGGTAATGACGGGCCTGCTACAATTTGACAATATTAATCCTCGAAAGGTTCGCGACTTTCCTAAATTGTTACGTTGTTGTATTATAACGCGCCATCTATGCAACAACTATTGAATACACATATACTCACCCACACATCCGTTTATATTCAACGGGCTTACACTAGTATACAATAATGATAAAACGTACGTATGTACCATAGCATAAAAACGTTTTTATACCACTCATGTAATTGGTTGTTAAAAATAGTTTAAATTTCAAAATCCTCACTTCTATTCTGCCGTCCTTAGCCCACTTAACGTAACTAAAAAAAATTACGAAAATGAGTTAGATGTGTTTTAGGGGTTGTGGGAGTGTATTCTTGCGATTTTTCATATCAAAATTAATGTATCTTCAACCAAAGGTGACTTTTTTAAGCTATTAAATCTAACATATCTGCATGCGCAGAGAAATAGTATCACCAATACTTAGCGGAAATAAAGTATCCAATATTTACTTCTGGTCACTACCTTATCACGAAAGATTGAAAATACTGAATCTCTCCACATTGGAGACGAGTCCATTAAGAGGTGATTTAATTGAAGTATTCAAAATAATAAATAATCATTATTCATGTGAAATGACCAACCTCATTATGTTCAATGAGAACCCTCATCTAAAAGGTCACACTCTTAGACTACGAAAAGAAAAATCAAATAGGATTGTTAGAGATTCATTCTTTTCAAACAGAGTGGTTCAAGTTTGGAATAGTCATATGTATACATTAATAATGAATACAGTGACGTAACTACTAAAGTATTCATTTTTTTTGTTAATTTTTCCTTAGAATTATCAAAACACAATAGAAAATAACCTCATGCACTAAAATTTTTTTTAATAAATTAGTAATACATATATGAAGAAAAACACAAATTTAGAATAAAACTGTCAAGTCCATTTATCTCGATAGTGTCGTTTTGTCAGTTACGTTAAGTGGGCTTAGGACGACAGTATAAGCTTCGTTACAAACAAATGGTCATTTCGATCCGTTACATATGTATATTATTTATTTCCACCCGTGTTATCATCCAATCCGAGTATTCTTATCGATCGACTTTTCCAGTGGTCTCTGAATTCGAGCGAGATACAAAATTTCGACCACCAAACTCGACAATGTAACAATCGGACGAGTCGAACGCACAATAATATATATTTCCAAACGTATAAATAAGCGCCCTTGGATTCACACTCATTGGCAGTGTATACATATTTTGCCAGAATTTATTATTTGATTAACATTCGCAATTTATAGCGTTCGAGCACGACGCGGCGCGTTCACTTTGTAATCGAGCATAATTAGATCGTGTCACGAATTTGCGCCCCGAAAAGCTTCGAAATCTGCTTTGACGCGAAAATGGGGCTCGCATTTGGCAAACCTCCGCTCAGCCGAATAATGAAATAAAATTATATTTAGTATAGTATGTGTAGTAAGGGTAGGCTTCAGAGTCGTTCGTATCTACACGTGCGTAAAATGTTCATTCAAAACGAGCCAGAGTATGTAGGTGCCTTCTAGTCTAGAAAATTATACAGAATCAGAACGTTATATTTAATGTACGTACGTATGTATGTAGATAACCATATTGTAGAGATAGTTGATGGTTATTTATACCTAGGGCAGTTGGTGAATATGACTGGATGTAAAGAAGAAGAAATAAAACTAGGATGGAGTGCTTTTGGAAGAATGAACATTCCGCTATGCTTACGACCAATGCGTACTGCCAGTTATGACGTATGGGTGTGAAACTTGTACGCTAAATTCAAGAATGCTACGAAAGATCCAGTGCACACAGAGAAGCATGGAAAGATGTATGCTTGGCATAACAAGAGGAGATCGCAAAAGAAATGCATGGGTAATAAGTATGACCAAAGTGGCAGATATAGCAGAACGTGTGTAAGGTTGAAGTGGACACATTGCGAGATGAATGGATGGCAGATGGACGCGAGAAGTACTGGAATGGTATCCGAGAGGATGTGAAAGAAAGCAAGGTAGACCGAGTGGAAGATGGGCTGATGAATTGAGAAGAATGTGTGGAATGTCAAGTGGATGCAGATTGCCCAAGACAGACAAGAATGGAAGAGGATTGGAGAGGCCTTCATCCAGCAGTGGATGGTGAACGGCTGAAAATGATGATGATGATGACGTATGTATGTACTATGTATGTATGTATGCGCGCGGTTCGGTTCTAAAAGGAACAACGTTGTAATGTCTACTACTGGGAAATCGGGTTTATGACATCATCATATTATTATTATTATATATGTTCATATATTATAGCCGAAATCCGTCTGTCTGTCTGCTGATAACGCTCGCTGAGGAAAAATTATTAAAAAACCAGAAAGAGTGGGGGATCGAACCCAGGACCCCAGGCTCGAGAGAACTCCCACTAATGCTATTCGCTATCGCCCTTGGGCAATTTAGTCCTTTTTTTTTTTAATCATTACCTATACAAGGGATAGACGACGCTATAAAAAATTTATTTTTTTTTTTTGTTTTTTGATTTTTACAAAATCACTTACAAAATTATAATTATTATATACATATACATATACTAGCTGACCCGGCATGCGTTGCAATGCCCGATCCCGTTCCCGTTCCAGATCCCGGTCCCGATCCCGTTCCCGTTCCTAATACGTTATCTGACGCGTGAGCAGGCCCGTTCCCGTTTTTTCCCGATTTTTTTTTCACAGGAACCATCCCCGGCATGATCACAATAAGTCCTGAAAGTTTCATCGCGATCGGTCGAGTGGTTTAGGAGCCTATAAGAGACAAACAGACAAACAGACAGACAGACATTGATTTTTTATATATGTATGTACTAGCTGACCCGGCATGCGTTGCAATGCCCGATACCGTTCCCGTTCCAGATCCCGTTGCCGATCCGTTCCGTTGCCGTTCCCCTTTCCGTTGCCATTCCCGTTCCCGTTCCCGTTCCCGATCCCATTCCCGTTCCTAGTACGTTATCTGACGCGTGAGCAGGCCCGTTCCTGTTCCCGTTCCCGTTTTTTCCCGATTCCAGACCCCGGTCCCGTTCCCGATCCTGATCCCGTTCCCAATCCCGTTCCCGTTCCCGTTCCTAGTACGTTATCTGACGCGTGAGCAGGCCCGTTCCCGTTTCCGTTCCCGTTTTATCCCGATTTTTTTTCACAGGAACCATCCCCGGCATGATCACAATAAGTCCTGAAAGTTTCATCGCGATCGGTTGAGTGGTTTAGGAGCCTATAAGAGACAGACAAACAAACAAACAGACAGACAGACAGACATTCATTTTTATATATATAGATATAGATGTAATAATTAATAATTATAATACAAATAGTAAAGTAAAAAAAAAATCGATACTACGGAATTGCTATAATACATAGATGGCGTTATAAAAACTATTATTATTTTTTTTGTCACTTACAACCGTGCGATCAATTAGTGGGTACCTCTATTAAAAAAACGCTTTACGTAATTTAAAATTCAGCGGGCGTTGATATTCAACGGGCTTACACTAGTTATATATATATATATATATATATATATAGCCGAAATCCGTCTGTCTGGCTGTCACGTTACTATAACGACCAATAGACAACTACAATTACGCTACGTCATCGTCAGTGAATGTGGTTGAAAATTCACTATGCCGCCACTTCACCATCGCGCGAATGTTTATTTATTTATTTATGTAACAAACAGCTTATATGTAGTATACAATATAAAATAAAAAATACGAAATAATATTAATATCACACAATAAACTACAGCCAAAATAGTTACAAACGAACAACAGATAAAAACAAGAAAGTAACTTGGGAGTTAGGGCTGGAAAGGAACTCGAGTAAAGATAATCTAAAGGAGGGCAACGAATAGAGAAAAGGATCCATACTTGCCGGCTTTTCGTTAAATGACGAGCAGGATCTATAAATGAAGGAGTTTTGTGAATAGTTAGTGGAACAAAGGTAATAGATGTTCGTGAAATGTTGGCCTTAGCGTTGTGGTCAGCTGCCGCTTGCTCGCCCGTCCAGAGCGCTGCTATCGTTCGGTTTTTGGTTCAAAGTTTTATCTAAATTCGGGTTTTGGCTTTAGAAATTAGAAATTTTTAGTGAGTTGGAAAGTATTGAAATTTATCTCCACCGAAAACATTTCCTCCAATGGAACCAACACCTATTTTTTTTCTTTTTCGATCGAATTATATGTAAGTGTTTGCGCTTAGTTAAAAACATTTTGAGATTTTTTGGGAATACTTCATATATTATTAATAGCCTTTAGTGTTTAGCCTTATTGCAAAGATCAAAAAGACAACTCCTAAGTACCTGTCATGAAACTATAATAAATCATAAGAGAATTACTTTCATTAAGTGGACTTAATACAATATTCTGTCTGCTTTACGTAGAATCATTATTTACCAAGCTTTTGTACTGAACAATTCAATTGTGCAATTTGAAAGCTCCTCAGCATTAAAATTAGAACGGATTTTCGGGACTTCCGTTGAAGATTGATTACGGAGATTAAGCGAGTTGGTGAAGGCAAGATTATTTGTTTCTCCAATTCAGAGGATACTCTCAAACCGTTGTCAATTTCGATAAACACTTAATCCTCTTGCTTAGAGCTTTCTATTATAGTAAGTGCGAATATTGAAACTCGAAGCTTGTCAAATTGGGCTCTTTTCACTATAAGTTACGTGTAGTTTTTTGAAGCTCCGCGTATTCTATAATAATATTCGACTAATTCAACGCGAGGAATTTTTTTTTTTTTTAATCGCGATAAGCTCCACTAATCCTTAATTGCTTTGAGGTTTCGTAATTCTTAGAATTCTCATTTCGCAGAACACGTGATGATTTAACGATTGCGCTGAAAACGCAAAGCTGTCAGTGATTGTGTGAGAGCTTTCGTCAAACGTAATTCGTATTTTTTTTTTTTTGTGTTAATAAATGTAATATGTGGTTAACTTTCGCAGCCGGTTTGTTTACTTTGCAAGTCAATCAATAATTTAACACGTACATACATTAATGTCTCGCAGATTTCAATATTCCTATTTAACTTACATAATTTATCTATTTTTGTATTTTCACTTACGAAAATATTAGGTTATCGATGGAAAAACTACTATTTTTGTACGTACATACATATGTATGTATGTATATTAAATAGACAAACTCACAAAAGATGAGAAAATGCGTAGTAAAATTCCTTTTTTATTTGTTGTAAAAACTGTAGTAATGAAAATAAAATACATTCAAGTATTTTTCATATTTGAGATTTTATAGTTTTTCTCCACTGGCTCTCAATGTATGTATATTTTATTTATTTCGAAACTTTTCTTGGTTAAAGTTTTTGTCAATATTATACTGCCGTCCTAAGCCCACTTAACGTAACTGACAAAAATTACGAAAATGAGTTAGATGTGTTTTGGGGGTTATGGGAGTGTATTATTGCGATTTTTCATATCAAAATTAATGTATCTTCATCCAAAAGTGACTTTTTTAAGCTATTAAAGTACGTATCTGCATGCGCAGAGAAATAGTATCACCAATATTCAATATTTACTTCGGTCACTACCTTATCGTGAAAGATTGAAAAGACTGAATCTCTCCACATTGGAGACAAGGAGATTAAGAGGTGATTTAATTGAAGTATTCAAAATAACAAATAATCATTATTCATGTGAAATGATCAACCTCATTATGTTCAATGAGAACCCTCATCTAAAAGGTCATACTCTTAGACTCCAAAAAGAAAAATCAAATGAGATTCATTCTTTTCAAATAGAGTGGTTGAAGTTTGGAATAGTCATATGTATACATACATTAATAATGAATACAGTGACGTAACTACTAAAGTATTCATTTTTTTTGTTAATTTTTTCTTAGAATTATCAAAACACAATAGAAAATAACCTCATGCACTAAAAAAAAGTTTAAATAAATCAGTAATATATGAAGAAAAACACAAATTTAGAATAAAACTTTCAAGTCTATTTATTTCTATATTGTTGTTTTGTCAGTTACGTTAAGTGGGCTTAGGACGGCAGTATAGTCGAATGAGTTTTATTATAAAACTTGGCATCATAATTCGGTTTTTCTATTTAGCAGTAATTTTTTATACACAACTAACATTTTTAAGTTTTGGCGTCAATTTCAAATGCCAAATTACATATGTACAATGAACAATTTTATTTGACCGCGAGCGCCAAATAATCAAACTTTTAGCCGTTATCAATTTTTACCGTAATTTTTTTACTATACAATTTATATTTTGGAAATGTTGATAGTTTGTCGGTCAAGGCCCCTTTTAGTTCGGCCCTGTCTTTCACGTTTGAGTGGATTCATTTCCGTGTTGGTTTCGACCCCGCTTTATCTATCGTGTTCGAAAGAATTCGCGTGACGAATGTCACGTATCGATATATATTTTTTGTTACTAACTATAATTTAATTTTCGAGTTAAGTCTACGATCGCAATGCGATGCCATAATCTCAGGGATGTACTATACATACTACTCGTTTATAATATAGGTTATATACATACATATATTATGTATTATGCCAAAAGCACGCACGCACGCACAATCATAAATAATCCTGATTATTTCTGTGACTTAGTTCTAAAAGGTCTAACGTAGAATTGAGTTATACATAATACGACCAAACCGGCTTTCTAATAAATGTCTGCTTCATGTTATGCACTGAAATTCCATTGTCTTTAAACGAACGTTAGTTACTCGATTTATTGCCTATTGATTACACCGTGCAACAAATTTTTTTTACCGAAAATCAATCAATCTTTATTAGTTTTGACCCGTTAAGATCGAATATATGTAATAATGAAATTTGTCAATTTACACTTTTTTATGCGATATAAGCGTGTTAAAAAATGGGATTTTATTTTATTTTTACTTCTGCGGTGTGTAAAAAGAGTAATGGAATCAATTAATCATATGTTTTTTCCTATTATAAAATATAATATTATAATAATCATATGTTTTTCCTATTATACAATAATAAAATATAAATAAATGTAAATTTATTGTGAGAGGAATGGATGTATGTATGTGAATATAATTTAAGGAATAAAAATAATTTAATTATAAAAAATGTTAAAATAAATAGAAATAGGAGAAGCATCTTGTACAGAGTTGTTTTGGAGTATAATAGTCTGCCGTATGGAATTAGAAGTTCCAAAACTATTGAAAAATTCTTGGCAGTCTTAAAAATAACATCTCTGTACAGGTGCTTAGTTAAAGATTATAATTAGCTTAAGCTACTGTATTATATAAATAAATAAATTAATTAATTGTGATATTTCATCGCTTTAACCTATTTATAATTGATCGTTTGTCGAATTATTAAATATATATAATAGCCGAAATTCGTTTGTCTGCTGATAACGCTCGCCGAGGTAAATAATTAAAAAACCAGAACGTTGCGCGAGTGGGATTTGAACCCGATATCACCAGTTCGGAAGAGGGTGCGCTTACGCATTCAACCAAACTTTGCAGATAATAACGGGCCTGCTACAATTTGACAATATAAATTGTCAATAGGCTCGCGACTTTGCTAAATTGTTACGTTGTTGTATTATAACGCGCCATCTACGCAACAACTATAAAAACTATTGAATTTAATATTATTTTTCAGTACGGATGATGAGAACGCTCCGTTGATATGCAACGGGCTTACACTAGTTGTATATAAATATCTAAAGTTTGTGTGTTTTGGCCTGTTTGATATTTAATCACATTGGGATTGGGTTTTTATTACAGTATAAAATGACTATGCATTTTATACAAATGTTTTATTCAACACTAGGTATTTCGACATAAAACTTTAAGAGCAACGACACATTGGTTTTTTTTTTAATATTATTGAACTATAATTTATGCTTTTTGAAGAGCTTTTTTTTTTTATTGTTTAAGTATGCAATTTTTTTAACTGTTGCATGTACGATGTCGTGTGCTAAACACTACAATTTTAAATTGTTGTTTTTTTTTACTTTTCTTTTTGGAAAATTTCAAATTTCCACAAAACTATTTTGTAACGTCTCAAGTATGTAAATACAATGTAATGCATAACTTAATTTTCGGCATTGTGGTCACGCAACACTGTTGAATGCTAACGTGTACGGGCCATTTTATATATGTATGTATGTATGTATTTCTCTCGTATTAATCGGGTTCAATATCCATCCAATAAGAGTACATATACAAATTTTGCTTACATTACGCATTAATATGCAATAAATTCTTTTGATAACCCTTAGCTATAAATCATGCGACGTGGAGTTATTTTTTTTTTTGAGTTGCGTGCAGAATTTTCGCATTTAATACAAACTTTTCAATTAGGAAATTAATAATGTTGACTGTTGAATATTAAAAAAAAATATTTCACATCAATATACCTACCCGTATAGTATTTATTAAAACAGTGGTGTTTGCTTATTATTAAAAAAATCGGTTACTTGACCCAGTATATGCCTGGTTTTGATGTTCACGTGCAAAAGCATAGGAAAACGAACGTCATGCAACACTTCAAACCGACAAAAAATAAGGTTTTTTTGATTCTTTGTTTATAATATTGTTGCGTGTTGATTTATAAGCCCATGGACAAAACTTTACATGTGTAATCCACGTTGAGAAATCGACGAACGAAAGTGAATACGATCGTAACGACTAAACATCGTATCTTCGTCGCCACCTTCTTCTTGTATTATTTTGATTATAAAATCCGATTATTATGTGTCGAGTTACATTTGGGTATATTTACAATATGTTTATCGTCGGTTGTACGTATACTAATCGTGCCAACTAAGTGTGCAACTCGCAGTAAAACTGAAAATGCTATTTACAACCGTACAAATGTAATTATTTTTAACGAGCCACTCTCTTAATCTTTATTAATTACGCAAGTGTAACGCACAAACTTCGATAAGAACTGTTATTTTCACTTAACGACTCACATACATTCATATTTACATACTAGAGAAATAACCACTCGGGAACGTTCAAAACGTATATGTACTTATTTTTATTCTAGTAAAATGTATACCATCCTTTTGAATATCGTAATAGCCTTTTAATGAGTCTGTTTTACCCTAAAGTTTACTCACTAAACGATACTAGTATTACAATATAATAGACCTATTTTATTCGATTTACATACACGGCTAATTTTGTATTAATTTGAAATGTAAATTTAAAAGTAAAAATGCCATTTTTTTTTATTTCACAAAAACGAAACGGAAACAAAACGACATTGACAATATAATATGCATACAATAAATGTAACTGTCAAAACCTTGAAACGTTCTAAACGTCGTTCATTTTGGCCGCCTAATTGTTATATTAAAACGACAAATCCTTTGTCGAGTGATAGTTTACTTTTGTCAAAAATCTAATTAATTATGCATTCATGTGCTTGACAATAATTTTGCTGAAAATTAAGTGGTTTTCTTTTTTTTGGCAGATGTTTCAGTAATGTTGATTATTAAATTCACTCCCGGGAAACGCCGAGTACTTTCAAATATTAAATTAAATTAAATGTCCACCATTATAAACTAAATAATTTTTTTTTTTTTAAATTGACCGTTCACTTAATTACATATGTATGTATGTAACCAAATAAGTACATTTGTTTCAGTGCTTATAATAAAATTAACAAGTTTAAAAGAAAAACAGTGACGATAAATTATATAATATTATAAAATTATTAAAATGAAAATACTTTATTTATCGCACTGCCACACGTAAGTTCACGACCTCTACCAAGTTTAAATTAAACAATACGTATGCGTAGGCTTTTGCATGTAAACTTATACTTATTATAGAAACATTCGAAACTATATTACATATACAAGTTTATTCAAAAGCTTTTTGCCTGCGGCGCATTTTCATTAAATATATGAAATTTTGCCATTTTTCGCATCAAGTTTATTTATAGTATATATGTACATACATACATACATAGTATACTATTTTTATCTCACGAATGTGAACCTACAATCACACTAGCTAAAAGTACCTTCCACTTACATATTTGTCGACGACACATTTACAAAGGATGAGGATTCACAAAGATGAAAATACTATTTTATTTTAATAAGAAAATGTGCAGTTTGAGTTCGGGTATCTGTTTCTTCTAACCGCGTTCGTTAAAAAGGGACAAAATTCGACTGGTTCAATTCACCTCGTACATATTTCTCTATACGAGGGCGATGAAATTTCGTCCCCTTTTAACACGCGCGGTTAATAGAAACTGATACTCAAACTGCATACTCTATTGCTAAAAATACAGATTATAAAAAACAATTCCCATTAAAATCATTTACGAAGAGAGCAGGTATACCAAATATGTACTCAAGGAACGCTTCCGATCAAATCATATCGCCCTATTACGTCTGTCTGTGTGTGTGTGTGTGTGTGTCTGTCTGCTGATAACGCTCGCCTCGGTAAATAATTAAAAAACCAGAACGTCGCGCGAGTGGGATTTGAACTTGGTATCACCGGTTCGCAACATTGAGCGCTTACGCTGTGATCCAAACTAGATAATAACGGGCCTGCTTCAATTTGACATTATAAATTCTTATTAATAGGCTCGCGACTCTGATAAATTGTTACGTGTTGTATTATAAAACCAACAATTATCAAAACCATTAAATACACATAAACTCACCCACAGAAACATTCGTTGATATTCAACGGGCTTACACTAGTACATATATATGTATAATAGCCCTATTCCTTCTGTCTGTCTGTCTGCTGACAACGCTCGCTGAGGTACCTCATTTTATGTATTGTGGTTCATTATTAAATATGCTAGATAAGTCAACTAGAGATAGATTACAAATATTACAAAATAGAGGTGTATTTTAAATGCGGATAGGTATGCTAGTATAAAAAAAGATGATGATTGAATTAGATTGGTTGAATGTGAATGATGCTTTGAGAATTTGTATGTTCGTATTTATATTTAAGTTAGATAATAATATGTTACTATCATATTTTAGTAAATTTATTGTGAGAGGAATGGATGTATGTGAATATAATTTAATTATAAAAAATGTTAAAATAAATAGAAATAGGAGAGACACCTCTTGTACAGAGGTGTTTTGGAGTATAATTGAAGTAAGTAAGTAAGTAACTATTGAAAAATTTCTGGCAGTCTTTATGTATGTATGTAAATAAATAATTAAAAGACCGAACCGTCCGCGCGCGAGTGGGATTTGAACCCGAGATCACCAGTTCGGAACGGTGAGCGCTTACGCTATGCTCCAACGCCGATAATGCGACTTTGCTAAAATGTCGCGTTGTTGTAACAACTACATATAAAAACTATTAAATTCAATGTTGTTTTTCAGTGCGGGTGATGAGAAACCGCTCCGTTTATATTCAACGGGCTTACACTAGTACATAATATATACAAGTTAAACCCTTTGTCTCTTTCGAATGTGCCTTAATACCGTAACGAGCAGTCGTGTGTCACATGTGGCGAAAATTCAAAAGTTAACCGGTCGCCTTTAGCGACATGGAAAAAAATTACTATTTTAAACTCAACCGGATGAATACTATGCGGAAACGGTCTTTGCGGGAAAAGCGTGTGCTTTTGAACTTTGCTCTTTGTTTTTCCAACGGTTCGCTCGTCACGGGTCGTTGTGCAGGAACCACAATAATGGTCATATATCGTGACGAGTTCCCATTCGACTGTGGTCATTATTGCAAACCCCCTACAATGTCGATCATCATTTCTGATTAAGTGGGATGGGGTTAAAGTGGTGTGGGGTAGTTTTTTCTGTTGCTTTTCCTCCGTTTTGAGTGGTACCGACACGTGTTGCAGACGGAAAAGTCTTCGTTTTTCCGTCTGTTGCTCTTTTTCTGTATGTCCATTCCGTGGAGTTGAACCTTGACGGTGGAATCGATTGGTTATTTTAATAGTTAAACGGTAGGTTGTGCGAGGGTTAATGCATTATCGGTGAACGGTTGCGTTAGTCGCGAGTGTATGTAGGTTAAAACATTTGCGGCGCATCTATCAATGTTCTGAAATAAGGTCAGTATGGAATTTATTAACGCTGACCATAAATATATGTACATATTAGATTAAATAAAATACTTTGGTATGTTTTCGCAGAAAGTCCGTCAGTTGACTGCATTGACAATGTCAAAAATAAGTTCGGTGCGTCATTTTTCACGGTGACCTTTTATTATTATTTATTATTTTACTAGCTGACCCGGCATGCGTTGCTATGCCCGATCCCGTTCCCGTTCCCGTTCCTAGTACGTTTTCTGACGCGTGAGCAGGCCCGTTCCCGTTCCCGTTTTTTCCCGTTTTTTTTCTTCACAAGAACCATCCCCGGCATGATCACAATAAGTCCTGAAAGTTTCATCGTGATCGGTTTAGTGGTTTAGTTGCCTATAAGAGACAAACAAATAGAGACAAATATAAATAGACAGACATTGATTTATATATATATATTCCCGTTCCCGTATATATCCCGTTTTTTCCCGTTTTTTTTTTTCACAAGAACCATCCCCGGCATGATCACAATAAGTCCTGAAAGTTTCATCGCGATCGGTTGAGTGGTTTAGGAGCCTATAAGAGACAAACAAATACAGATGACCCGGCATGCGTTGCAATGCCCGATCCTGTTCCCGTTCCTATAAGTTTCCGTTTCTAGTACCCGTTTTTTTTTCGCGTGAGCAGGCCCGTTCCCGTTCCCGTTCCTAGTACGTTATCTGACGCGTGAGCAGGACCCCCGTTCCCCGATCCTGTTCCCGTTTTTTTTCTAGTACGTTTTTTTCCCCCCGTTCCTACATCTGACGCGTGAACCATCCCCCCGGCATGATCACAATAAGTCCTGAAAGTTTCATCGCGATCGGTTGAGTGGTTTAGGAGCCTATAAGAGACAAACAGACAGACAGACAGACTTAGTTTTTTATATATGTATGTATATAGATTATTTATTTATTACACAGGTTTTAACCCAAAATATAATATTACATATACATATTTAAAATTCATACATACATATATATATATATATATATATATATAATATTTTAATCATAAATGCTTGTACATACACATGTGTTTCCGTAGAGCGTAGAACATTATTTAATGCTGGGATAATATTACTATTGTATGTATCATCATCCATTCCTGTTTGTTTTGAGCAATCTGCATCCACTTGACTCTCCACAGTCCACTTGGTCTACCTTGCTTTCTTTCACATCCTCTCGAATACCATTCCAGTATTTATCGCGTCCATTTGCCATCCATTTTTCTCGCTATGTGTCCACTTCGACTTTTTGTATGATGGACGACATTCAGCTGTGTATGCCACATTGGTCACACATCTTACCCATGTATTCTTTTTGCGATCTCTTGTTATACTGAGCATAGGTCTTTCCATGCTTCTTTGTGTGCACTGGATCTTACGTAGCATTCGCGTTTCACATCCATACGTCATAACCGGCAGTACGCGTTGGTCGTATGCCTTATTTTTTAAGCGTAGCGGGATGTTGGATTTAAAAGCTATGTTCATTCTTCCAAAAGCGCTCCATTCTGTGTTTTATTTTATCTTCACTACTTTATATGTCTGTCTGCTGATAACGCCCGCCTCGGTAAATAATTAAAAAAAACCAGAACGTTGCGCGAGTGGGATTTGAACCCGGCATCACCAGATTGGGATGAATCGTGCTAACACTATCATCCAAACGGAGGCGATAACGGATGTGCTATAATTGGCCAATATTAATTCTTAAAGGGTTCGCGACTTTGCTAAATTGTTACGTTGTTGTACCCACACATCCGTTGATATTCAACGGGCCTACACTAGTGTACATATGTATAAAAGTGAAAAATTAACTCATCCGGTAATGAAACGATTGCCACGAACGGCATAGCGACAGTGAGCGAGCGGCGCCAACTTCGGCGTGAACGAGACAGTTGCCCAGTTGAGCCGAAATCTCACCGCCGCACACCTTAATCTACAGCACGCCATACACGCTACAACACAATTATATTTCTAGCTGTCAAATCAAACAGGTACACTTCAGGGGCTGTCACATTACATACTATTAGTTCACGGAAACTACTGTCCCGAACACGCGTTCCGTTGTTTTGATGACCTTGAACAGAAAAATAGTCGCTGCATTAGGTATGTTTCCGTAGAAGGTTTCAATTTGAAATTGAATTGCTTCTGTAGTAGCTACGCACCTGTTTGTAATCGGTTTCGATAATAATTTCGATAAAGTTTTCGCACATTTTCCGGACAATGAATCAGAATCATTCGTGCATGCCAATGTATGTACGCTACTCGTAAAATTTACATTAATTATTACATTATGAATATTACTTACTCATTCGCGATCGCTTTTGAACACAATCGACAATGAGAGCCAAAGCGGTGAAATTTAATAGTACATTAATTTTTACGAACCCACTAAAGTAGCTTTAAATTGGGATTTCATTTTAACGGCCGACACAACACTTCCACGTAATTATTTTGCCGTATTTTAAATCGCGATTACGCTCGTCGAATTATTGCGCAATTGTGTTATTGGATTTTGCGTAAAAGTTCGCACAATATTACGACCGCATTACGAATATTGAATTTATACGACGACACAATTATTATGACTCATTGTAAATTTATATAATAAGCTAATAAAGTGAGCTGGAAATTGTTTATTATTTATTGGCCAGTAGATAGGCTCAGTGGTTAGAACGTGTGTCTCTTGAGCGAATGATTACCGTATGTTGAATGATTTTCTTACTTACATAATTATCGTCATTGGCAAGTTTTGGATGTTACTAAATCCAGTTCGAACGTATTTTGTTAGAATTTGCCAATCTGTTTAACTCTACATCGGAGTTTTCTTTTTAAGGCGCTCGCACACCTCTGCAGATTTTGTGCGAAATTCATCTAGGAAAATCGAAAGTTTTTTAATTGTACCGCACACACTGGCACGACTGCAGCGCCAATTCTTACTCTACCGGCCGAATAGCGAACTACCATCTGTCACCTCGCTTTCGGAACGTTTGTATTTCACTCACGATTGTCACATGGACTCCTCAAATGAAGACGATGCTCTAATGTTGGCCGCATATTTATATGAATGATTTGTAAAATACTATTATTGTTGAATGTAATTTATAGCGGTGTGTCATCGAGGATCGGCTGACTGTTGATAAAATCGTCTAGTTTCTGTCACTTTGACATAACCTATCTAGTCAGATCGTACAGGATGGGATACTTTTTCACCGTCTCCAATAACTTTTCCACAAACGTCATTCGACACTCAACGGTCGAATAGTCATTCGACACCATCTGTCACCTCGCTTTCGGAACGTTTGTATTTCACTCACGATTGTGACATGGACTCCTCAGATGAAGACGAAGCTCTAATGTTGGCCGCATATTTATATGAATGATTTGTAAAATACTATTATTGTTGAATGTAATTTATAACGGTGTGTCATCAAGGATCGGCTGACTGTTGATAATATCGTCTAGTTTCTGTCACTTTGACATAACCTATCTAGTCAGATCGTACAGGATGCAATCGCAACAAATTTCGTTGCGATTCCGCGCTGTTTTCCGGTAGGAAATCAGTAGTGGTGTAGGCAGCACCATCTGCGGCTATGCGATACAACTCGCCACCGTGTCAAACGCGCGATTTTTCGTGCGTTTCTTCGCTATGCGAATACGAATTCGCAGAAGTGTACGAGCGCCTTTATACATACAGATACTTGATTCACTTTTCTGTCGTTGCGTTCGTTTATACCTATAATAAACTATTCAAACCTCTGAAAGTGATCGGCCGATTATAATTTTATCAATCATCTTGATGGAAAAGTGGTCGATTGAAAATGAAACTTTACGTGCGCTGAAACCACTTTCGATAATGAACCACTCGTCAATCACGCAACGATGAGTCGTTTCCAATCTCCAATTAAAAATATTTAAATATACAATACTTTGCAAAGTGTAAAATCCCCGCATTGTATAAAATTACCAATCATTTTATACAATGCCTAAGCGTTTTGAATTTTAAAACGTAACGTATAACGTAAGTGAATTTTGCTGTACAAATCATTTTTTCACCTCACTAATCTAAACTAGTTTTTTTTCATGCAGCTTTTCTCAAACTTAAGGCGCCCGCATACCTGTGCGAATTCGTATTCGCACGGCGAAGAAAACGCACGAATAAACAACACTACTGATTTCTGTCAGAATGACAGAAACCGATGACACACCGTTATAAATTACATTCAACAATAAAAGTATTTAACTAATCATTCATATAAATATGCGGCCAACATTAGAGCTTCGTATTCATCTGAGGAGTCCGTGTCAGAATCGTGAGTGAAATACAAACGTTCCGAAAGCGAGGTGACCGATGGTAGTTCGCTATTCGGCCGATAGAGTGCGGAATTGACAGACTTTTGAAGATTTGTACATTTTGAACTTTGCCTGACCATTTTGGGCATTCCTAGACATTTTATACAACGCGGGATTCACACTTTGCCTGTAACATATACACGCACCGGTCAAACCCTCCTTTACTGCAGTGTCTCGGCTCAAAACACCTATCTTACTGTAAAACCGTTGTACGTAACACGCTGAGGCACACTACAAACAATCAAAATTGTTTGAGTATGTTTCCATACGACACACTATACTCCACCGTAAGTACAATAACATTAAAAAGCCTAGCATGCGAGAATTTTATTGGACTTTTCAACGTGAAACCGACTATAAACCGGTTCGCCAAGAAGGCGTATCTTACGCCAGGTGTGTAAAATCTCGCACAATTCGTAACATACGGAATTATCCCCTGGGGGATAATTCTCATCGTTTATTGCCCAATTCGCCCACATTCTACATACATAGATGCGTTGTGATAATAAGATTTTCCGCCATTTTCCACAAGATTTTCCGACGACAATCGTCCGTAACTAATATAATACGATACGCACTTTCCAGACGTTTTAAATTGCGTATTGAAGAAAAAAAGTGTACCTAATAAAAGGTGGATTAATAAAATGAAATTGGACGATTGCGTAATATTCGTAACGACCATTTCGACACAATGGCGCTTCTGAGAATTTATTATTACGCAATTTACGAGATTGTAAGTATTACATAATAACTAATGGTGGGGGGTTGGAGTTGAAAGTTTAATCGAAAAAGCATTCAAATTTGCAAAATGAAAGTTTTGCAATTGGCGCAAACATCTGATATCTTAAATCACACGCAAAATTGGTTGCCTAAGTTTTCCGCTTCTTCTGTATTTAATTTTCCTGTTACTATTTTTTTTTTTATCTCACAGAACTGACCATCCGATCCTGAAGTACAATTTGAATCAGGGTTTTTAATACAACCTTTCTCAAACTTAAGTTTTTCATTCGGACTATTTCTATAGCGAGTACCTTTTGCATTTTGTTGCAAAAGTTGCGAAAGCTGTCAATTTGCTGACAAGCTGTTTTATGACAGCTCAAACGGAAGAGCTTTGGACTTGAATGATTTTTTTGACAGCTTTCAACTGTTGCTATCGTCCTCGGCAAGATTTGAACATTAGTGCATTCAAATCGTACTTTTACTGTTAGAATTTGCTTTTTTTAATCTTAGTTTATTGAGATTCATTAACATTTTCCAGCCATAAGGCGCTCGCACACCTCTGCGAATTCGTATTCGCCTAGCGAAGAAAACGCGCGAATAATCGCGCGTTGATATGGTGGGGAGTTGTATCGCATATCCGCATCTAGCGCTGGCTACACCAATACTGATTTTCTACCGAAAAACAGCGCGAAATCGCAACGGAATTTGTTGTACACGATTTTTTCGGCGAATTTATTGGAGACGGTGAAAAAGTGTCCCATCCTGTACGATCTAACTTGATAGGTTATGTCAGAGTGACAGAAAACAGACGATTTCGTCACACCGTTATAAATTACATTCAACAATAAAAGTATTTAACTAATCATTCATATAAATATGCGGCCAATATTAATGAAGCTTCATCTGAGGAGTCCATGTCACAATCGTGAGTGAAATACAAACGTTCCGAAAGCGAGGTGACCGATGGTATTTCGCTATTCGGTCGGTAGAGTGTCGAATGGCGCTGCAGTTGTGCCAGTGTGTGCGGTACAATTGACCGACTTGCAAAATCCGCACAGGTGTGCGAGCGCCTTTATAATTAATTGTCCATTCCATTCTTTATTTTTGCAATAGAGTATATTTCCCATATTACTTCACCGTGACAAACACTAAAATGTTATCAAAAAGTTAAACAGCAACACTTGAAATCTAGTACGCGGTTAATACACAGCTTAAAGCTCAAAAAGCAAAACTCTTACCGTCACATACATATATTTCACACTTCGAATCAATCGAACGGATTTCGCACGCTTTGACCCCCTAATTTAATTTCCTCAACCGGTTGACCCCACTTGACCAAACGATTGACCGCACTCTATACATCGATCCAAAGCTCTCAGGACCCCCTTTCCCGAAGCTCAAACACTCGGATTAAAGTCTGATTTGTCACACGACTTTTATCAGCGGCCGTGCATCTCTGAGACCCGCTGCAGTTCGATTTAATAAAAGCTGCAACCGACACGAAAAGGTTAACGTCTAATGGCGGCCGCCATTATAACCGTTAGATCTTAGCTGATAACGGCCAATTTGACTTGCATACGACGAATAAATCACCCGAGTTGTGTAAGGCTTGTGTAGAATATGTGTATTTGTACATATATACATATATATATATATATATGCCTACTAGAGTCAGGGCCACCCCTAATGGAGTATTTATTACCTGGCAAAATGTAATAATGCTCCAAACTCCATGTCTGTAGTGAGTATTGGGTCAACAAGTTCAAAACCGCGATCGATGTGCTTTTATACCTGTACAAGTGTATATATGTATGTATGTACATAATACGTTCGATGAAAATTACTTTGGATGACCCCTGTAGATTGTAGGGTTTGATTTTGTGCAATTTTATTACTTTCAATGTCGACTTGGCACGCTAAAGGTTTTATAAGTGATGCTTTGATCAAAATTGAATGTAACTAGTTTATGGTGGATATGCCTTTTTTCGCTCAAAGAGTGGAAAACTTAATCATTTAATTATTTGTATTGTTTATGAGTTTCAAATGACACGTTCAAAACTTTCCCGTCGATGGATTTAGTTAACATTTTTTATTAGTTGACGAGTTAAACCAACTCTAGTTGTGTATGTATGTATGTAGGTAATGTACTTGTACGTTATTATACATATATTTTTTAAATAAAATAAAAACGGGGTATAATGTTAAAAAAGAACACGTGGCGACACGACTTTAGCCTAATTTTTGCAGTCGAAAGGTTAACCGGCAATTTTTAACCGGTAGTTAAGCGAACTCTTATCAGATATAGCCACCTAAGCTATTCACCTTTTAAATCAATGAGGTTACGCTTTATTATAACGCTTATGTAATACTCTCAATTCCTTTGACATACTTATTAAAGTAATTACATATATGTATAGGGAGCACAATAGAATATCCCAACTTTGCTCTTTATACTGATATTTACTAGTAAAGTGTTACCCATTGACGATCAACGGGTGTTTATTACTGACGTGTGATTGAAGAGATTGAAGAAAAAAAGAAAAAAAAAGAAAAGAGAAAGTGTGATCATGAGCAACAAACAGCTTATTGTATACAATAAAATATAAATACAAAATAATATTAATATCACACAATACACTACAGCCAAAATAGTTACAAACGAACAACAGATCAAAATAAGAAAGGAACTTAGGAGTTAGGACTGGAATGGAACTTAAGCAAAGATAATTTAAAGGAGGGCAAATAATAGAGAAACGGATCTATAAATGAAGGATTTAGTGAATAATTTGTGGAACAAAGATTCAAATGAAACAATGGAGGATTTCTGACAGGCCTAGGAGGACAATGTAGAAGGATCCTACTTAGTAGGTAATAATCTGAAAGATTGAAATATTGAAAATATATTAAAGGACACGCGGGGATGTACTTTTAGTTTTTTCTCGTCGATTTTCAGCATTTTCTTTGCAGATAGTAAATTGAACCGCTAGTCCAAGTAGTTAACATTATTTTTATGTCTTTAGTTTAAGCATTTTTAAGTATATGCAGCAACGTAAAATTGAATGTCATTATGCTGTTAGAAGGTGAGTGAGTGTCTCTCTGTTTATTGTTACATTATTTCTGTGTATAATCGAATCAAGTTGAGTCAGTCTGGCTTAAGGCCAGGCCGCATATCTTGGCAGAATCTCGCTCAGGATGGACTCGTCTATTGTCCGATCCACTGTTAACTTTTTGACAGATTGCCTTTATACTCTCTCTGGCTTCTATTCATTTCTAATAGTGGCTGTGTCTGTAAATACGAACGCTTCTGGCCACTTCGATTGTGCTATTCGAAAAAATTCAAACTGTTTACCCGACGCTAATATGCAATCCATTGAAAACAATTTAAACACTTGGAGGTCGAACGTATTTACGAAAACTTTTCACTCTCGTTTGAGCGATTGTAGATTTTGTTCAATTTGCGTTCACAATCGAATAGAAACGCAACAAATATACATACAATATGTACGTAACTTTCTTTCGATCAATCAAGCGTATGCCAGACGAATTTCATTTTGCAATTTGTTCAGACGATTAGAAAGCGAACGCAATCGCTTTGCAAAAATGTTGTCATTTCAGCAAACGCTCATTCATTCACACATTTCGATTCCATTCACTTGTTACGCGCGAATAGTGATTTTTTTTTGTTTTTTTTTTTTTTTTTTTTTTTAACATCGTTTCTGAAAGCTCATTTGTCTCATAAATAAATCTGCGAAGTGTGAATCGTTAAGTGTGTAGCTTCACACGCTTCTACACATTTCGATAGATGTATATCCAAAATATTGACGTTGTTGCGCTTGCTTATTTAATTTCGAGTTTCGGCGAGTTTACAAGCGTTTACACAATTCAATTGTTGTTGATCGATAAAAGTTCACCGAGACAAACTGATTAGAGCAAGTGGTCCATGTCATTGATATCCGACAAGAGAAACGGTGAATTTTTCTGTACAACAAGCTAAAATATTGGAAATTTTACGTTGGCCAGATATAGCAATGAATAAGATGACTAACCCGTTATCCAATATTTCCACGAATTTTCCATATGTGATAAGCGAGCTGACTATCATACATATGTATGTATGTATATATAATAGCCCTATTCCGCCTGTCTATCTGTGTGTGTGTGTCTGTCTGCTTATAACGCTCGCCGAGGTAAATAATTAAATAAATAAAATAATCACCAGGTCAGAACATTGAGCGCTTACGCTATGATCCAACGCCAATAATGCGCGATTCCCCTATATTTTGAACATATAAATCCTTAGTAAGTTCGCGACTTTGCTAAATTGTTACGTTGTTGTATTATAAAGCGCCATCTATACAAAAACTATTAAATACACGTATGCTCGCCCACAAAAACAATCACGGTACGGGTGATGAGAAACCACTCCGTTGATGTTCAACTATATGAGCCTTATTTAATGATTTTCATTCAGTAAGTTTTACAGATTAGTACAGAGTACAGTTTGCGCAACTTTATTTGCTACTCACCGCTAACGGCGCTAAAACAAATAACACTAGCATCGTCAATCGTAGAGACACTAGCTTGTGAATACACACTAACTAGTTCTCAAATTGGATACGTGACATCACCCGTTTTTCTGCAATACTTTTTCTATACAATTTTTTTAAAAGTAGGAATATTATGTCGGCTAAGAAAATTATTATCCAAAGAAACTAAAATAATAATTTATAATGTAATTGTCACACCTCATTTTATGTATTGTGGTTCATTATTAAATATGTTAGATAAGTCAACTAGAGATTACAAATATTACAAAATAGAGGTATGTGATGTATTTTAAATGCGGATAGGTATGCTAGTATAAAAAGATGATTGAATGTGAATGATACTTTGAGGATTTGTATGTTCGTATTTATATTTAAGTTAGATAATAATATGTTACCATCATATTTTAGTAAATTTATCGTGAGAGGAATGGATGTATGTGAATATAATCTAAGGAATAAAAACAATTTAATTATAAAAAATGTTAAAATAAACAGAAATAGGAGAAGCATCTTGTACAGAGGTGTTTTGGAGTACATATAATAGACTGCCGGATGGAATTAGAAGTTCCAAAACTATTGAAAAATACCTGGCAGTCTTAAAAAAACATCTCTGTACATGTGCTTAGTTAAGTATTATGTAAATAAATAAATAAGATTTCGATATTTGCTACCGGGGTATGGGTATGTCCCGGAAGTGAACCACTCCTGCATTAGAGTGATTGCGCGACGGGTTCCCTAGCACTTCCGGTACTCTTGAGAGAGAACATATATACATATATACGTCATCTTTATCGGAAAAGGTACTTCTCGGGGTACCAAATATTACCCCAGAGTGCTATGTTGGTAGGAAACGTGTGAGGGACTTGCGCAGTAGTGGAGCGAGGCCTCGCTCGTTAGAAATTCGCACTATACATATGTATGTACATTATAATGTTTGCAGTTCGCTGTAAATTCAGTTTACGCAACGTTTCCGTTGCATTTGTATCCATTTAATTGTGTGTACTACTATAAATTTTTCCGTAAGTGCATACAAAAGTATCGTTTACTCGGTTTCGCTCGGTTCACTTCTGTTTGTCGAACGTGTACCGGGTAATTGGAAACGCGTTCAGATGTCTGCAACCATTACTATTTACTAGCACTGGACTAATGTGGACAGATAGACTTAGACAAGGCTTTTATATATGACTAGCTTTATTACCCGGCTTTGCCCGGGGTGTAATTAATATAATATAATATAGTTTGTTTAGTAAATTATTTCGGGAGCCCAAAAAAGGGGCCGCTGGGGCAGGAGGGGGGTCTGGGGGGTGGTAAGGCAATGCCGGCTCCTTTACCAACCCCCAAACCCTCCTTCTTACCCCGGCGGCCCCTTACTACCCCCCCCCCCCTGCCCCGGCGGCCCCTTTTTGGGCTCCCGAAACACTATCTGCTTAAATCTACTCAAATCTGCCGAAAACATCTACATACTATCGTGTGTACTTCGTCGTTTCTATTAATCGCGCCCGAGCAACGCCTGGTAATTGACGAATGACCCATACGTACATACATACAAACTTAAGCGTTTTATATATTAGTGCAAGCCCGTTGAATATCAACGGATGTGTTTTTTGCAAGTGATTTTAACGATAGAAAAATGTTTTCAACTAAATAAATCGATCAAAAGATTTCGCAATTGACTTGCGTAACAATTTAACAAAGTCGCGAACCTACTAAGGATTAATATTTTCAAATTATAGAAGGCCTCCCATCATCGGTGTTGGGTTGAACGCGTCATCGCTAACTCACCCAACGTGGTGATCACGGGCTCAAATCCCACTCGCGACGTTCGTGTTTTTCCTTTACCGAGGCGAGCGTTATCAGCGGACGAACAGACAGACAGACGGAATTGCGCTATTGGGTAATTGTCATACCTCATTTTATGTATTGTGATTCATTATTAAATATGTTAGATAAGTCAACTAGAGATAGATTACAAATATTACAAAATAGAGGCTCAATGTTTCGAACCAGTGACGTTCTGGTTTTTTTTAATTATCTACCGAGGTGAGCGTTATCAGCAGACAGACACACACAGACAGACAGACAGACGGATGATATGCTGATGTCATAAACCCGATTTCCCAGTAGTAGACATTACAACGTTGTTCCTTTTAGAACCAAACCGCGCGCAAACATACATATGTACATATGTACATACATACATACATTAAATATAACGTTCTGATTCTGTATAATTTTCTAGACTAGAAGGTATTCTGGCTCGTTTTTAATGAACATTTTAGAGACAGACAGATGTAATATGGCTATTATATATGTATTTACATACATATGATGTAAATTTTCAGTACTATGTAGACATTTTCAAATTTGTTCTTTTATAACCAAGTTAAAACAATAGTTACACGTTTTTGTGTCTGTATTTAAACATCCTTCATATGTCGCGTTATCGAATTCGATGCAATCTTGCAATGAAATTAATTTATTATTACGTAATGTGCATTCAAGGTAAGCGTAATGCTCGTGACACGTGCACGCTATTACGCTCATACACGTGCAATTATTCACATAAACTTTGTGCTTTTGCCCGCTTTTCTTTATTCTTGCAAATTAAATAGTTTTTAAAAGCCAACAAAAACGCCACTCGTAAGATATATCGTATCGCGTAACGCAAAGCCGAAACAAAGAAAAAACGTGCGGTATTTAGCTAAAGAATCCCCACTAATGGCGCTTTTAATGGTACCTATTGTTTTATGTATGTTTGTATGTATAAAACAAAAACGCTAAAAGTGTGCGACAAATCAACGATGAATCGATCGCAAAATACAAAAAAAAAAAAAAAAAGGTTGCTCACCACTGTCTAGTTTGCGTGACTTGCGAATAGTACATAATTGCGTATATCAAATTTCGATATTTGCAGGATATCTTTGCCTTTGCTGTTTTTATTCACATTTTTTTTATTAGCTTTGTTCCAATTTTGGGCAAACTTTGTTCATAACATAACAATAATTCGCTTCGCTTTAGATTTCATTTAAAATGTTGTGTAATTTGTGTCGATTTTCATGGACGATTTCGATTATCTTACGCATTGTTTCCGCTGTGTATTTTAATTTTAATTAAAACTTCAGATGGAAATATTTTCAACATTTCATTTGGGAAAAGTTTACGAATTTTCGTTAGAGGCTTTTCCGCTCTTTTGAATATGTAGGTACATTTCTCAGTATTCAAAATTAATTACGCACGTACGTACATATGTATGTATGTACAAACATACATTACGAACGCATTGTGGTTTTGTCGTCTATGTACAAATAGAATTTTTGGTTTTTCGTGGAAGAATTGGACGTTTATTATTAAATGATTTACTGTTTTTAATGTTAAAATTACTCTTTAGAATTTTAGATGTTTGAATGCGTGACTAGTGAATGTTGTGTAATGCGTTGTTAAATATTTACGTCAACTGTGTAATTTGTTGATGCTGTTTGAAGTTGGTCTGGCTTAGTTTTTCTTTATCTGAAATATTATTCTATGACAGCGTTGGATTTAAACGACTTTGATCATTAGTTTGATTGAGCATTGATCCAGCTTCTGCTTAAAGTTTCATCACAACAACCACCCAAACGTACTAAAAATGCTTTGATCTAAATTACTGTATGTGTTTTTTTTTTATAATCATCGCTAGAAAGAAAACAAGGGATAAGTATGTGACCTTGAGATTATTGTTTATTCATTGTTTTGAAGAGTTTAGTACTCGTAACAATTTCAGTTGTATGAATAGAGTTTAAAGTAAGCAAGTACAGTTATACTGTTAATATAAAGAAAAAGTCAATTGGTTTGTAGTATGATGGTAATTCTAATTATGTATGAAAAGTACTAGTGTAAGCCCGTTGAATATCAACGGATGTTTGTGTGAGTGAGTATTTGTGTATTTAATCGTTTTTATAGTTGTTGCATAGATGGCGCGTTATAATACGACACGTAACAATTTAGCAAAGTCGCGAGCCCATTAATATTATATATAGTCAAGTTGAAGCCGGCCCCGTCATTACCTAGTTTGGTTGAATGCGTAAGCGCACCCTCTATCAAACTGGTGATACCGGGTTCAAATCCCACTCGCGCGACGTTCTCGCTGGTTTTTTTAATTATTCACATCGGCGAGCGTTATCAGCAGACAGACAGACATACAGATTTCGGCTAGAGATAAAGATTGTGAGTGTTTGTGTGGGTGGGTATATGTGTACGTGCAGTATGTATGCGAGCGATCCACGGCTATCCAGCCAGACAGACCCTTGCGCTACTACACATAGTAATGCATACTTCAAACTTGACAAATGAATAAACTACCGAGGGTAGAAAAATTAATAGTTTTTGCATAGATGGTGCGTAGCAATTAAGCAAAGTCGCGAACCTTTTGAGGAATAATATTGTCAAATTGTAGCAGGCCCGTCATTACCTAGTTTGGACGAATGCGTAAGCGCACCCTCTTCCGAACTGGTGATATCGGGTTCAAACTCCACTCGCGCGCGACGGTTCGTGTCTTTTATTGATCATTTACCGAGGCGAGCGTTATCAGCAGACAGACAGACAGACGGAATAGGGCTATTATATAAATGTACTAGTGTAAGCCCGTTGAATATCAACAGAGCGTTCTCATCACCCGTACTGAAAAATAATATTAAATTTAATAGTTTTCATAGTTGTTGCATAGATGGCGCGTTATAATACCAACAACGTAACAATTTAGCAAAGTCGCGAGTCTTTTGATGATTTATATTGTCAAATTGCAGCAGGCCCGTCATCACCTCCGTTTGGATCACAGTGTAAGCGCTCACTGTCCCGAATCGGTGATTTCGGGTTCAAATCCCACTCGAGCGACGTTCTGGTTTTTTTTATTATTTACCTCGGCGAGCGTTATCAGCAGACAAACGTAATAGGGCTATTATATATATATATATGTTTATTTATTTATTTTATATAATATTAGCTAATTAGCTAATTTAACTTACATCTTTTACATATTTATAACAACTACATAAATCTACTACACATTATACACTACTAGTGTAAGCCCGTCGAATATCAACGGATGTTTGTGTGGGTGAGTATATGTATTTAAAAGTTTTTATAGTTGTTGCATAGATGGCGCGTTATAATACAACAGCGTAACAATTTAGCAAAGTCGCGAGCCTATTGAGAATTAATATTGTCAAATCGTAGCAGGCTCGTCATCGCCTCCGTTGGATGACAGTGTTAGCACGACCTCATTCCAAACTGGTGATCGCGGGTTCGAATCCCACTCGCGCGCGAACGCGTTCGTGTCCTTTAATCATTTACCTCAGCGAGCGTTATCAGCGGACAGACAGACGGATTTGGTCTACTATATATATATATAAAACTTATACATACATATGTAACTACTATCTCTCACAGAGGTGTCTCCTCACACTTTTCAAGAATACACCTATCTATGGTCTTATGTAGAAGACTTGACGCACTCCGTGAGGGCATTATACATTATATATTATTATTATCATACATATATTATACATTTATATGTATGATAATAATGAACCAATAAAGTATAATTTCATCTAGGTTTTAACAATAGAGAGGTATGTATATAACTACAAAATTTGATTTGATATACCCACTTATGGATACGCTATACAGCATACACGCCGTGTGTAATAGCTTAGTAATGTTTTCTTCTTTAGTCATGTTGTGACCGTAATGACCGTCGATTTGGAAATACATACACACGTACATACATACATACATACATACATACATACATACATACATATGTATGTAGAGAGAGAAAAGTACCGAAAATCAGGGACAACGTCTCGGACTATCATTAGTCGGGTGTTCGATGGCGAGTGGCTGTGTCGAGATTGCCACTTTTTAAATCGTATTATTCGTGTCGAGTTTTCCTTTCATTAGCATATACGACCGACACTGGCTGTGTTTTTCCGCACGCGATTTTCCGACCTCGGCGACCAACAACCTACCATTCACGGTCATCGCAGGTTGATGACTCTCTTCGAAAACCGATTCTGTCAATGTATGTACATGGTACATACAGGAAGTGTCGCGAAAATTCATTTACACACATTTAAATCAAAGTTCGTTTGGAGGAAAATGTGTGGAAATTCTCGATTTTTCCGCATAACGAGTTGGAAAAATGCAACTTTTCGATGTTTATCTATGTCTTTGAATCCTTTTTTATATACGGTCGATATAAAACGTCCCATTTTCCAGCTCTATGTCCGGAAAATTCCACATTTTCCCTCGTCGGATGAGCGCGCGTATCTCGCGCGGATCACTGCGAACTGTGACAATAAACTGGCGTGCCGATTCGTAGTGTTTATGTTGTGCGAGCTTTTTATGTGTTGCTGTGGTGTAATCTTCGCATTGTTCAATTTGTGTATTGTTGGCGTAATGTCCGTTGAATAATCGACGGATGAAAGTTACACGCAGCTATGTATGACTTTCGTCTATTTGCATTTTTAATTGAAAATTAACGCAACGTAAATTTTTTTAGCCGGATTGAGTAAACTACAGTATTGCGGGTGTTTGTGTATGATTGATATATGAGTGGGCTAACAACAGTCGTAGCTATGATTTACGGGAAAAAAATAAATATTATAACAATAACACTGTTCGACAAATGACGACTTTTTCTTTGCTTCCGAGACGAGATATGACTTTTCTTATAGATATATGCCCAGTGAACACGAATCTGGTAATAAAAAATGTTGATTGGCTCGAGATTCGGATATATATGTGTTTTTTTAAATCACGCGATTTTTCTATTTCTTGGTGTTGTTCGTTCGATGTCTCAAAATCTGTCAATTGCTTGTTCAAAATGAATATTGGAATCTATAGTTGGGTATTTTATCTTTCATTTGTAGTACTTTTCAGCTTTCAGATATTTCCAAGTAGTCGTCCAGTTCAAGTCAAAAGTCAAAAGTATGTATTTTCACTTGGGATTTTTTCCCACTGTTAATACAATTTTATTTTGAGTATTTTCTATTGAAACATGTTTATTGAGATAGTGTTCTGGCCACACTATTTTTTGTTTTCGTTTAAAAGGGTTAATTGGAAGTGTGCTGAACTTTAAATCGGTAAAATAGCTAGCTTAAATCGCGTACTACCGAGACCAAATTTGTGCTGTATATGGTAGCTCTTAGGTCACAGACGTATGCATGTGTGTTTGAAACTTTTTTCAATTTGCTTTTAAATAATTTTGTAATTAAGTAATTAGAAGGTTTTGAATTTAATTATGTATTTATTAAATACGTATAATACGTTTAATTATGTATTTATAATATTCGTATTTAATAAATACATACTATTCATAATATTCATTTTGAACAAGCAATTGACAGATTTTGAGACATCGAACGAACAACACCAAGAAATAGAAAAATCGCGTGATTTAAAAAACACATATATCTCCGAATCTCGAGCCAATCAACATTTTTTATTACCAGATTCGTGTTCACTGGGCATAGATCTATAAGAAAAGTCATATCTCGTCTCGGAAACATTTTTCGTGTCGAACAGTGTAATCATTCAAATTTTTAATGAGAACATAATAAAGTAAAAAGATTATGTAAATGTCGAACGTACATATGTATGTAGACGACAGACAGACAGACATGTGTATAATTAGCATAGTATTCTCTACTAGTGTAAGCCCGTTGAATATCAACGGAGCGTTTTCTCATCACCCGTACTGAAAAATAATATCAAATTTAATAGTTTTTATAGTTGTTCCATAGATGGCGCGTTATAATACAACAACGTAACAATTTAGCAAAGTCGCGCGCCTATTGAGAAATTAATATTGTCCAATTGCAGCAGGCCCGTCATCACCCCGTTTGGATCACAGGCAAGCGTTATCAGCAGACAGACAGACTGTCAGACGGATTTGGGCTATTATATACATACATACATATTATATAATATATAATATAAATGTCAACTTTCGTGTATTTAAAACAGAATCAATGTCGCACTTGACCCATCTTCCAACAGGGAGGGTTAAAATATCACGAAATTTTATATTAATTGAAAACTACTGTCAATTATTGCGACTTTGGTCATTTTAGATTCAGGCCACATGATATTTTACCGGTTATTTATTTGGTGTTAGTTATTTGATTGCGGATCTTCAACTAAACGGAATTTAAAGATTTCATCAAAGCATAGTACACAATATATAATTTTTTAATATGCAAATATTTTACAGTGCCAAAGAGTTCGTCTGAAAATTTTTATCGCGCTTTTCGCGGAAAATTCTAAAATTTTCACAATAAACATGTAAACACACGAGCGACCCGTTTGTTTATCGCATATAATTAATTGATTCCGAGCTAGCCGTAATAAATTACGCTTTATCAACGGCTCGTACTGTTACTTTTATTATTTATATTATCATAATAAAGCCAAAGTATACATTGGTTTCGTTTGAAAGCTTCGTCTTTTTCAGTTACAGTTTTATTTCGTTTCGAACGTGTTTATGTTAATTTTATTAAGAAATTTGTACGGCCGAGAGAATTCAAGGTGAGTTTTCCGACACAACTTTTAATGTTTGAATTAAACACTTCGATTTAACCACATTTTTAACCGATTTGTAAACTTTTACCATTTGAATTGCTAATTTTCATTGATATGGGTATCTCGGAAACCTGCCTTTCCTTTCCCTTTTCACTCAATTCCTTTTCAGATATTAAATATTAAGAATCGATAAATTAACACCTTTATTATTTATATGAAGCTTGCAAACAATTTCAATCGAATTGATTGAAACTTATGTATGTTCGTTTTTTTACATTCATATTAAATTAGTGTTAAATCAGTCATTGAACGGTTTAAGAATTTGCGAAAAATATGTAGTGAAAAACATTGAAAAGTTTGACCAGGTTAACTTTTGACATTTACGTGACGATTTAATAGGTAGAATTTAAGGAAAACAAAAAAAAATGTAAACAAAAACGAAAGCTAAGCTCACATTTTATGTAAACTCGGATTTAACCCTTTAACTTGCGCACAAATAAAAATTTAAATATGACTTTTTTACAATAAAAAATGTTCTATAACCTCCAAACTCATTTCCGTTCGGTGAAAATTCGTTTTAGACAAATTAATACCGGAAATAAAATAGGCACTAAGTGCCACAAACTTGATATAGAGTTATACGCATTTTTTTAAAATAAAATCAACACTTTTATCACCAGATTTTCGCTTAGAGCTTAGAGCACGTAGGTTGACACCTGTCGTAAAGAATCGTCATACAATAAAATTGGCAACTGTCACTTATTTACTGCGTATTTTAAAATTAAAACTTGTGGATTTACACTCAACGAGATCTTCAAGCGTATGTATGTAGTACCTAAAATAATTTTTTTTGCACATTGGCCTTATTTATGATTATTGGCTATGGCAGATAGAATCGAAATCTATTTTATTTCCAATATTCAATTTACCTACATATGAGTCGCCTAGTTCCAAATCCCGACAAGTCCACAATATATAAAAAACGAGGATAAAATATTTTCTGGTTCTAAGAATGTTTTCAAACGATGCCTTATACTTGAATTATTCCAAATACCGCCAAGTGCGCCGTAAAAAAATATTGAAAATCAGTGTTAGTTCCAAAAACCGACAATTTTACTATGATAAAAGCTGATAAAAGCCATATTTAGAAACAAACAACGAGAGGTCCATGTTTCTAATCTCAATATTTTGTTTAATATCAACAAAATTAAGTTTAAATGAGTTTAAACGCCATCAAGCAAATAAGTCTGTAGCAGAAAAACCGCGTTTGCGAACAAGTGAGTTTTATGGACTTATCGGGATTTGGAACTAGGCGACTCATATATACCTATACCTATTTTATTTCCAGTATTCAAATTTTCAACACTATTGACTGATTTCTACGGTATTCTTTGGAAACCTATGGTCATAAATTACAAATAAAATTCACCGTAGCCATAGATATGAAATACCAAATATATGCCATTCCGAACAAACTTGCCTGGAGAAAGCGTCAGAAGCAACGGGGGTGTGCGGAGGGTCTAAAGTGTGGGGAATTCTCACAAAAAAAAAAAAGTCAAGCAAAATGCATGCAAAGAGTGCATTTTGCATGCCCTTTTTGTCATTTTTCTGGCGCTAAGTGCCAATCTATGTTATTCTACATCTATGACCGTAGCGTTTAAATGTCGCTGACTCGATCAATTCTAGGACGTACACGTTCATAATATGTATATTATGTAGGGAAATGTGGTCATATTTTTTGTTTCGCATAAGTGATTCCGAGATTTGAATATGCTAATGATGTCGGTTTCGTACACGTGTACCGGACCCGTTAATGGCTCGCGCTTTCCACCAGCTTTTCTCGGAAAAAGAAAAATTACCGGACGTAGCTTTTAAGAAAAAAAACGTGTGTTAGTATCGATTAGACGTTTATCTATTACTCTACATACAAGTTTTGCCGTTTATACATCGTGTAGTTTAGATAATACATTTAACTCTAAATACATACAAACAAGGTGTGCTTAAATTTATACATATGAGTCGCCTAGTTCCAAATCCCGATAAGTCCATAAAACTCACATGTTCGCAAACGCGGTTTTTCTGCTACAGACTTATTTGCTTGATGGCGTTTAAACTCATTTAAACTTAATTTTGTTGATATTAAATAAAATATTGAGATTAGAAACATGGACTTTGTTTGTTTCTAAATATGGCTTTTATCAGCTTTTATCATAGTGCAATTGTCAGTTTTTGGAACTAACACTGATTTTCAATATTTTTTTACGGCGCACTTGGCGGTATTTGGAATAATTCATGTATAAGGCATCGTTTGAAAACATTCTTAGAACCAGAAAATATTTTATCCTCGTTTTTTATATATTCTGGACTTATCGGGATTTGGAACTAGGCGACTCATACATATGTACATATATGTATCTCCGAAACTAATAACGCTAGGGTGTTTTAAAGTTCATATTGTCCTCTTTTTAATAGTATGGTCGTTTTTGCCAAACGAATGATTACACTGTGCAACAAAATACATACAAGGCGTAAGAATAAGTTAATAGTTAAGGATTTAAAATTAAGTAGATCCAGGAGAAGTATCTTGTACAGGGGTGTTGTTGAATATAATGGCCTGGTTAGAGTTTATATTGTCATTTTAGCTTTAAGCAATTTTTTTTTTGTAATTAGCCTTTTAAGCTATCTTAAATAAATAAATACACTCAAAGCACGTGTAGCGTGAAGCGTTTTCATTTTTCAACTATACCGACTAGTTTTGAAATGTTTTGTATATTGAAATAAATTCTTCATATTGATATTGATTTGGAAAGTTATCTATTAATGTACGCTTACTTCCATTACAGTTGATAAATATTATGAATTAATTTCTTTAGTACATAATAATTTAATATTGTAATTTTAGCTTCAAGTAATTTTTTTTTTTGTAATTAGCTTTTTAAGCTATCTTTGATAAATATAAAAAAAAAACTACCGGAGTGGAGACTATTTAATCTTTACTGAGTTTGACCCACCGAATCCGAATATGATAATGAAATTTTGGTTAGCTCTTGTTTATGAAATATGGGCGTTTTTGTGTTCAAAATGAATATTGAAAGGAATAGTCAGATATTTTTTTTCTATTAATTGTGATATTTGAAAGCTTTAAAATACTTTTATACTTAAAAGTAAAAAAAAAGATGGAAAAATTGTCCATTTTTTTTAAACGCTCATATCTCATAAACGAGAGCTAACCAACCAATTTAATTATCATATTCGGATTCAGTGGGTCAGAATAATTTTTCGGTCTCCGTTCGGGTAACTCAAAAACGTGATTTATTTTTTTTTTGTTGCACAGTGTTATTAATGTTAAAATTAGCGAATTTTTAAAGGCCACGCCTTACGGGTACTCCCTGTGGCTCATCGATGATATTGTACACGAATAAAATTACATTGCTTTCTCGCCTCGAAATACTCCTTTAATTTTAATTACTCCCGCGTTAATTGGTTGCGCAATAATTATTACGTACGACCCGCTTTTACGCAACGAGGTGCAAAATTTCAAATTCGACCGGCCACTGGAGAGTTTCGCAATCGCACAATTAATTAATTAATTAATTAATTAATCTTCGTGTGGAGCTTGGGAATCTTTGGGATTGCGCAACTCTATGTAGCTCTACAACGACAACAACAACAACACTGGCAACCCATTTCCCACACACGTTTTGGGATAATAAGCAGGTAATTTAGAAAGGAAAATTCGCCGTTATACAATAAACGGCAGAGGCCACACTCTACATACATATGTACATACATTGTATATTACGTAACATACAATTTATACAATATATTATAGTGTACGTGGCCAAACAATGACTCGCGAGCCGCATGTGACTCTTTTAAACCAATGCCAATGACGTGTACAAATAACGTCATTCAAGTGAATATTCGATGGAAAATGCGTCGAGTTAAAGAAAATTTTCACCTGCGACGTATCTTTGAACATTTTAGAGAAAATTGTATTAATTTGAACGGAAATCTTGAAAATATTCTCGTATAAAATGTTGTTTACCTAAATTAATGTGATTCATTATACTATACTATGGACATATGCATGTACAGTGTTTTCATCTCACGAATGTGAATCCCCACTCTTCATCCTGAGAGATGCACAATTGCCAAATGTCGAATTTATTAGTCAGTAGCGTATGTAAAACGTGCACAGTAAGATGGATGGGGATGAAAACACTATATGTGCAGATGTACATTAATGCGGGTATTACACATGGGTAGTTTATTAGCGTGTAATAGACGAAGCTAGTAAACTATCTAGCTTTTTCGGCCGAGCGAGTGAAGTTCGAATGTTTAAGCTTTACTCGCTGCTATCTGGCTAGTGTGACGTCACTTAATTTTGACAGTTTGAGGTTAAGCGGTTCATTTTCAGCTCCCAACACACAAATATATGTACATATGAAGGTTTAGTCAAAATTGTATTATTAAAAAAACGCATATTTATTAAGATGTATAAAAAAGGATGTAAAACAAGTACTGTAGACTGTGTACAAAGACTGTAAAACAAGTTGACGACAGCGCCACTGGCGAGTACACTAAACACGTGTAATAGGATTACTAGCTGCTCGCTACTAGCTCTACGTGTCGGCTAGTAAACTAGCGAGATAGTAGCGAGTAAACTATCCTTATGTAATACCCGCTAATTTCACATGACAATTCTCAAAATCTATAAAAAAAAATATCCGACTCTTGACGCTCTCGAGTCTATATATGTATATAAAAATCAATGTCTGTCTGTTTGTCTCTTACACATAGGCTCCTAAACCACTCAACCGATCACGATGAAACTTTCAGGACTTATTGTGATCATGCCGAGGATCGTTCCTGTGAAAAAAAATTGGGAAAAAACGGGAACGGGAACGGTGCCTGCTCACGTGTCAGATAACGTACTAGGAACGGGAACGGGAACGGGATCGGGAACTGGAACTGGAACGGGAACGGGATCGGGCATTGCAACGCATGCCGGGTCAGCTAGTATACTATAAAATGTGGGTTCTATGTTCACAAAGGTTAGCTACCCCTTTTACGGGCAAAGTGTAAAATCCCCGCAATGTACATATACATATACATATGTATGTATGTAATACCTTAGCGTTTTCGACAAAGTATGAAATAAATGATTTTTGCTGTTCGAATCATTTTTTCCTCTCACCAATTACAGACCAGCTGATCCTGAAGAGCATTTCGAATTGGTTTCTTTCGTGCAATTTTTCATACGCGCTATTTCCATTTCGCACATTGCCTAGTTATTTGGGGGTACTCTATCCAATGAGGGGATTAGCCAATAAAATTCACTACTGATACTTTCGATAAAGTCCTATGTTCACACTAATTGCTTCACATGTTAAGTTAGTTAGTATAGGTACCTATGGGGTTTCTTTGTAATTTGTACATGGTTAAAGTGGCAGATTTGATTCCCTCGATAACGAATGGAATCATCCAAAGCGGCGCGTTGCCTGTTGGCATATCGATTTCGTCAACTATGTACTACTGGGCTTGAACTTGAGTGCTTATTTGCACCTCGCTTTACCGATTTGACTTTGACTTTGGTGTCGAGGGGACAAACCCTTACAAAAAAAATAAAAATCAAAAGCTTTCCATAATAAAATTCAATAGTATGTCTATTTTTAGATGGGACACGTCTGAGACTTTGCGGTTTAGTGGGATTTGGGGCTGTAAAATTTTAATATTGTCAAGAGAAATTGCTTATTTAGTTCATTGCGGGGACTATTTTTCAGTCAGTCAGTCATTCATAAACAGCAATTCGATATTATTTACAAGATCTCTTTGTACTTGCATACTTTCATCATCATCATTTTCAGCCGTTCACCATCCACTGCTGGATGAAGTAATTTCCAATCCTCTTCCATTTCTGTCTGTCTTGAGCAATCTGCACCCACTTGACTCCACACATTCTTCTCAATTCATCATCCCATCGTCCACTCAGTCTACCTTGCTTTCTTTCACATCCTCTCGGATACCATTCCAGTATTTCTCGCGTCCATTCTTATCGCTATGTGTCCACTGCAACTTTTTCACACGTACTGCTACATCTGCCACTTTGGTCATACTTCTTACCCATGTATTCCTCTTGCGATCTCTTCTTGTTATACCAAACATATCTGTGTGCACGGGATCTTACGTAGCATTCTTGAATGTAGCGTCCAAGTTTCACATACATACATACGTCATAACTGGCAGTACGCATTGGTTTAAGCATAGCGGAATGTTGGATTTAAAAACAATGTTCATTCTTGCAAAAGCACTCCATCCTAGTTTTATTTCTTCTTCTTTACAACCAGTCACATTCACCAATTGTCCTAGGTATAAATAACTATCGACTATCTCTACAATATGCTTATCTACAGTGACTACGTTTTGCGTGCAAAATTCATTAAACATAATTTTAGTTTTATTAGAGAAAATTTAACTTGCAAAAACATTTCTGGGAACTTATTAAGGATAACCATACAAAGCTGTTTTGTAATCCGCTGAAATATTTTTGCACCATTTTTCGAAAAATTTTGTAGAAAACTTTATATTCACGAGTTTTCGTAAGTTCGAATTTTCCCAGAAAAATTCTCTATGGAATTACATATATGAGTTGCCTAGTTCCAAATCCCGATAAGTCCATAACACTCACTTGTTCGCAAACGCGGTTTTTCTGCTACAGACTTATTTGCTTGATTTATTTTTATTTTATTTGAGAAAGAAACATACAGTTATAATTAAAGAAATACAAAATAGAGATGAACAAAGTTATGACATAAACCAAAGTAGCTTCTATAAATAAATTTGATATAACATAGGTGAAGAAATAGAAAGATAATAGATATAGTTTATATAAGTAAAATTAGATATAACATAAATAAAGAATAGAAAGATGATGAATGTAAGAAACATAAAGAAAGTAGTGAGAAGGGAGAGGGAGATTTGGAAGAGTGTGGGTAGGATTAGGGATTGGAAAAGTGTTTATATAGATGAATTTTGAAAGTAAAGAGGTTGGAGGTGAATATATCAAATGAAATAGGAAGTTTGTTGAAAGTATTGCATGATCTGTTGATGAATGAGTTGCGAGATAAGTTTGAGGATAAGAACTTAGAATTAGGATTACGGAACTTAGGATTGATGGCGTTTAAACTCATTTAAACTTAATTTTGTTGATATTCAACAAAATATTGAGATTAGAAACATGGACTTATCGTTGTTTGTTTCTAAATATGTCTTTTATCAGCTTTTATCATAGTGCAATTGTCGGTTTTTGGAACTAACACTGATTTTCAATATTTTTTTACGACGCACTTGGCGGTATTTGGAATAATTCAAGTATAAGGCATCGTTTGAAAACATTCTTAGAATCAGAAAATATTTTATCCTCGTTTTTTTATATATTGTGGACTTATCGGGATTTGGAACTAGGCGACTCATATGTACATGTGTATACCTAAAGTTACACTAAATTCATTCTCAAATACTCACTTTTGGCGGACCTGAAATTTAAACGTATTCATAGTCACAATAAAATTTACGAAAAAATTAAAAATTTACATTAAAATTAGTCAGCCAGCGACTATTACATACAAAGTATAGCATCATTTCACTTGAAATGTTAAGAAAATTGTTGCCAGCTTATCGAAATATAATCTACTTCGGTGAGTAAGCGATTAAGTGGATGAACGGCTTCCTTCAGGGTTAATTCGATTCAATTGCTCGTTTAATGCTATTAAGATCGTAACATTATTATTATATGACGAGATCAACCGTTGATTTCCAAATGCCGATTACATACAAAGTGTGCGTAAACGCTGTTTAATATCGTAGGGGTTGAATATTATATACATATGTACTAGTGTAAGCCCGTTGAATGTCAACGAAGCAGTTTCTCACATCACCCTTACTGAAAAATAATATTAAATTTAATAGTTTTTTTATAGTTGTTGCATAGATGGCGCGTTATAGTACAACAACGTAACAATTTAGCAAAGTCGCGAGCCTATTGACAATTAATATTGTCAAATCGTAGCAGGTCCCGATGATCCCAACCGATTATCTGGGGTTCAAATCCCACTCGCGCGACGTTCTGGTTTTTTTTAATTATGTACCTCAACGAGCGTTATCAGCAAACAGACACACAGACAGACGGAAAAGGGCTATTATATATATATAACTAGTGTAAGCCCGTTGAATATCAACGCCCGCTGAATTTTAAATTACGTAAAGCGCTTTTTTAATAGAGATCCCCACTAAGTGACAAAAAAAATAATAGTTTTTATAGCGCCATCTATGTATTATAGCAATCCCGTAGTATCGATAGTATCGATTTTTATTTTACTTTACTATTTATATTATAATTATTAATTATTATATACATATATAATAAGTATAATTTTGTAAAAATCAAAAAACAAATAATAAATAATAGTTTTTATAGCGTCATCTATGTACTATTAGCAGAGTTACGATCCCTTTTGTAGGTAAAGCAGTGTCACGATCCCTTGTATAGGTAATGCTTAAAAAAAAAAGGACTAAATTGACCAAGGGCGATAGCGTATAGCGTTAGCGTTATTACTCTCGAGCTTGCGGTCCTGGGTTCGATCCCCCACTCTTTCTTGTTTTTTGATTATTTTTCCTCAGCGAGCGTTATCAGCAGACAGACAGACAGACGGATTTCGGCTATTATATATATAATATGTATTACAAAGGACCAAAATAGGAATTTTAGTATTTTGTGGCATATTTAAGGAGGAAGGATCCGAGGCACAGTAGATAATGTTGGAGTTTGAGAGTAGCGCATGGGTGGTTCTATTTTAGGCATAATAATACCCACTACTCCCCGGTTCGGGATTTGCTGTCGACTTATTTGACCTTTCATTTTTGCCCCTCGTTTATTTTGTGCTCAGTTGATGAGAATGGGAAACCCCATTTCTCCTCAGGACATTGGACAGGATCCAGCGAATTTCATTTCCACCGTCGAATCGTACGAAAAATCAATTTTCCCTTTCGCGCGCTTAATGTCGATTTCTGTACGTAGGTACATTCACTGATTCGTTCGGTCTAATGGTTTTCTATTTTTAAACGTGATAAGCAAAATACTTATTTTACAGTAAATTAAAATCCCAACGACAAATTTTTGTACCTACATACATATGTATATGTATGTATGTGTAAGCCCGCCGAATATCAACGGAGCGTTCTCATCACCCGTACTGAAAAATAATATAAAATTTAATAGTTTTTATAGTTGTTGCATAGATGGCGCGTTATAATACTGTAACAACGCAACAATTTAGCAAAGTCGCGAACTTTCGTTCAAAATATAAGGGATCTCGCATTATCGGCGTTGGATCATAGCGTAAGCGCTCAATGTTTCGAACTGATGATCATCATCATCATCATTTTCAGCCGTTCACCATCCACTGCTGGATGAAGGTCTCTCCAATCCTCTTCCATTCCTGTCTGTCTTGAGCAATCTGCATCCACTTGACTCCACACATTCTGATCAATTCATCAGCCCAACTTCCACTCGGTCTACCTTGCTTTCTTTCACATCCTCTCGGATACCATTACAGTATTTCTCGCGTCCATCTGCCATCCATTCTTCTCGCTGTGTGTCCACTTCTCCGTGCATACGGTTCCATGCTTCTCTGCGTGTACTGGATCTTTCGTAGCATTCTTGAATTTAGCGTCCAAGTTTCACATCCATACGTCATAACTGGAAGTACGCATTGGTCGTACGCCTTCTTTTTTAAGCATTGCGGAATGTTGGATTTAAAAACTATGTTCGTTCTTCCAAAAGCACTCCATCCTATTTACCGAGGCGAGCGTTATCAGCAGACAGACAGACAGAAGGATTTCGGCTATAACATATGTGCATACATAATAAGTCATAGAATAATACTTATTCAAAAGATAAATTAAAATGGCTGTTGTTCTTCTGACAGTTATATTCTGTCCAACTTAAGAAACACCCTAGTCTTGACCGATTTACAATCGATCTGCGCATACTACCTGGGTATCAACCAATGCGCTTCGTTACTATCTCGACTTTTTATTTTTTTATTAACATTAACGATAACCAACCAAATTCGTAAATCTCGGACAACCACAACCCTCTTTTTTTAGTTGCGTGATAACAAGATGCTTCTTAAGTTGAATAGAGTATAGGATATAGACAGTAAGTCCTCTACTTACGTGGTTAATTCGTTCCGAAAATTTCAGCGTAAGTCGAGAAATTCTTAAATTTGATATATGTATTTGATGCGTGAATTGTATGTATGTATGTATGTATTAACATTTTTGTATCAAGGGATAGTTAAGAAAAATAAGAATAAGTGTATAAAACTTTATTAAAGTAACATTTATTTAGTAGGTTTGTACAGTACATATGTATACATAAAATATTTTAAAAAAGTAATAAAACGTATAAATAGTAAAGTATGTATGTAGGGATCCTGATGATGATGAAATGGGACCTCTTTCATTTAATTTATCAAAGTACTTGTCTAATGATGTTTGTACTGTAGCCTTTTTTTTACTTTTTTTCATAATGAATCAGTTTATAGCAGTATTTATATGTGGTTACTCACCGATAACGGCGCAACATTTGAAACTTAGGCAACCTAAGGTACTATTGCTGTTCATTTTGTTTATCTATTGTGCTTTGGGTACTGAATAAAGTCGTAAACCAAAAGTACCTGACGTTGCCTTGGTACATTTCAACGTAGAACAATAGATTTAATGAATAACTAAAGCTTATTTCACTGATTATATCGTCGATTTATTGGCAGAAAACGTTTTGTTTTGAGAAAATTTGTTTTTCCAGTAACAAGCGAGGACATAACTAACTTAATTCGTATTGACATATTTAAATCGAATATGTCGAATATGAGTTGCATTATTAGGTTAAAACAGCCAATTTTTGACTTAACGTTTTCTGCCAGTATACCGACGATATATTGTAATAAATGTACATACCTATACATAGTTTTGATAGAATCCATCAATATTGGCATTTTTACTAACGATTCGTTTAGTTTGAAGTTTACTTATAAAACTATTTCCAAGTAATTTATCATTATATACATAGGTATATATTTGTTCCCATTCCGTTGAATTTCGTAAACAAAACACTTGTATTGATTTATTAAATGCTATTTAAATCATACGTATGTTATAATTTGTAATTTTGATATTGTTACAGTGCCAAAATAATGGTTGTGAATCATTCATCGGTAGATGAATTGAAATGCAAGAAGGTGTGAGATGAGCTCAATCCGTTGACATGTTGGTTCAAAGAAGTTCAGTCGGTGAGTATTCCAAAAAAAATGTATGTTAATCTTACATTAAAAACATAAAAAATTAATATTACTAATTTAAATTACAGCACCCATAACGTCAACGCCAAAAACGCAGTATGAACAATTACTACACAGTCTCCAACATGACAACAGATGGTTACACGAGGTACCTACATATATACATATATGTATATAATATTTAAACGTCTATCGGTGAATAAAATAGAGTACAAATACCATTAAGTTTAATGTTTTATTATTATTTCAGTTGTCGCTGGGCAAGAGGGTGGGCTATTATCGGTTTTCGAGTGACATAGGTAGCGGAAACTTTTCCCAGGTGAAGCTGGCCGTTCATCAATTGACGCGTGGTAAATAATAAATAAATTAACAAGATTCATTCATAAAACAGTACATAAATCCTCTGTTGAATTTTACAGATAAAGTGGCCATTAAAATTATTGATAAGAGTAAGCTAGATAGTAAGACTCGTAAGATGTTAACGCGTGAAATCGCCACTATGGAGGCCGTACATCATCCGAATATCATAAGGTTGATATTGCAAAGTAAATTCTGATGTTTCCAGTGTGTGTTTTGAGGGTATATTCATTTGTGTATTGATTTGCAGACTCTTCGAAGTCGTGGAGACGTACAGCAAGATACATCTGGTCACCGAGTACGCCGGCGGCGGTGAACTCTTCAATAAGATATCGATGGACGGAAAGTTGGACGAAATAACTGCCAAAAAAATTTTTTTACAAGTAGTACACGCTGTGAAGCACATGGTTAGAATAAATTGTTTCTTTATGATGTTTGGTACGCTGTGAAAAAAACCGTGTGTTTGTCCGTCGGGAACGCTCGATACACTTCCATATGTTTTCATTGAAAATTTAAATTATTACTTTAACCACATACAAAGTAAAGTTAAAGTAATTGTTTCCCATAACTCACAGTTACCTTATCGCGTACTCATTGCAGAAAGGTGACATGTTCAAGATTTTGCGAAAATGAGTTATGAATGCAAGTAGCGCATCAGAATAACGTCACAATTTTTTTGGCATCACAAAGTACAAAAGTTCTACACATATTCTTGGAACACACAAGTGACAAGTCGGGACTTTTTGCATGCAATTTGAAATATATACTTGTGTAAATTCAATTACAATGAAATAGCATCTAAAAATCTTAGAGTACATACAATATACATAATAATACAATACAATACATAATACAATACAATACATAATACATAATATGTGTAATTATCATCATATATATAATAGCCCTATTCCGTCTGTCTGTCGGCTGATAACGCTCGCCGAGGTAAATGATTAAAAGACACGAACCGTCGCGCGCGAGTGGGATTTGAACCGGAGATCACCAGCTCGGAAGAGGGTGCGATTACGCATTCATCCAAACTAAGTAATGACAGGCCTGCTACAATTTGACAATATTAATCCTCAAAAGGTTCGCGACTTTGTTAAATTTTTACGATGTTGTAATAATAACGCGCCATCTATGCAAAAAAATTAAAAACTATTAAATGTAATATTATTTTTTTTCTAAGCTCAGCGCTTTATTCATTTGTCAAGTTTGAAGTATGCATTACTATATATAGTAGCGCAAGGGTCTGCCTGGCCGGCTATCTGGCTGGATAGCCGCGGATCGCTCGCATACATTCTGCACTTATGTACACATATACTCATCCACACAAACACTCACAGTACGGGTGATGAGAAACCGCTCCGTTGATATTCAACAGGCTTACACTAGTTTTTATTTCATTTCAAACTAAAACTGCCGCCCTGAACAATTCACCATTTTGGACATATCACCTTTGTGCTCCGATGCGATATGTCAATAATAGAAACTTGTTGATCATCAACGGGCAACGTAAATTCACTTTAAAAAGGCCAATTTCAAAATATTCAAATTGTTAAATGCTTTCTTATTGTATGTATACTGTGACGTCACGCACCGTGTCGTCTTCAGTAGGTGTTGCAAATATCAAAATGAATCTTATAATTGTTTTATATATGTATGTAGAGCACCTACATAATTCAAGTACATAATAGTCGATTTCATGTTTGCTAATGTGACTTTTATTATATTTACAGCACAATAAAGGTTTTATACACCGAGATATAAAAGCGGAGAACGTATTTTACGCATCGCCCACTGTCGTCAAACTCGGCGATTTTGGATTCAGCACTCAATTAATTAACGGTTCGTACGATTTAACCGTTGCTAACGATTGTATAATGTTATTATATTAATAATTTACAAAAATTGTATTGCACAGGTATGTGGCAACCTTTGAACACGTTCTGCGGCTCTCCACCGTACGCTGCACCAGAACTCTTCAGGGACGAGAGCTACTTTGGCCAATTAGTCGACGTTTGGGCATTGGGTATTTTACTGTACTTCATGGTGACGGGTACGATGCCTTTCCGAGCCCACACGGTCACGGCTCTGAAAAATTTCATACTAGAAGGAAAATATCAAATACCGGGATACGTCAGCGATCAATGCTGTTATATAATCGGTAATGTATACGTTACAGCGAAAGCATATTTCAAGTGAAAATATATTTTCACTGGTATAAATATATTTCTATCAATTCAGACAGTGAAAATGTATCAAACAATGAATTTGTATGAATGTATCGGACCCAGGTTATTAAAACCATCTCATTGCGACTTTAAATATAAGTCAATTGTTCAAATATTCTCAATTGTTATAAAATCAACAAAGTCTCGTTGAAACTTTAATTCATTGTAAGCGCGTGAAATGTCCTGCCAATTTTTTGTAACGTTTCACTCGCATTACCTTGTAAGGGTAGCAACACGTGCTCTTTTCTTCTTAAACCGACCATTATAAGTCAATTGATATAAAATCGACAAAGACTCATTGTAAACTATAATTGGTACTAACCGGTAAAAGCCTACGCCTGAATACGGGCACGGCACGATAAGAAGAAAAAGCGACAAAATAACTAGGATTGAATATTTCAGCAGATTATACATATGATTCGATTGGTCATTTCAAACTGTCAAATTTAGTTTCAATGACAGTTTGGAAACGTATCTGTTAAAATATATTTTCACTAGTAGAAATATACTGCCGTCCTAAGCCCACTTAACGTAACTGACAAAAATTACGAAAATGAGTTAGATGTGTTTTAGGGGTGATGGGGGTGTACTGTTGTGATTTTTCATATCAAAATTAATGTATCTTCATCCAAAAGTGACTTTTTTAAGCTATCTAACGTATCTGCATGCGCAGAGAAATAGTATCACCAATACTTAGCGAAAATAACGTATCCAACATTTACATAGCAAATTCAACGTATCTGCGTGCAGATACGTTTTTTCGTCTAAGGATAATGCAGTTACGTTAGTTTAACTAAGGAGCTACGCAAAGATTCCGAAGCATTTTGCTTAGTTAAAATAACGCAACTATTAAAATACATATGATTTCCTAAGCAAATTTACGTAATTAAAATTAAGTAGATTTCCTAAGCAAATTTAACGTAAGTGTAAAAAAGTGACGTAACTACTAAAGTATATTCATTTTTTTTTAATTTTTCCTTAGAGATATCAAAAAAACAATAGAAAATAACCGCATGCACTAAAAAAAAAGTTTAAATAAATCAGTAATACATATATGAAGAAAAAAACAAATTTAGAATAAAACTTTCAAGTCCATTTATCTCGATATTGTTGTTTTGTCAGTTACGTTAAGTGGGCTTGAGACGGCAGTATGTATATATCTACTGGTGAAAAAGTGCATGGATATGATTTCACCGAAACGCCAGTGAAAATATATTTTCACTTGAAATATGCTACAATATATTATTACAATACATATGTACATCTTTACATGATATGTGGATTTTAATGTTGAATTACGACTTCAGAGCATACTTTGATTCAAACGCCGAGACAACGGATGACGATCGACGAAATGTTGGATAGCGAATGGTTCCGTTTGCCACCTTCGCCTCCGGTGCCCGATTTTAGCCGACGGCGAAAAAATTCCCTGATGGTTTTGGCGACAAAGTTCCGTCGAGGATCCACACCCCTCGCACCAAACAACAGAATCACCGATTCGAACGACCCGTCGGATCGCAGCAACTACAGAAAGTGTTCGACCACTCTGCCCGACTCGGCTTTGCGAAACTTTGGCAGTAAGAATCGCGTCAGCGCGGTCAAACACAACGCGAGTCAAGTCAACTCGGACACGATAACGAGCATCGTCGAAGAAAAGCAAGCCAACGGCGAGGCGAACACCAACAAGAGGAAACTGGCCAAGGGTCAATCGTTTGACGTTCAAATGTTACCGTCCACCAAGTCGTCGGTGATTTTGAAATGTCCCGACGGCACACCCGTGGAGCAGGGTAGGTTCATCATGCTGCCGACGTGTACGCACGATTTAACATTTTTGAATCCGCTCGAGGTGAAGACGCGGGAGAAGCTGAACCAGTACGGCATCGATTCTAAAATGCTCTGTGATAATATAGGTATGAATTCGAAGAGTGCCATCATCGGTATATATCGAGTCGTAATGCACAGAGTGCTGACCGAGGAATACATATGGGACAGTTTGAACGATCCGAACACGCTCAATAGTAAAGTGCACTACGACAAGGATAGGAGGAAGATCGGCGACAATGAAAAGAGAACGTTAAAGCAAAGGATATCGAGAGTATGCGTATTGTTGTGAATTTTTATTAAATTCAATCAACGGTCAAGACGGTTATAAGTAAATTGCGCATGTTATTTTCGCGCAATATTTATATATCTTCAACGGTGCAGCTATGAAATTTGGGGAAATGAGAGTTTCTCCTTTGATGCGGGGCGTCAATTCAAACTATGTATTTTGCTTGGCGGTTTTACAACCAAAGGGTTTCGTCGAGCGTGAATATTATTGTACGGATGTTTTTATAGGTCCTTTGGGATCTGGATTCCGCTAAATATGCTACTGTATGTTTCTAAAGTTAATTATAAGACATACTTGGTAAGCGAATAACTCTTCATATCAAAAGAAACACGTGGTTACATATTATAAAGAAATATATCCAATAGTTTTTAACAAGCTTGAGAAATCTTTTCTCGTATATTAAAAAGACAACTTTTTCCCTACTGACTGAAAATATCATTCCTATGGTTTTTCTTGTATATTTCTTAGTCGAGCGTTTCCCAAATTGTTTCACAGAATATAAATTTTGTTTGGGAAACACTGCCTTAGTCATTTATTTATACTTCGATACTCCTTTGTGTTAATTTAACCCATTCAGAGCAACATGATATAAAGCGTATAAAGCGACAAACGTTGGATTAAAATCATCAAATGCCGTTACCGACGACAGTAGTCAAATGCTCAAGTTTTGTTTTTCACTAGCGATATTACAATTATTATTATTGTCAAATATAAATGTATATATTTAATTTAATCTTAAGTTTTTAAGCTTAATTTTAACTTATACAGATTCACTACCACGCGTCGCAATAAATGCACCGTATCGGCGTCTTGTTTTATAACCACACATTAAAAAGAATACCAACCAATGCTGTGTGGTAGCGAATGTGTTAACCAAAGATATAACGATTCTAGTTATTGAATGAAGAGACTGATTATGTACACATTATACGACGTGCAATAAACTTACGAGTTTCGTTCATCGTTCTTCCATTGATACATTTTATCCAAAAGAACATTTATTTTCATGTTTAAATCGTTCACGATATATGTATTATTACAATAATATTGTGAATATATTTTTATAGTCAAATCATATAAAATATATCACCGTCAGTATTTTAACCATTATTATTGCGATTATATTAGGCAGCGACGACGACGTATCGTGGAAATGTAACAGCTTATCGAATACATTTCATTGGAGTATACTCGGTATATGTAGGCAAAATTATATAGAATCAAATAGTGTTAAGCTGTACCACCAAGAGGTACTTAGTGTGACATTTCAAATCTTAGAAAATTGGTGGTAAAAATTTATTTAATCGTATCATTCGTATATCAATCGTTTCGCACAATTACATGTGTCATAACTTGAAATTGTGACCAAATGTCAATATGTATCTCTAAATCTCTATATGTATTTTTTTTTACATTTAATTGTAATAGACTTAAGTGTAGACTATCTATAATTATTTGTCAAAGTCAAATTAAAAATATTTCTATATATAATATACATATGAAGAAAAAAAATTCAAACTCTGTAGACCAAAGTCAATTTTGTATGTATAGAATGACTCGTAATTATTCAAAAAAATTCCACTATATAAAATGTTTGTTATTCAAAATATTCTACATGTAATAGAACTTTAGATGTTTTAAACTTTATTTAAAGTTAATCTGTAAAAACTCAATCGTTGAAAAAAAAACTAAAATTCCCAAATATTTTACTAAAAACTTTTATTACGTTGCAGATATATTCAAAATTTTAATAAATACAAATATTATATACATATTCTATCGAATAAGATTATCTTTCATGCGACACTAAAAAAAAAAAAAACGATTCAAATGTAGAATTTTAGCTGAAAAGATTGTCTTCGTTGTAAATTATTTAAAGATGGTTTTCATTTGGAGAAAAAAATAAAATAATAGACTTATTATACAAATATATTACTTGTTTTTAATGCCACTATGTCTTACGTCGTATATATCCCAAAATATATTGATATAATAAATTCAAAACTAAAAATTTCGACGACATTCAATACAAAGTTTTAAAAAATCTTATTAATAATACATAAAAAAAAAAAAGAATTTGGAATGAATCGATTGTTACATTATATTAATTTCCATTAAAAATAATACTAAATGTGATGCGAACAATAGGAATAATGTATGAGCTTTCGTTAGTAAAATGAACTTTGTTAATAATGAATGATAAACGATAATACTTTCAAAGTACATGCCGATAATTTGAATGTCAATTTGATACTTTTTAAATGCAAAAAAACTATAATTTAAATATAATTAACATTATCCTTGCATGATGAGTCGCACAAACTCTTCATAGTTGATATTCCCCTGCGAATCTTCTTGACCCAGCAACAATTGCTCTACCTAAAAAATTAACAATAACCGATTACGACAAATTCATTTCAACGTAACAAATATCAAAATCAGCTTAATAACTATAATAATACCTCATCGTCGCTCAATTTTTCACCGAGGGTAGACAGGAGATGCCTCAATTCGGCCGAAGAGATAACACCGTTTCCGTCCTTATCGAAATGCCTCAAACCTTCGATGAAATCATCGGCAGTATCTCCCGATCTCGCTTTTGAAATTGCCTGAAACATTAATTACAAACACGCATAAAACAGGGTCGCCAACTGAAACAGTAAACTAAAAAACAAATATTGGCTATAATTTTCTGCCAGTTACGACGTATGCTCAATTCAAGAATGTTACGTCACATCCAGTGCACACAGAGAAACATGGAACTGTGTATGCTCGGTATAACGAGAAGAGATCATAATAGGAACACATGGGTAAGAAGTATGACCAACGTTGCTGATGGACGCGAGAAATACTGGAATGGTATCCGAGAGGATGTGAAAGAAAGCAAGGTAGACCGAGTGGACGATGGGCTGATGAATTGAGACGAATGTGTGGAGTCAACTGGATGCAGATTGCTCAAGACAGACAGGAATGGAAGAGGATCGGAGAGGCCTTCATCCAGCAGTGGATGGTGAACGGTTGAAAATGATGATTATTTTCATTTTTAATCGGTGTCTTGATTGTTTGAATAATATTTTTGCCTTTTTTCAAATATTTTGGCGTCGCGAGTCACTTACACAATACAAAATAGAACAATGAAAAGTAAATCACTTGATAAATCGGCAGGAAGACTTCGAACGATATCCTTTCATCGGGTTTCAACTGGTGTGTGCATTTCTTAACATCAGACTCGGTAGGATTTTGACCGAGTGCACGAAGGGCGTCGCCGACTTGAGCCACGTGAATCTTGCCATCTCCGCGAGAGTCGAACAACTGGAATGCCTCTTGAAACTCTACGAATCACAGATTACAAAATTAGAATACATAATCGAAAAGTTCAGTTTGCGGTCGTACAAGCTCGTTTCCAGCACCTTCAACGGACGTCAAATTGATTTTGGTAGGCTGTTCGTACATTTTTCAACAGTTGCGGTTCGGTGTTGAGTGTTCTGTGAGGTCGCAGCGTCAACTAAAATGGCTAAATGCGATACACATTCTCGCCAGTTGGTCTACTCTGAGCTGACACATATAAAAAATTGCATTGCCGATGTATATGGTCATTCGACTCGGCTGCAGATTTCAAAATACGGCCATATAAGGAATGTGGGCCGATCGACACAACGCGACTCTTGTCCGTTGACTCACTGCATAACATTGAATATGCGTAAATGTTTACACATTGTGTACGAAAATACTATTGAAAAATATCAACCGCACTTACGGTGAAATTTATTTAATTTAAAAATCGTTAACTGTATTAATAAGCATATTCAATAAAATCTACAGCAAAAAGTATTATATAATATTGGTTTGTCGAGAGCAAAAAAATCTACAGTTTATTATTTTTTTTTAACTTTTATACTAAATCCTAATAAAAACGATCTTGACATTCAACATTTGACCTAAGCGGGCGATCTTACATCAAAAGGAACAATTATATATTTAATAACCCTATTCCATCTGTGTGTCTGTTAACGCTCGCCGAGGTAAATAATTAAAAAACCAGAACGTCGCGCGAGTGGGATTTGAACCCGAGATCACCAGTTCTGGACAGTGAACGCGTACGCTGTGATCCAAACGGAGGTGATGACGGGCCTTGTGCAATTTGACAATATAAATTGTCAAATAGGTTCGCAACTCTGCTAAATTGTTACGTTATGTTGATTGGGTGAACAATGTTCGTCTGAGTTTTTAGTGCTTCAGGATGGCCGTCACGATATAAAAAAAATATGCTGTGATTTGGAAAAAATCTCGCCTGTGCATTTTTTTTTAGTTTTGTACTAAAATCCAGTGATTTTCTTATGAAATTCAAATAATTTAGATGGAAAATGCAAAATGCGTTATGCTTAAAAAACGAACTAATTTCTTAAAATTGTACAAAATAAAAAATCCTTGCATCGCCAGTTTGAGAAAATATGGTAAGCCTAGTTATTGTTAACCCACTCATATATTGAATCGTCAATGAGTAATTCATCAATAAATATTACCAAATCACGAAAACATTTTATTTTAGTATACTTTTAAAGTCTTTTGCACAATCTAAAGCACAAGGCGTGTCATCAAGAACCATTACAGTTTGACTTATGTACTTGTGTTTCAAACGTGAACAATGATATAGACCAGCGGTCTGAAACCTTTTTCGAGCTAAGAGCCGTATTACGGAAAACCCTGCAAAATTGATAAATTTTGGGAGCCGCAACAAATTATTTTCAAATTACATATAAATGCAAAATTAAATTAAACGTTGCTCATTTATGAAATGGATAGCTCTAAGAAGACAGTTTATTACTAAAAAGTATTATGAAGTTTAATCTGAAAGCTTTTTATAGCCATGAAGCTATGTAAATAGGATTCATTTAGATTTTGTGTAAATTGCGTGTCAACGTTTTGTGTTTCACGCAAAAGGGAGTGCTGTACATAAGTTTTCATACAAAGAACCGCCAATATAGACCTACCAGTATATCTTAACAAATGGCGCTGCGTTCGCAATGTGCCGTAATATTAAACTTTTCTTCGATCTTTGTAATATTTTTGCTGTACATATATAAAAATAGGCGAAGTTTCGCTCGCAAAACAGTCAGAAAACTGCGGGGGACTTTTACTTCACACGATTGCCAATTTTCAAGTTATACTGGTGGCACTATAGCGCTTACAAAACTCTTCAAGATGTACAAAGACAAATCCTAACATAGACTTGATGCAAGGCTCAACATCAAAACTCATTTAAAAATTTACAAAACGAATAAAAATGACAAACTTTTAAAATCCGACATGGCCATTATTAGTATTGTTTCGATTTGAATACTACCTAGCGCCACCTATGTAGCGCAAAGCCAAACACTTTTGACAGTTGAACTCATGAATGAATCATCGCGAGAGGTCGTCACCGATTACTCACGCATACCGGATATGCGTTATCGCAACGACCCAACCCCTTTCACTGACAATTGATAACACCTTCGATATATTTAAAATCAATGACGTCCGTTCAAGTTTACATCGCACGGTCGTTTTACAAAATTGGACTATCGTCATCAGATCACGATACGTACCGGCCAACTGCTCCTCTGTGTAACCTGCCTGCGAACAAAACGTCACGTTAAGTCATCGCGTACCGATCGAGATCAATACTCGATGATAAATGATGGAATATTGGATAAAATGACGAACGTTGACTTACCATCTTATGTGTAGTTTCGTTCCTGGGCGCTGTCACCTGTGACGTCACAACGGCTACAACTGGCAAGTTATTTACGGTCGTAACACTCGTATGCACGGCCATGGTCGATTACGTGGCGCATGAATATATTTTCGATTTTTAAATGTTTACAATGATAATAAATGCATTCCCCATGTGTATTTGATGATAAATGTATTTTTTTTATATTTAACCATTTGAAATTATAGTCTGAGATGATGTTTAATTTTGTAATTCGTTTAATATTGTTCCCTTTGCACTTGAGCAAAAATAATCAAGTATGCCGTTATCGCCGTCTTTTATGGCTCACACACACACTTGTCACACCACACGTGATGTGATTGCGCGGCCGTTGCTGTGAATTGTGACGTAGGTGGGGTGTATCTACTTCGTTCAAAACCATAGAAATTCGTGCGTTTAGGATTTTTTTTTTTTCGTCAGAATTTCGTCAGAAGACGTGTGTGGCATGTGGCATGTTGATTTATGTGTATGTATAACGTTTATATTACATACCAAGTACATTTTTTTATTTATGTTTATTTTTAGATATACAGCCAGTTACAAGTTATGTATTCAAAAGTACACGTAGTTGCGTGCGCAGATTCAACTACGTGTGGTCCATAGTATCGCTCAAAAAGGTACTTCTCGACCATGGGTTGGCGCTCATACTCGCCGAGGGTTGTTGTAGCAGCAGGTGATGGTGTTGGTCCTCGATGGAGATGCTTCAGATGGTGTGAGATACTGGAGAGAACTTACGATGCTGTAATGATCGTCGTTATTGCATAATTTACGTGTGAGGGACAACAACATTAGTACGACACGAATACGTACCCAGTGTACGTTCGACCTTACGGATTGACGAAGTTCTTTCATCACACGTTTGGTGTGTGTGATGAAAGAGATCATATTAATGAGGTCACTTTTCGGATGCCCTTTGTTATATACTGTCACTGCACAGTTGATGTTTTTGTTCTTGGAGAGGTCGTGTTGTAAAAAACGCATTACGTGTTTGCTACATATTGGTTTTAGCACTATATGACGCATGTTTTGTATACGTGTATTGCCGAGAGTCGTGATTCCTACAAGCCCTTGCTCTTTTGTTGCCTTCTTTACTTCAAAACAAGTATAAATGTAATGAACTGCATTGACAATTGAGTTTTACCAAGTCCGTCGAGATGCATATAAAGGCCCAAATGCTGAACATTTGTGACGTCACGAAAGCCGGGCAACACGAGGAACGAATAGCGTGAACTCGGTAGCCTCTCTCCGGAACAAATGCATCAAGTGCGTAACGGAAGCAAACCCATAAAAACCATTACGTATCTGAAGCGTGATCTCTTCCAGTATGAACGCACCAGATGCGCGGGGAAAAGCTTACAGAAGGAATGCAACATCTGAAACAAACGCCAGAATGGTCACATCTTAAACTCAAACAACCTCGCAAGATTGCCCTCTGCTGTTAGCGCATCGAATGTTAATCGCGCATTTGGAGAATATAAAATACCACGATCATTCTCGTGTCTCATGTCTCACACTCTCTCCATCGAGGACCAACATTTCTACCTACTGCTGCAGCTATCCACGACCATGCATGACCGTCACCTCATCGCCGCGTTATCAAGAAACAACCACTGGAGCGGTACAAACACATCAAACCTGTATCACTTGTACAATGTATGTAAGGTCGTCAAATAAATAAAATCCTTGAACTACATAATACCACAAGTTGAATAACATAGCAACTGACTCCACACCACACCAACATCCGATACGCTAAACATCTCTATGTTACTTAACTCGAGCTATCATATTTAAAACAAAAAGTAACATTGAAGTTCATTAGATTATGTAACTATATAATTGAAATATAGAATGAGAATGAGAATTTGAGATAAATGTGTATATCAAATAAAAATACAAAACATAAATGGAACAAATTGAAATATTTTTATTTTTTTAGATAATTACATATGTACATATTTACATACAGATAATAAAAATAATTAAACTTACGATTTTTTTTTAACACGTTTTTAGCCCAAAATACAACCAATACAATACACAGATATGAACATACATATAAATTAAATCATAAAAGTGAAAAACATATCAATTATACACATACATATATCTACAATCAACGGTTTTAGATTTAAAACCTCGCACATTCTGATATCAAATTTCAACATTTTTAACAGAATGTACCCCTCGTTTACTATTGTATATATATGTACATATATAGTATATTTACATATCGATGTGTATATTATGTAAGTGGCAAACTCGCGCTTTACACTCGAATCTATGTATTATAAATAATGTGTAACATATGAAAGTCTATTCTACTTAAATACACGCTTAAACATCTTACTTTACATTACATCGAAAAACTTATTGATAACTGGTATCCAAAGCATGCCATCCTAAATGGGTACTTTGCCGATATCGTGAATATTGCCGCTTCATTATCTATTTCATGAATTCGACAAAATATTATTACAGAACACTGATATCAACTAAGGTGAAGGGTTATTAAATTAAGTAAACGAAATGACAAAAACATATCACAGTATTTATTAGCTATATTGATCACACGCATGTAACGCACGCAAAGCTATATATGTAAATCACAGTTAAAATGTACCATTTAAGAAATTTCTTCTTAGCCACCATTATGGCAACTGCAGCCATCGTTTATTCTGCCAGTGGGTATATAAATAATATTATGCAGGTGGTGTTAGTCAAACGCGATTCAACATTTTCACATATTTCAGACCTTGGCTGTACCACCCCTGATAATTTCCCCGGTTTATGCATTTTCGATGAGGAATGTCCACCTCTAATGAAAATAAAAAAAAAAAACAACAAAACAAGAACACGCATAGAAATACTGTTTTTTTTTTTTTTTTGGAAAATCAGATTGTGAACAAGTTAGAAAGATATTGAAAGTATGCTGCCCCGTTGATAATAAAAGTATGTGTTACGCCGAATTATTGGAACTGACTCTTACGCGAAGCAATATTTTGCCAAATTCGTAAAATACATACATAGATAATGAAGCGTAATATTCAAATATGCCATTTTATTGGCAAAATATAAATAAGTTGACATGTCGCTAACAAATACATAATTATCCTAACTGATGTGTATCAAAATATTTGGAAAAAAAAATGTATAACAGTATCCTTTGTGTAAACTAAACGTAAAACCATTTTTTTCTGTTATCGAAAATCTGCAATAAATTATTTTTTTTATAATTTTTAACCTTAAAGAAAGTATTTACATAGTTTTTGTTTCATATTCTTCAAGCTATAAGGTATTGTGTTAAAAATATTGGTAATAATTTCTTTATAAAAAGTACATTCTCAGTTAAAAAGTGCTTGGCAGTGACAGGGTTAAATATGACGCTCGGCGATATAGGGTTAAAAAAGAGCGCAGGACGTAAATCAGAAATATGAACTGAAGATTTAATTAAGGTTTTTAAAATGTATGTTAAATATTTTGCTCGGTGGAAAAGTTGGCTGGTTCAATATTTTCCATTGATCAGTTCTAGGATTGTACTCGTGCACACACCCGTATCTGAAAGTAAGATATACAGATACTATATTATTGTTCAAAATGCAAGTTTAAATAAAAATTTCAATTAAATTTAGAAACGTATTCAAGATTTACATGATCGGCTCATAGAATGGTAAACAAATGGCATACACGTAAAGATAATGTAGCATATTATATTGTATGCAATTTGCTTACCTCGATGGGCAGTCCAATTGAACACTAGGCTCATTAATATGTGAACATAAAGCGCTTAAAAATTAATTTTAATAAAACTAAAATTATGTTTAATGAATATTGCACGCAAAACGTAGTCACAGTAGATAATCATATTGTAGAGATAGTTGATAGTTATTTATACCTAGGACAATTAGTGAATATGACTGGATGTAAAGAAGAAGAAATAAAACGAAGAATGAAACTAGGATGGAGTGCTTTTGGTAGAATGAACATAGTTTTTAAATCCAACATTCCGCCATGCTTAAAAAAGAAGGCGTACGACCAATGCGTACTGCCAGTTATGACGTATGGATGTGAAACTTGGACGCTAAATTCAAGAATGCTACGAAAGATCCAGTGCACACAGAGAAGCATGGAAAGATGTATGCTTGGCATAACAAGAAGAGATCGCAAAATAAATACATGGGTAAGAAGTATGACCAAAGTGGCAGATATAGCAGTACGGGTGAAAAAGTTGAAGTGGCAATGGGCTGGACGCATAGCGAGAATAATGGATGGCAGATGGACGCGAGAAGTACTGGAATGGTATCCGAGAGGATGCGAAAGAAAGCAAGGTAGACCGAGTGGAAGGTGGGCTGATGAATTGAGAAGAATGTGTGGAGTCAAGTGGATGCAGATTGCTCAAGACAGACAGGAATGGAAGAGGATTGGACAGGCCTTCATCCAGCAGTGGATGGTGAACGGCTGAAAATGATGATGATGATGATGAAATCTATCGGCTAACACAAAATTATTTAGCTTGAAGCCGCGAACACTCCCAATCGAAATCGCTTGCGGAAATTTTATCTATCTCCTCTATCGTCGTCCCGCTCGCACCGATATAATTCGCATTGGTGCGAATCAACGACGACAGAGCGCGAAATTTTTCGCAAGCGATTTCGCTTTGGTGTGCTCAGGCCTTAAGGCCGAGCGCACACTGGGTACGTATTCGTACTCTGAGAGAGAGAGAACGCCATACGTGTGAGGGACAACAACATAAGTACGACACGAATACGTACCCAGTGTGCGCGTACTCATTTAGCGAACATGCACGCTAATGTGGACGCACACTGAGCGCCCCTTTGTGCTCGCGCCAAAAACCGACCGAGTGGATCGCCACGAACGTTGTAGAGCGCGCGAATGCGTACACATTTACAAAATTTGTTGCATTAAGCCACGTACTCGTTAGCGAACGTGCTTAAGATTCAACTATCCATACCATAGATTGGCCTTAGCGCCCGAAAAATGACACAAAAAGGGCATGTAAAAATGCATGCATTTTGCTTGACTTTTTTTTGTGAGAATTCCCCGCACTTTAGACCCCCCGCACCCCCCCCCCCCGTTGCTTCTGACGCTTTGTCCAGGCAAATTTGTATGGAATGGAACATCTATGGTATTGTATATCTATGATCCATACAAAATAATTATCATTTTCGCATAAAAAAGAAATAATAAAAAAAAAAAAAAAACCACTAACTTGTATCATCAACGGCGCAGCACACTTTCAATTTCTCTTTAACTTGTTCACAAACTGAATTTGCAAAAAAAATATGTTTCTATGCGTGTTCTCGTTTTGTTGTTTTTTTTATTTACATCATAGGTGGACATTCTTCATCGAAAATGCACAAACCGGGGAAATTATCAGTGGTGATACAGACTAGGTCTGAAATAAGTATGTGAAAATGTTGAATCGCGATCGACTAACACCACCTGCATAATATTATTTATTTAACCACTGGCAGAATAAACGAAGGCTACAGTTGCCATAATGGTGGCCAAGAAGAAATTTCTCAAATGGAATATTTTAACTGCGATTTACATATCTAGCTTCGCGTGCGTTACACGCGCGTGATCAGTGGCTAATACTGCAATATGTTGTCATTTTCGACACCCATTACATTGGACTTATCTTTATAACCCTTCACCTTAGTTGATATCAGTGTACTGTGACATTCATCTGCACACTCAGAAGTAAACATGATAAGTATCGTCTTGACCGCTAGGTGACAATTAATCTTGTTGTGTATATCGGCCGTCTCGTTATTTCTAATATTTCATTAGCACAATTGTGAAGTACTTACAAAGCAAGGAAAATTACCCCTTTTTTATGGAAAGCAAGAAAAATTACCCTTTTTTAAATTTTCTCATGATATTTGTTGATCGCTCATACGCGCATACATACATATATCTGGCTCGACTGGTTTGTTCCATAAATCCTAAATAAAATCAGCGCAGTACATACGACTAATTAATTTGAGTGCTAAAAAGCATATTGTATCTATGTATGCTTTAATGTTATTTTGAAAAAAAATCCAAAGAAAATATATTTAATACTTATATGTATGTATATAGGTATACGCGATGGAACTGCCTCTATCGTTAGCGTTAACTCACGTGTTCGCATGGACCGATTTGCTTAATAGGCTGATTAGGTATTTATCCTACAGCGGCAAATTTTGATCATAAATTTGTTTTCTACCATAAAAGGTCGAGAATCACCTACATATCTCTCTCTGGCATCAAGGAAACAAGTGTTCAGTTTTACATCTTTTACTTCAATTTTTCTGAAACAATTCTCAAATTAAATTCTGAAATATTGAACCATTGAGATTTCTCTGTGATTTTTGAGGATACATCTTCGAAAATGAACGTGTCGAAATTCTTAAGAATGAGTGATGGAAGAAAATGGTCAAGTTGATCGTAACACAAAAAAAAAAGGTGGATATTTAAAAGCACAAATTACAATGCAGAAAATTCTTTTTAGTGTCTTAAAAGAATAAAAAATTATTTAAGATCAACAATGGTGGAAGATCGGTTAAACGCCTTGGCGATTTTATCGATTAAGTGTGATCTTTGACTTCTTTATCTTTCGACGACATCATCAAATTGTTTGCTGATCTCTGGTAAGAAAACTTTCATTATATCATGACATTGAATTTTTAGAATGAAAAATATATTTAATGGTGGAGACTACTATAGGTAGTAGATATGTATGTAAAAAATTATTCTAAAAAACTTCACTCTTCCTTTTTATTTTATGTCTAAAAGCGTCTAAGTTTCGAGATTTGCATAAAAATAACGTTTATTTAAAAAACATATTTATGGAGGGAGGAGGGGGGTCCGATAAGAAACGACATCACTGCCGTTTCGCGCTATTATATCGGCTTTGTGCAAGAACAACAAAGTAAGCGATTATTTTTTGCATTTTAGTTTGATATAGACCAGTGGCAGCCAACTTCTTTGCTGTTGCGATCGACTTTTTGATATAAAAAGTAATCGCGAGCTACCGGTGACAAGAAAGTTTTCATACCCTTTTTAAATACAAAAATTCGGGTGTAGCCAACCCATGACTTTATCCATATATTTGAGGAATACAAAGAGTAACGAAATTAATTTTTAAGTACGTAAGTAAATAAAACGCATACACCACCACCACACCAATCAAAATACATACATACATATCATGAAATTACTGTGTTGAGTGCGCGCGCGTATATAAAATACGATCTTCGGCATATATTCAAATAAGAAAAACTACCACTTCCGGTCGGCGGATTTTAATCAAAACCTTATCAACTCTTAAATTTTATATGATAATTATAAATATAAATTTTCGACTTGATCAATAGGGCAGTTTCTGAAATATTCTGTGGTAAACTTTTCGACAAAAAAAAAACCCTACTTCCGGTTGACTGATTTTAATGATTATTTTTTCGTAACTAGCAATTTTACTCAGGAGTACAACATTATAATATTGTGACGATAATACATATTTAAAAGGCCGAAAAAATAAAAAACAAAAAATCGTTCAAGAGTAAACTGCCATTTCCGGTAGTCAGATGTTGACCAAAATCACAGTATCTCTTAAGGCTAACGTGAAAACTATAGATATGAAATTTCAACTTGATCGATGGGGCAGATTCGGAAATATTTTGCGGTAAACTTTTCAACAAAAAAAAAAAAAACGACTTCCGGTTGACTAATTTTATTAATTTATTTTTTTTTTAAATATAAATTTCTCTCAAAATTACAACATTACAATATTGTGACGATACCACATATTTTAAAGGTCGAAAAAAAATAAAAAACAAAAAAATCGTTCAAGAGTAAACTGCCATTTCCGGTAGTCAGAAGTTGACTAAAATCACAGTATCTCTTAAGGCTAATGTGAAAACTATAGATATGAAATTTGGAGAAAATTCCCGGTGCAGTTTCGGAAATATGATTTTTTACCGGATTTTTGAATTTTCTGCACGAAAAAAACCCTACTTCCGGTTGACTGATGTTGACCAAATTCCTTATGGCTTTTAAACTTTACGTGAAAATAATAGATATGAAATTTCAGCTTGATAGACTTGATAGTTTCGAGAAAACACACAGACATACACACACACACATAGTACACAGACATACAGACATTTTCCAGAAATCATGAAAACGAGATCAGGGGATGATACTTGATCCAAATCAGTCAAAATCTCGAAGTCGAATTTTCGCACGATCACAATACTTTATCCGATTAGGATAAAGTAAAAAGAAATTAGTAGGAATTTTCAGGCGACAAAATTTGAAATAGACAAACATTAATGAGCCACTACCAAAAAAAAAACACCAATATTATAAATAATTTATTTTTCATGAAAATCGAAACTTAATTTGTGAAAAATATTTAACTATCCGAATGCAGAATTTTACGAACAAATCTAATAATATTGAGTATCACAATTAACTTTTATTTATCAGTTCTAATCAAAAGTCCCATTCACAAGAGTTGACAACTATTTCCATTTCATTCATTTTCTCTTCTAACAATAATTCAGATAAATCATCTGCAAAATAAAATAAACATTGTATTATTTCTAATGGGTAAGCACAAATAATGAAATTATTTAATTTTTATTTATACAAAATTACCAGTATCTTCTTCGATCGGGTGAGTTTCGTGTAAAATTTGTGCTAATGCATCCGATTTATTAATTTGCTTGAAAAAAAAGTGATTAAGTAATTGGGAACAACTCGGACGCAACGTAGGCTCCCTAAAAAAAAAAATAAAACCAACTAAATTAATATGTTCCATTTATATAAATATTATTCAAAATATAAAATATACCTTTGAAGACACAAATTGGTGAATTGATGGAATGCAGTACTAAACCTTCTATTTTCATAGAAATGCGTTAAATTTTGACTACTACCACTCGGAGCACTTTCATCTTGACTCAATCCTGAAAAAAATCAATTGCATCAACATATTAATTAGCTCACGTATAATAAGTAGTAAATTCGACTACAATCAATATTGTTACCGTTCATTTCAGACTCTTCATAATTATTTGTGATATTCATGATATTATGTATCGTCGAAGCATCCAACAGTTGCGGTGCATTACCTCTAACTTTTTCAGTCAACATTAACGTCGTAGGAATGCCAAAAAACGGTATTGCTCCATTACCCAATTCGCAAGCTAGCATTCCGATCGAGTATACATCTGATTTTTCATCATATCCTCGCATGTTCTATGAAAATAAATTGAATTGTAATTTTGTCGAAATTAAATACTAACAAAGTTGAACAATAGAAATATGATAAACCTGCTTCAATAGTTCCGGACTGAGCCACAACAAAGACATGTTGTCGTGATCGAGCGGCGGTAGAGCGTGTAAACATTTCTCTCTCTTGCCTTGATGCAGTAACGATGCTGCACTCCTTAAGCCCGTGAGACAAACTTTGCCCGATGAGCATATCAAAACGTGACTAGATCGTATACCTCTAAAAAAAAAAGTAAATTTTTAATTAATACAGCAATGTGTTAAGTTGTCAGTTACGAGTGTGAACTGTGATCAATACCTATGTATAAATCCTTTCTTATGAATATAGTCTAATCCCTGTAACGTATCGCGAAGTATAATGCTACACGCCTCTTCTGGAAGTCCATTATTGTAAAATTTATTTATTAAGTCCCTACACGAGCCAAAGTTCATCAAAGGCGTAACGATATATAAATACAGGCCGCTAACGAACGAAGTGTAGTACGGCAGTATGTTCGGGTGTTGTAATTGACGTGTCGTCAAAATTTCTTGCTGAAAAAAAAAAAATAAGCGGTTGAGATAAATTTGTGTATCGTATTGAGCAGCATTGATTTTTCAATTTTGAAAAACATTTTAAAAAACAGCGAGCTCCAGTGCACACAGAGAAGCATGGAAAGATGTATGCTCGGTATAACGAGAAGAGATCGTAAGAGGAATATGTATGTAGAGGGTAAGAAGCACGACCATAGTGGCAGATATAGCGGAACGTGTGAAAAAGTAAAAAGACACATAGCGAGAAGAATGGATGGCAGATGGACGCGAGAAATACTGGAATGGTATACGAGAGGATTTGAAAGAAAGCAAGGTAGACCGAGTGGACGATGGGCTTATGAATTTAGAAGAATGTGTGGAGTAAACTGGATGCAGATTGTTCAAGACGGACAGGATTGGAGAGGACTTCATCCGGCAGTGGATGGTGAACGGCTGAAAATGACGATGGTGACTCGAAACGGTCGAGGAAATCGAAAAAAATTTTCGACCACGCGGCACCTCTACTTATACTATACTGCCGTCCTAAGCCCACTTAACGTAACTGACAAAAATTACGAATATGAGATGTATTCTTGCGATTTTTCATATCAAAATTAATGTATCTTCATTCAAAAGTGACTTTTTTTAGCTATTAAATTTAACGTATCTGCATGCGCAGAGAAATAGTATCACCAATATCCAATATTTACTTCGGTCACTACCTTATCACGAAAGATTGAAAAGACTGAATCTCTCCACATTGGAGACGAGGATATTAAGAGGTGATTTAATTGAAGTATTCAAAATAATAAATAATCATTATTCATGTGAAATGACCAACCTCATTATGTTCAATGAGAACCCTCATCTAAGAGGTCATACTCTTAGACTCCGAAAAGAAAAATCAAATAAGATTGTTAGAGATTCATTATTTTCAAATAGAGTGGTTGAAGTTTGGAATAGTCATATGTTTACATTCATAATGAATAATGAAGTGACGTAACTACTAAAGTATTCATTTTTTTTTTTCCTTAGAATAATTATCAAAACACAATAGAAAATAACCTCATGCACTAAAAAAAATTTAAATAAATCAGTAATATATGAAGAAAAACACAAATTTAGAATAAAACTTTCAAGTCCATTTATCGCGATATTGTTGTTTTGTCAGTTGCGTTAAGTGGGCTTAGGACGGCAGTATACACGTACAGAGCTACAGTCTATCAACGATTGCATTGAAATGACTTTGGGGGTATGAAACGGCCAGTCAACTGTCACAATGAAACTGTCAATGGGGTGGGTGCCAGATTGAGGGTAGACAAGTGTAAAGAGCAACCTGCAATTGCGTGGCGAGTGCAGAGGAGCGGCCCTCGAGATGCAGCCTCTTGAGAGCCAGTCGTTGTGAGGTGTGAGGTTGAGTGGCTCTGAGCACTGAGCCAGCTCCACTGCACCAGGCAGCTACTTGTCCAGCCACTCGGTACTCTCCATATTCTCCTGGTGGTCCAACGCTGCTGCCGACTCCGACCCACATACGTCATGTATGTACACTACTTTTCACTGTACACACAGCTATCGGCAGAGGCCGATCTGACAGCCACTGCTGCCAACACAATACACCTCAAACCACACAACTCACATCGCACTACCAACATAACGATGACTAAATGATATAATATTTTCAGCAGATGGTGGATGGAGAAAAACATAGTAATCATTGCATAATTATATTTTGCATTTACAAAGTACTTTAATGATTCTTATGACACTAATTTTCTCGCATTTAATGGTTTAATACTGGAGTAATTGATTAAAACCGACATACTTCAAGTCCTCAATTGAAACAATCACCACTATCTTTTCACAAAATAATCCACAACGATCACGATCACGATATGTACTTCCTTTGACATCTCCGAGAACATCTCATAACGTTATTTAAAATCATTTTCCGCTCAAATTAGTGCGTTTAGATAAAATAAAAATATATTGAGATAGAAACCCAATCCTTATAAACGTGGTGAAATAAAAAAAAACTCGCCAAATAAACGCCAATAGCACAAGAAAAAAAAATATTTTTGACTTTAAAAATTCGGTAAATAATTAATTATAAGTATTTCAAAGCTATAAAAAATCACAATCAATAGGAAAAATATCTGACTATTGATTTCAATACTTACTTTGAGTACAGCGATATTATATTTTGAGTTATAGACCGCAAAAAGCCAAAAAATGGATATTTTTTACATTTTTTAAATCGCAAATATCTCATAAACGAGAGCATATCAAGAAAAATCATTATCAGATTCGAATTAAGTGGGCTAAACTTAGTAAAGATTGACTAATTTTCGCTCTGGGTTTTATAAAACGTGATTTTTTTGTGCTCAGTGTATTTATCTGCGTCTTCAGAGTAAATTAGTGACACTTATTGGTTGAAATCCGTCTGTCTGTCTGTTAATAACGCTCTCTGAGGTAAATGATTAAAAGACACAAACCCGCGATCACCAGGTTGGAATGACGTCGTGCTAACACTATCATTCGCGGAGGCGATGACGAGCCTGCTACGATTTGACAATATTAATTGTCAATAGGCTCGCGACTTTGCTAAATTGTTACGTTGTTGTATTATAACGCGCCGTCTATCTAACAACTATAAAAACTATTGAATTTAACATTATTTTTCAGTACGGGTGATGAGAACGCTCCGGTGATATTCAACGGGCTTACACTAGTCATATATATAATAGCCCTATTCCGTCTGGCTGTGTGTGATGAAGAATGCAAGTCTCATTTTAATCTTTTATTTATCCTCTATTGTGGAGTAAAATTTCATTAATACTACTGGCTTTTCCAACTTCGTATTTAGTTGAATCGGGTTTCAGCGCACTTAATAATATTGTCTTCTCACAAAACAAAGAAATCGCTCGTTCGTATAAAGAAAGAGGAGATCTTCGCCTGACTTTATCAAGTTACCTTCTTGTCTAGTCAAATCTCATCAAGCACAGATATAACTTGTATAAATCCATTATTAATAATTTATCCTTCAATAAATATTTGGGTTTGATTTTTTTAATCGTTTTTTCCTATAATCTCGACTAGTAGAGTGGGCATTTTTTTAGGTGTTGTATGCAGGTGGGTGGTTAACATATTAAGCCGCGTACTCATTTTAGCGAACATGCGCGTGTAATGCAATGCACGCTTAATGTGGACGCCATGTACACACGCGCCTGCGAACGACTGCGAGCCCCCTTGTGTTCGCGCTAAAAACAGACAACCGAGTGGATCGCCACGAACGTTGCAGAGCGCGCGCGAACGCGTACACATTTACAAAATTTGTTGCATTACACGCGCATGTTCGCTAAATGAGTACGCGGCTTTACAAATTAAATAATATTGAACAACTGGGCGCTGACCGAAAAGAGGTTAAACACCACTGATTTAGATAATTTATAGTGCGCTCATTGTGTAACAATTGTTCTTGATCTTTTAGAAATCGTTTTAGATGATTCATTTCAGTAAAAATAAAGTAAAAAGATCATTCGTTAAGTTGTCAGCTGTGCAGTGTTTAAGTAAATGTTGTTTAAGCTTATATAGAACTTTTATCAAAGATAAAGTGTAGCATCGGTGGTTCAGTGGTAGAATGCTCGCCTGCCACGCGGGCGGCCCGGGTTCGATTCCCGGCCGATGCAATCTTTTTTTTTTTTTTTATTTTTTTTTTACTATGAAATTGAATTAAATTAATACTTTTCACGACACAATTCAATGCTCAACATCCAAAATGGCTACAAGGCAATCAATACATAATTTTTAATTTATCCATATACGAAGTATGATAATAAAATGGAAATGATGGAAGTATGGAAATAAAATAGGCTCGATTAGTGTTTTGTAATAATTTTTGGAGAATATTCTCAAGAATTATTCTCCAAACCGAGAATTTTCTTCTTTAGAGCATCTGAGGGGCAAACTTTGTATGTACATAATTAGAGATACGTGATTATCGCGTTTTGCGATAAATGCGATATACATATATGCGATAAAACCGATAATCGCGATATAGATGCGAAAACAGTAAAATATGCGAATAGATGCGAAAAATGAAAAATATCTCGCACAAATATCACTTCTCATCTTCAATGTGTGTTTTTTAGCTACTTTTTTTTATTAAAAATTGACCGTGTAACTTAAAATCTAACTTATCATCCAATATTATTATACCTATATAAAATATAAAATATAAAATTATATTTAATAAAATATTATACAATTTAATAAAAAAAAATATACGTACATACATACATACATATATATGTATATAAATAAATTTTACTCACTTGCAGGCTGTAGAGATATTACTTAACGTTACACAATTCAGTTCTTCAATTGCATTGCATTAAAACTTGATTGATTACGGTACGAATTTCATCGAATAAAAAAATTGTTCACAATATTGTATGTGGAACCAAAAAGCGTCAAGACAGCAAATGCAAGCTTCCTGACGTTCGAATAATTGGCTGGAAATGATTGCCAAAATTTGAATATAATACCACTTGCCGTGCTCTCTTTGGTGGTTAAATTTATTTCCACTTGTCTAAACATTTCCGTTAGTTTTTCAGTTCAAATACTTCTATTTTTAATTTCTATAAGACGCGAGTAAATTTAGGGTCAAAAAAAACTAATTTACATTTTTTTTATTTTATTTTACGAAAAGTGTTGGATTATAAACGGAGCCGCCGGTTCCCGACCACTGTACTAGATTAAAACAATCATCTATAGAAACATGTTCTATACTGAGTTTTAATTAATTTTAATCATATTTTATTTTTGTATCCATGTTTTGTTTTGTTTCTCTATTAATTGTATGTATTTAAATTGGACTTGTTAACTTCAAATTTGTGAAAAAGAAATAAGCGCTAAATAGATGCGAAAATTTGTTATTTTATTTGCTCCAAAACGCGAAATTGAAGAGTCAAAACGCGAAATTTTATAAAAATAGATGCGAAAATCCCGTATCTCTATACATAATGCAATGTACCCTGGGCTCCATCGGCTACCATGTATTTTAAATAAATAAATACTAAATATTACTGTATCTGCTCAAATACACAGTAAACTCCCTCTAATCCGGGCTAATACATGGGAGAGGTGATACGGATTACACGAATAATATTAGTTTTCATCAGAATTGCACAAATAGGCTTACAAAAAGATATATGTATGTATGTAGTAATTTTTGTTTGAGTTTGAGAGTCTTCACTTTTTTACGTTGCAGACTGCAATCGTGTCCTTGTCATTGTCTTTCGAAATAATATTTCTCTCTCTCATTATGTATGTACATCTAATCTTTTACGATATTTTGTGCCAAGTTTAAAGGAATGATTAAATCATACGTTGGAACATTTCACTGGAATATCATAACCAAAGCAATAAAAATATGTATAAGTAATTTATTGCTTCCAGAGTTAAGCATTGTATTCCTGTGAGAATGTTAAAATGACGAAATGACACATTCAGTGTCGTCAGAATGAAAAAAAATGTCATTCAAAATGGTCTCAGACATTCTACAAAGTCCTATTACTCCCATTTGGTTCTGAAAATATCATAGAATACTATAAAAAACTATTAAACTATCTAGAGATGTTTTATAACCAAGAAAAAAGAAATTTCTCGAATATTCTCGTAATATTCTCGTTCTCCGAGAATATTCTCGACTTACAACACTAGGCTCGATGTGTCAAAAAAAGAATTTTGATGAATTTTACAGATTCGGGTCCTATCCGTCATCGCCAATAGCCCAATTAGGTCCAAGATTCACAAAAATATATTTCAGTTACTATGTATAAACCTTCAGTGTATGTAACTGCGTGAGCTTTATTGTGAATGGAGAATTAAAAAAAAAATTGTAAATTGGTACACGTTAATTCAATCGTCTAAACAGTGATAATGATTAAACATAAGTATATAACTTTGTAGTGAGTTTTGATTTTATTTTAAACTTTATATATATTAAGTTTTTTGCACTAAGGGCCTATTGTATTTCTAATATTCAAGTATTGTTTTAATTTGAAACAATGGAACAATTATTTTCTGTTTAATTATATTCGAGTGTACCTATGCGAAGATTGAATACATTTTACATAAATCTGGCCGCCTATTAATTAATTTTAAATTAAAAATAAACAAAAGAACGTTTGAATTATTTGCTTTGATATGCATAATAATGAAAAATTAAATTAATTAAGCAATTTACACACTTCCTATCTATAATACATATATGTAAATATGTACATATGTATAATGCACAAGAAAGAAAGTTGATTAAAGCAAAGGAAAACTTGCATTTTTGATTTTTACTTTACTTATTCATAGAATATTTACATTCTTCGATTTTATTAAAAAACCAATGTTTTCAAAAAAGTATACATGTATGTAGATATCTGAAACTAAAAATTACGCTGATGAAAAAAAAGCATTTTAAAATTCATAATTTTTTAAAATACTTTTATTTATGTCACGTGGCGTTATTAGTTTCGAACACTGGGCTTTTAATAACCGTATAAATTGAATCGTAGTTAATTGAAAATGTCAACAGACGTATTCGTGTCAAAAAATTTCAACAGACGTAGACAGTATTGGGTATTAAAAAAATCACATTCAAAATCGTACGCCTCAACAGAAAAGTTTATAAATTGTACACTTTTTTAGACTTTAAACTCTTATTATTGAATACTATATTATATATTATTAAATATTATTAAATAAACTCTCATTAAATAAATAAAATTTCCTTGAAGGTTTAAAAAAAAATAAGTATATGTATCTCATTAAAAATAAAGAAATAATGTTTCTTAGAAAGCAAATATTTTTAGTTTTACACGGTGACTTACTAATAAGGGACCTATGAAAAGAAAAAATTTCGGATGCTTTCATGTTTCAGTAAGCAATTCTGATCTTCGAAATATATTTTTCCTTTTGTGGAAAAATCACGTAGCGACGCTGAAACGGTTTGGAATTAGTTCAAGGAAAATCAAGTGTTGTCGTGAAAGTCATCTATTTCTACAGTTATCCGAGATCCTTGTAGTCTATATTCATTTTACATATGTATATCACACTTTCTTCTCAATTTTGGCAATGCCTGAAAAAAAATTAATACACTGAACTGAAATTCAATAAAAATTATACATACATTATTTTTCATATATCTAATATATAAAAAGCATTAAATGCAAACAACAAAACGTACTGTAGGGATGGGAGGTGAAAACGTAAAATCATACCATATTCTATTTTCAATGACTGTTCACACAATATTGAAGTCTTTCGGTGGTAAAATGAGAAATTCAATTGTTCAGATATTATTTTATGCTTTATTATGTTCAATTTTAACGAACATTTACCAAATATTTAGTTTATTTCGTATGAAAATCCATATAAGTGTCGATGTTACATCGATAGCATATTTCAAGTGAAAATATATTTCCACTGGCGTTTCGGAGAAATCATATCCAAGCATATTTTTATCAGTAGATTTATGTATATTAGTATAGATTTATATTTATAGTAGATTTATATTATATAGATGTATATTTCTACTACTGAAAATATATTTTAAATTCATCGTTTGATACACTTTCACTGTCTGAATTGGTAAAAATATATTTTCACTAGAAATATGCTTTGGCTGTAACATCGATACACTAATTGACTAATGTATCATAAGAAACCATATTTGCTATCGATGAAAATAAAAATAAAAACATATTTTTCAGACACCAAATAATTCGTTTATTGAATTGACGCAATTTCAATCATATGTACTATATTTTCAGTTAAAATATTCAATAAATTTATTTTAATACATTTCATCATAAGATTAATAAAAAATACATATTATACATATATTTTTTTAAAGATTTATATAAAATTTATATAGATAAATATATATACAATGATAAATAAAATGTACACACATATATTGTATTATTCTGTCGTTAATTTTAATTCAATAAAACACTGAGACTATGTATATTGATCATTTGTACATACATACATACATACATAGGTATAACGCTATAAAAACTAGACATTTATAAATATGTTATTTAATTGAATCAATTTTAAATATTGAACACTAAAACATGCTTATTATTTTGGATTGTTTTTGGTGAAATTAATGAATATTCATAACATAATTTTTTGGTATGTGTGTGTTGGTAATTTACGTTTTGTAACAAATTTAAAATGCAAATTTACGACCTTTTCTGCTTTTGTGGAATTCTTAATATGTTTACATTATGAAAGTTTCATAAGAGAAAGTTAACATATGTACATACGTACAGTGAACTCTAAAATAAATGTGTAAATTTTCAATTAGAATATTATACATACAATATGCGTTGTATTGAAAAGTTTCACTTACTAACATCTTAAAGGTTAGCTATTCTGCACATTTTTTAAAAATTAAAATATCCCTTTTTCTTTATGAACATACCACCTGTTAATACGGGTAATCAGTACGCTTATATTTTCTCCAATTTCTGGGTTTATCGTTGAATTTCACAACAGAAAATGCTTCTGAAGCATAATGCCTATTTATGTACATATTGTAATCACTACTCATACGACATATTATATGAATTCGGATTTACCATAAATATTACGCTAATTGAGTTCCTGTTCACGTCAGTGATAATACTGATGCCACAATATACATACATATGTATGTATATCGTATTGAATTACGATTGGTCGATTTTCATATACAATTTTCCATACATATACGATATACGCATCAAAAGTGCTTTAACGCGTTGCATCGATTGAAAGTTACTTTATACATTTGAATTGAATTATTTAATATTACCCAAAATACATTTATAATTACATCAATGAGAAGATCACAACATTTTATAAATTTCTATTATATTATAATACAATGTAAAAAGCTCGATTGCTCCTTCCGATACCTGAGATCATTTGTTCATAAGAGAGTATGCCCTTTTCAGTATGCTTACGATAAGAAGTCGCCTTTATGAATTTTTCTGTTGGTGCAAATTATATCCTAACTAAAGTTTAATATGAATGAATTTTATTTTATTGTTCCCAAAACGTAACTATTATAGAAAAATATTTCGCTCTTCATTCTAAATTCATAAATATACAATAATATGACGGCCGCCGATCGTAAGCTCAACCATTTTGGATTTGCTATCGTGGGTTTGAGTGACCCCAACCCTAGCTGTGCATTCAGTCGCGAAATTGACTATAATAAACCTTTGCGATGATGATGGCATCACAATAGCCTTAAACCTTAATCTATCATCACATTTCCAGCTTGTCAATATGAGACTACAAGCAGTGACGCAACTGAATTCTTTGCAAAAATAATCCAAAGAGAATTTCTTTTCATAAACAAGCATTTAAAACTATTTATAGGAAGGTTAAACTTAAATAATAAATTACGCCACTTGTGAGTATGTTTAACATAGTAAAATACTAGAAAAATGCACAAAGAAAAATACAACCAATTGCATAGATATACTGCCGTCCTAAGCCCACTTAACGTAACTGACAAAAATTACGAAAATGAGATGTGTTTTAGGGGTTATGAGAGTGTATTCTTGCGATTTTTCATATCAAAATTAATGTATCTTCATCCAAAAGTGACTTTTTTAAGCTATTAGAGAAATAGTATCACCAATACTTGGCGAAAATAACGTATCCAATATTTACTTCGGTCACTACCTTATCACGAAAGATTGAAATGATTGAAAGTATTCAAAATAATAAATAATCATTATTCATGTGAAATGACCAACCTCATTATGTTCAATGAGAACCCTCATCTAAGAGGTCACACTCTTAGACTCCGGAAAGAAAAATCAAATAAGATTGTTAGAGATTCATTCTTTTCAAATAGAGTGGTTCAAGTTTGAAATAGTCATATGTTTACATTAATAATGAATAATGAAGTGACGTAACTATAAAGGTATTCATTTTTTTTTAAATTTTTCCTTAGAATTATCAAAACACAATAAAAAATAACCTCATGCACTAAAAAAAGTTTAAATAAATCAGTAATATATGAAGAAATTAATTTATCTCGATATTGTTGTTTTGTCAGTTACGTTAAGTGGACTTAGGACGGCAGTATACGCGTACTGTTGCACTCAATCAATCATTGGTACCGGTTTAAAATATCCTCACCACTTAAAAAAAAAAAAAAGCTTACCCATGAATCAACAGTACATCATAAATTCCCTGGCTTTATTCGTGTCAATTTAAAATCTAGCCAAAGTAAATCAGTAACCTTACATTCAGGTTACTAGACACTAGGCTGTATACATTCTAAGCCTTGTGCATATACGCTGTTGCCACCAATTGATCGGGTTTTATCAAAGAGCTTATAATACATAGAGTGGATGTACAAGAGTAGTAAACAAAGTGGTCACAGCCATCCAACGTTTTGTATGAAATACAAAATGTTGACACACAGTTTACACAAGATCAATATGAATACCATTTCCATAACGTCAAGGCTATAAAATGCTTTCAGATTAAACTTTATAATACTTTTTAGTAATAAATTGTCGAACGTTAAAAAATATCACGAGGCTAACTTATTTCTTACATTTCATTAATGATTAATGAGTAACATTTAATTTAATTTTGAATATATAATTCGAAAATAATGTTGCGGCTTCAAACTTACCAATTTTGCAAGGTTTTCCCTAATTTGGCTCTCAGCTTCCCGACCACTGCTCGATACATATATATATGTACATATTATAAGCTCTTTGAATTTTATTCTTTTGAGTAAGCAGTAGTCTCACAATACACATAACATTCCACATAATGGAATTAGAATACGAATCAAACAAATACTGATGAAATTATTCCCGATCAGTACTCAGTACAGTAAGCGCTCACTTATTGGACAATGCAAAATATGCATTTTTCCGAACGGAATGATAAAAAAATCGCAAATTTTATGATAGCCAAATATAATAATGAACTTTGAGTACAAGATAGATAGCGAAAATTTTTTACTTTTTAGCTCGTCATACGGAAAAATTCAGTTTATAATCCACAATAGTTTAAAATCTAGCCAATAGATACATACATTGCACCGATTGATTTGCAACCCCACTGAATAACTTAAAGGAACATGGTAAACTCCGTCAGTAAACAAGAGGTGAACTTGTTAACAACTTGTACCCTGTCTTCAAAATGGTACCCAGCATTTTAAGCAAGTAGTACATTTTAAGTTTTGATCTGACATCGCCTCTCTCTGCGGTGTAACTCCTCCATGTAGATGGTCAACTCGTCTTCCAGAGCAGTCCTGTCAGCATCTCTTAGACTACTGTTGCTGATGTTGCACGGAACCATACTGAAAATCTCACAATCTGTCTGGGTCTCGTTCTCAACCGTCAAACAAGTCCTAGATGGAGCAAAAGCGTACGGAGCTTCTTTATCAGCTTCCACAGCAACACAATTCAAAACGTACCAGAGCTTGGTGTGTCTAGTATTGAATTCGTCATTGTTGAAGCAGTCTTTTCCGTAGTTTCCTATAGTATTGATCGGACTATACAATCCGGTGTTCGTCTGCTTATCTTTGAGACTTATACTACTACCATTTGGTATCTCGCTCTTGAACGTCACGTTTGTTGGCAACTGCTTGGCGAACACATTTTCGACAGAAGTTGTAGTAGGCGATTTCAAACTCACTGATGTTGTGTATTGAAGACAGGTGTGGTTGGTGTCCATGCTTGAGGACAATCCTGAGATGGTCCTTCTGGTCCTGGGTGCTCTCATGGTATCGTATCGTTGTTGCAGACCTCCACTGGTGAGGCTTTCTTCACGCACTGAATTTCCTGTGAACAATGCCAAAGTAAATTCAGTAAAAAAAAAAGTTCTGGAACATTGTTACAGTTTATGCAGCCACTCTAGTACATTCAATCTCTTTGGATGTTGCCCAATTCACGCAAGGGCCAGTTACGTAGTTGCACGTATTTGCAATTTCAAAGTGCGGAAATTCAATTTCAGCCAAAGGAAGTAGGCTAACGTTTAAGTTCAGGATGTTGAACTACTCACGAACTCACTTATATGTAGTTGGTCTGAAATGTTTCGACTATATTAGAGGACACGTGTAATTGTTTTATCGCAATAATTTAGATCGGCAATATCGGCTAACTAACAATATTAAAACTAATGCAAATATGTTGCCCTGCAGATGAGACATGGGGATCAAATGGAAACTTTGTATTTCTACGACGTTAAACGGTGTGTACAAGTAACTGTGAATTTTGACGAAGTTGTAGCACCGATTAGACAACATTGCAGAGTGTATCAAATACGCGTAAACTAGTGGAAAATTTGCCCCTGGGTGCTTCTGTGCTGAAATTCTATTAGCATCGAAATTAAATTTCACACAATTTCGAAACTTGTACAATATAATATATTACCTACATATATATGTATGTATGTATGTATATAATAGCACCAAATACAGGTGGGTTTAAGAAACCGATATCGTTTCCAAAAAATTAAATCTCCGAATCTAATTATACATATATAAAAAAGAAGCGTATCAAACTTCACATCGTCTTCTTTCTAATGATATGGTGATTTTTGCCAAATAGATAATATATAATTAAAGCCAAAATTGGGGTTTAGTACGGAAGGAACACATTTTGTAAGGAAATGTCACACAACTACATTTTTAATTTATCCATATATGTATATCCATATATATATTTATACATATAAATATGTACATACATAAATACATATGTATGTACTAGTGTAAGCCCGTTGAATATCAACGCCCGCTGAATTTTAAATATCGTAAAGCGCTTTTTTAATAGAGATCCCCACAAATTGATCGAAAAAAACGAAAAAGTTTTTATAGCACCATCTATGTATTATAGCAATCCCCACTATTGAACCCTATCGATACTCAATCAAAAAAAAATTTTTTTTTTACTTTACTATTTATATTATAATTATAATTTTGTAAGTGATTTTGTGATTTTCCTCAGCGAGCGTTATCACCAGACAGACAGACAGACGGATTTTGGCTATTATATGTAGATATGTATGTAGTATAAAGTATTGATTTTATTTTTCAGTTGATGTTTTTAACAGTATTATATTATTAAATGATAATAATTAACTCTGTAGTTTATTGGCACATGAATAGTTTCATATGTCCTCCTATTTTCTCAACAATTTTGAAACGTAGAAAGTCTAAAACATTCTTACTGAAGTGTGTGTATCGTTAGTTACTTTTCTAAATTATTTATTTTTTAAACGATATAATTCTGTAATAAAATTTACATAGATAACATCATCACACCAAATCAATTTCAATTAAATGTGCTGTATTACATACATATATGTATGCATGTTTAATTAGAATAATTCCAAAATTATACGACCTTACATGTATATTCTCACTTAAGTCAAGGGTTGATCCATCATTGTCTCTGGAATTAGTTCTAAAATCTCGGCTTGCTAGACAAATTGCGGTCGTAGAAAAGGTTATATACTAGAACTAGACGACCCTTAGCCGAATACATATATTAAGCATTCAATAGTGAACTAACCCACTTTTTATCGCACATTCGACCAATGTGCGTATACTATCCTTTCATCGTACAAAATTAGATTCCTGTAGAAATTGTAACACTTAAAAAAATATAAATTTTCTACACTTTTACGATAGAAATATATGACTTTGATATTAAACCTATAATGTTGGAATTGCAACGGTGAAAAATCGGCATACAAAAGTATAACATACACTTTAGCATGTTCAGGAGATGCAATATATTTTGCACACAACAATGTAACTTTACATAATAGAGACATGCGTGTAATATTGCATAAAAGATTTTCTTATAAGATGCGACACGAGTCTTATGTACATACATTGTATGTATAGCTGAATATTTACTCTGTGTTCATTTTCGAGAAAATTTTCGTATGCAAATATAGAATATGTATCACTCGCGCTCTACCGGTTTTCGCAAGCTTTCCAATATTCGAATCGATACATTTGAATGTATCCATCAGGACGAATCAACTCTGGCGTTTCCACCTACTATAAAAATAATAATTGTGAGATAAATCTCAAGTGAACGCGAACGCTTTGAATAATTTTGACTTGTAAATTTCGTCCACTCGAGTCCACCCGAGTTTCCACTTAAAAGGAAACCGATCTCGACGAAAACACTTTTCTTTTATTTTTCATATAATTTCGTGGAGAAATATCGCAAAACTTTAAAGTGGGCTACAACGACAGGGTTGTTCAGTTACACCACGGATGCCCAACCCGTGGGTCGTGACCCCAAATGGGGTCGCGAAGGGTTTTCCTGTGGGGTCGCCAGCTGAAACAGTGATTTAAAACAATATATTGACTATAATTACGGTGACTATACGTCCTTTATTTAAGAAACGCACGAAAAATTGCACGTTTGAAAGGTGGGGAGATGTATCGCATAGCCTCAGGTGGCGCTGCCTACACCACGACTGATTTCCGACCGGAAAACGGCGCGGAATTTGTTGTACACGATTTTTTCGGCGATTCGCTCGATTTCGATGACGTTTGTGGAAAAGTTATTGGAGACGGTGAAAAAAGTATCCCATCCTATACGATCTGACTTGATAGGTTATGTCAGAGTGACAGAAACCAGACGATTTTGTCAACAGTCGGCCGATCCTTGTTGACACACCGCTATAAATTACATTCAACATAGGAGTCCATGTCAGAATCGTGAGTGAAATACAAACGTTCCGAAAGCGAGGTGACAGATGGTAGTTCACTATTCGGCCGGTAGAGTGCGAAATGGCGCTGCAGTCGTGCCAGTGTGTGCGGTACAATTGACAGACTTGCGATCTACACAATCTACACATCTACACAATCAGAGTGGAAAAATTGAAAGAATTTTGTAACGATGTACATAGATGTTCAATATAAAACACTACAGGATTACGCGATGGCTAACTTTTCTACAAGCTTTAGAGAGAATATTAAAATACTTAAGCCACTACAATCGTACTTTTTGAAACTGGAAAAATCACTGGTCACTGTGTGTTGCATATTAAAATTTTGTGAATGCTAATGAATTCCAAGTGGAAATGTTATGTAGATCTTCAAGCAGATGAAGATTTAAGGCAGACTTTTGATAACAAAAATATTAAATTTTAGATTTCTACAAAAACTATATCACCGAGGAAAAGTTTCCAATATTAAGTAACCATGCTATGAAGATTTCATTGCTATTTCCAACAACTTGCACACGTGAACAGTTATTTTCGCTGATGAAAATTACGAAAAGTTCATTAACTGACACTTGCTTAAAAAATATGTTACGCTTAGCAGTAAGTTGTATTGCACCGTCAATTATTATTGTTATCATTAAATTAGTTTTTTATTTATATTATATAATTAATTAATTAAAATAAAAATGTTCCTTATCAACAAAATATATATTTTTTTATTTCAACGACAACTTTTGACAAAATACCCTTTTTAATTGTTTAAAAATTATTTTATATGACTTATTTATATTGAAGTGAATTTTCTAAAAAAATAATTTAAGTATTTTGTGGCCCCCCGAGATGTCTAAAAGTTGTTTTGCGGCCCAGTGACCCAAAAAGGTTAAATAGGCCTGGTGTAGGTAGTATGATTACAATGAAAATTTTCCGAAGGATGCTTATAAAACAACAGGTAGGAAAATCTCATCAAAATTGATTTAATTACTGTCAAGTTCGATTATTTATTACTCGTGGAGAATTTTACTTCCCACACTAAAAAAAAAACAATAGTGGTGTTGTCGAAAATTAGTCTAGAATATTTTTAATTTAATTATGTAGATATTTATTCAATTGGGTATAGCTAGCGAATACAAACATAAGCTTCATTTAATTTAATTATATTGTGTGTATAGATTACATTACAATTTCCTTATATTTTACTACAACAATAACATTAAAATATAAAATAACATTTAACCATGTTAGCATTTGCAAGATCAATCAATCGGCAATACGATACGGTCTAAAGAAAAATGATTCGATTCATTTCAGTAAACAAAAATCGAAATTTTCTATAGAAAAAACTTCATACGATATTTTCTCGTGCGTTGCAAACTGATTGTTTTTTGTCGATAAAGTAAATATTTTACCCTAAAGTATATATGTATTTATATCCTAATTTTCTTTTATGTTATTTGTTGAACAAAACGAATCAAAATATATAGAGTATGTTTGGTTTTTGCTACACAAATTTCATATGAAGTTTTTTTGTAGGTACACAAATAAATTTTTTTGTATTTGCTTCTTTTATTTGAAAAAATATACAAATACTTGATTTCGAACAATAATAAATTGCAGAGATAAGCCGTTTGTTTAGAAAGTGATACAAAAAACACAATATGACTCGAAATTATAAAAAGTCTACGTATTTATACTGAGCGCAAAAAAGGTAATAAGCATTTACCCAGATTTTTCAGCAAACTGAAATGCTTACCTTGTATTCTCTCAAAACAACAGTATATAAGTCAACATAATCTATTTTAAATACAAACGGCTCATAGTATGTTCTAAATGTTTGCGTACGGCAATATCATATTCATAAGAGATTTTTTTCGCATAACGCTATGGACGTCAACTTTGGCAAATTTACATACTTTGCGTACCTAATTTAAAATTTTAACAGTATACACAAAAGACGTCTGTTTGAATTTCTCCAGGAAGAAATTATTCACCGTAGTTAATCTTGTGTGTTAACAGTCTCTTATTACCGAGAAATATTTTATATCCTCCAGTAATAATAAGCATTGAAGGTAAACCTTTGAGTTTCAACGACCTGAACAAACAAATTTGCGAGAAGAAAAATATAGTCGACCGGTTGGTTCGGATTGGAGAAAGGTGTGCGAAAGGTTTGTCGATATTTTTAGATTATTTGTTTCCCAATTATTTTTATTATTAGATTATGTTGTTATGTGTGTCCGTTTCTGTCCTCACCAATGTACATATGTACATATGTATGTATGTATGTAAGTGGGCTACAATTCCAGCTAATGTTTATTTTTGTTCTTTTGCTTTATTTCAATATAACTTAAGAAACGATAGCTAGTGTATCGTGCTATGAAAGACAACAATAATATTTTGGTTTGAATTTATTTTATTATTATACAAGTATTTAAAAAATTATACGTAAATTTTGCTTTTAACACTGATAGGAATGTACATACATACATACTATGTAGTAGTTAGCAAATAGTTTCAATAGAAATGGGAAATTAATGGAGTTTATTAGTTTATTTACATGACATAAGTACCTTTTTGGATCAATAGTTTAAACCCACTATCGACAGAATTGAACCACATAAAGTCGTAAAATTCCAGCTCTCACATTGTTTTAAAGTTTAAAAACATGGCCCAAATGTTGAATACAAAAATATGTTTACTCAAAGAAAATTTGACTAAAATCGATAAATTATTCTATAAAAATATACATTAAGTAAAAGTGATATGAAAAGAAAAATTCTAAAATACTGAAACTTTCGCATAACCTCTCCACATAATCGGCTTTAGAAATTATAAAGCTCTTAAAGAATGTAACTCTCACATTCAAACTGGTAACAACTCTCCATTTTTTACTTTTTACTTTATCCTAATCGGATAAAGTATTGTGATCGTGCGAAAATTCGACCTCGAGATTTTGACTGATTTGTATCGAGTATCATCCCCTGATCACGTTTTCATGATTTCTAAAAAATGACTGTATGTCTGTATGTCTGTATGTCTGTGTACTTATGCGTGTGTGTGTCTGTATGTGTGTTTTCTCCGAAACTATCAAGGCTATCAAGCTGAAATTTCATATCTATTATTTTCACGTAAGGTGTAAGAGCCATAAGGAATTTGGTCAACATCAGTCAACCGGAAGTAGGGTTTTTTTCTTGTAGAAAATTCTAAAATTCTTTTACCACAGAACATTTCCGAAACGGCTCCGGGAATTTTGATAAAATTTCATATCTATAGTTTTCACGTTAACCGTAAAAGATACTGTGATTTTAGTCAACTTCTGACGAGCGAAAGTGGCAGTTTACTCTTGAACGATTTGTTGTTTTTTTTTTTTTTTTCGGCTTTGTAAATATCTAGTATCGTCACAATATTGTAATGTTGTAATCCTGATAGAAATTGCTATTTAGGAAAAAATAAATTATTAAAATCAGTCAACCGGAAGTAGGTTTTTTTTGTCGAAAAGTTTACCACAGAATATTTCTGAAACTGCTTCGGCGATCTTGTGGAAAATTTATATTTATAATTTGCATATACAAATTAAGAGTTGATAAGGTTTTGATCAAAATCCGCCGACCGGAAGTGGTAGTTGAATATCTGCTGAAGATCGTATTTTACATACGGGCGCGCACTCAACATAGTAGTTTCATGATATTTATGTATGTATTTTGGTCGGTGTGGTGGTGTGCATGCGTTTTATTTACTTACGTACTTAAAAAAAAAATTTTGTTACTCTTTGTATTCCTCAAATATATGGATAAAGTCATGGGTTGGCCACACCCGAATTTTTTATTATTAAGCTCTGATACGCAAGATACAATTTATAACATTTTCTTGTTAAAATTTTATTATTTTTATTTGGGGTCTGTTTTGATGTTTGTACTTTAATTTTGGTGATTTATATAATTACTAGTGTAAGCCCGTTGAATATCAACGAAGCGGTTTCTCATCACCCGTACTGTGAGTGTTTTTGTCGGCGAGTATATGTGTATTTAATAGTTTTTATAGTTTTTTTATAGGTGGCACTTTATAATAACGTAACAATTTAGCAAAGTCGCGAGCCTATTGAGAATTTATATTGTCAAATTGTAGCAGGCTAGTCATCGCCTCTGTTTGGGTCATAGCGCTCGGACGTTTCGTGTCTTTTAATTATTTACCTCGGCGTGCGTTATCAGCAGACAGACACACACACAGACAGACAGACAGACAGACAGACAGACAGACAGACAGACGGAATAGGGCTATTATATATGGATATAATATAATTATGTTGTCTGGATGAGCTTCTAGTTTTAAAGCCATAAATTAGACAAACAAACTCTTAAGGTTTCTCAAACTCTACAGATTTACAACAGCTACAGCCTATAAAAACAATTTAATGAGAGGAATGCGATTGCATATTTTTACATAACAAATCAATATCCAGCACAAATTCGTTGCAAGGCACGACCCGTATTTATTACATTATCCTAATCGGATATTGTGTGAAGTATTGTGATAGTGCGAAAATTCGACCTCGAGAATTTGACTAAATTGTATCAGGTATCCCTGATACAAATCATGCCTGTTATCCCTGTATCCCTGATTACATTTTTGTGATTTCTGGAAAATATCTGTATGTGTGTCTGTGTGTGTATGTATGTATGTACATATGTACGTACGTATGTGAAATCGCTATGACTAAAAAACCTTTATTCTATTACACTGAAACTTTATATATATATATATTTTTTGGTGGCTATTTATTACAATCGATAAAGCTTTCAAAATTTTTCGTTAACCGGAAGTGGTTCTCCCCTTTGAAAGTCACCTAATTTTCTGTTATTTTTGGAAGGCTTTTCCAGCAAAACTATCATACACATTAAGCTGAAAATTTGTATATGTAGCATGTGTAATGACTTTCAAAATAGTAAATTTTTTAATTTAAAGTTTGAAAACACTATCTTAAATTGGGGTTTTGGGTTCCTTGAAGAATATTATAAACTACATAGAAGGGTTCCGAAAGCTGTAGAAGCCCCCCCAAGTTGTTGACAACGTCTTCTCGTGGAGATTTTGTGGTTTTCTTCAACGTTCTCTTGCACAAGAGCAACATTCTCCTCGATTCGGACATACATACATAATTAAGTAATTAAAAAAATAAATAAATTCGATTTAAATGCGGAAAAGAATGCTTGCTTGCGACACGATTAATTATTAAACACACACCCTATCCGCTGTATAAATATCTACGTATTTGCTCGTCATACAGCAGGTATGTACATATGTACATACATTCGTATATGCAGAAGTACATACGTTCGACCGGTTGATTACACAGTGTTCTGTCAAACCGTGTCTCTATGTATGTATGCAGAGGAGAAGGTGGTAATATGGACCCCCCCCACTTTGTTTTTAATTCAGTTTTAAACCAATCTCAATAAAATATACATCAAAAGACTCATAATTTAATAGGCATTGATACATTCCAACGTTTGTCAGATTGAGATGATAGTTTTTGTAACAGTCGTGTTTATTTGAAAAATGGCATAGTGGCGTGCTCGACAAAAAATGTGAGTAATATAACATGGTCGATTGAACGTGCGAAAAATTATTAATCTATATCTTCTATCTATATATATAAAAATCAATGTCTGTCTGTCTGTTTGTCTGTTTGTCTGTTTGTCTGTTTGTCTGTTTGTCTGTTTGTCTGTTTGTCTGTTTGTCTGTTTGTCTGTTTGTCTGTTTGTCTGTTTGTCTGTTTCTTATAGGCTCCTAAACCACTCAACCGATCGCGATGAAACTTTCAGGACTTATTGTAATCATGCCGGGGATGGTTCCTGTGAAAAAAAAAAAATCGGGATAAAACTGCTCACGCGTCAGATAACGTACTAGGAACAGGAAACGGAACGGATCGGGAACGGGATCAGGATCGGGATCAGGATCGGGAACGGGACCGGGATCTGGAATCGGGAAAAAAAACAGCGGGAATAGGAACGGGCCTGCTCACGCGTCAGATAACGTACTAGGAACGGAATGGGAACGGACCGGGACCGGGAACGGAAAGGCAACAGGAACAGGATCGGCAACGGGAACGGCAACGGTATTGGGATCTAGAACGGGAACGGTATCGGGCATTGCAACGGATGCCGGGTCGGCTAGTATGTATATAAAAATGAATGTCTGTCTGTCTGTTTGTTTGTCTGTCTGTCTCTTATAGGCTCCTAAACCACTCAACCGATCGCGATGGAACTTTCAGGACTTATTGTGATCATGCCGGGGTGGTTCCTGTGAAAAAAAATCTGGAAAAAAAGAGGAACAGGAACGAGAACGGCCTGCTCACGCGTCAGATAACGTACTAGGAACGGAATGGGAACGGGACCGGGACCGGAACGGAAAGGCAACGGAACGGGATCGGCAACGGGAACGGCAACGGTATTGGGATCTAGAACGGGAACGGTATCGGGCATTGCAACGCATGCCGGGTCGGCTAAAATGTATATAAAAATGAATGTCTGTCTGTCTGTTTGTTTGTCTGTCTGTCTCTTATAGGCTCCTAAACCACTCAACCGATCGCGATGGAACTTTCAGGACTTATTGTGATCATGCCGGGGGTGGTTCCTGTGAAAAAAAATCTGGAAAAAACGGGAACGGGAACGAGAACGGGCCTGCTCACGCGTCAGATAACGTACTAGGAACGGGAATGGGAACGGGACCGGGACCGGGAACGGGAAAGGCAACGGGAACAGGATCGGCAACGGGAACGGCAACGGTATTGGGATCTAGAACGGGAACGGTATCGGGCATTGCAACGCATGCCGGGTCGGCTAGTATGTATATAAAAATGAATGTCTGTCTGTCTGTTTGTTTGTCTGTCTGTCTCTTATAGGCTCCTAAACCACTCAACCGATCGCGATGGAACTTTCAGGACTTATTGTGATCATGCCGGGGTGGTTCCTGTGAAAAAAAAATCTGGAAAAAAAACAGGAACGGGAACGAGAACGGGCCTGCTCACGCGTCAGATAACGTACTAGGAACGGGAATGGGAACGGGACCGGGACCGGGAACGGAAAGGCAACAGGAACAGGATCGGCAACAGGAACGGCAACGGTATTGGGATCTAGAACGGGAACGGTATCGGGCATTGCAACGCATGCCGGGTCGGCTAGTATGTATATAAAATGAATGTCTGTCTGTCTGTTTGTTTGTCTGTCTGTCTCTTATAGGCTCCTAAACCACTCAACCGATCGCGATGGAACTTTCAGGACTTATTGTGATCATGCCGGGGGTGGTTCCTGTGAAAAAAAATCTGGAAAAAACGGGAACGGGAACGAGAACGGGCCTGCTCACGCGTCAGATAACGTACTAGGAACGGGAATGGGAACGGATCGGAACAGGACCGGGATCTGGAATTGGAAAAAAAAAAACGGAACAGGAACGGGCCTGCTCACGCGTCAGATAACGTACTAGGAACGGGAACGGGGTCGGGACCGGGATCGGGATCAGGAACGGAACGGAACAGGATCGGCATCGGCAACGGATCGGGAACAGGAACGGGAACGGCAACGGATCGGGATCTGGAACGGGAACGGTATCAGGCATTGCAACGCATGCCGGGTCAGCTAGTATATAAATAAAACAATATTTAGACTCCTTAGTAAATAAGTGTTATTCATTTATATTATATTATCAAACGTGTATTTAAAAAATTTAGTATCCATGTTGCTGTCAAAAATGTATAAATCGTATATTAGACCCAAATTAGAATTTGTTGTAAACTGTTTGGAACCTTAACTTCAAAAAAGACATTGTATGTTTAGAAAGGGTCCGAAGAACGAATACAAAAATGCCATCTGTACTTCACGATCACTATCCTATAATGAAAGTAAATGAGTCTCACATCTTTGGAGACGAGAAGGTTAAAGAGGCGATCTAATAGAAGTGTAGGTACAAAATAATTTAATAATAAATATAAATGCCCAATGAAAAACCTCCTCACTTTCGATAAAAACGCACATCTCATAGGTCATACACTGAAACTATTAAAAGACAAATCGAACAAAATTGTCAGAGACTCTTTGCTTTCAAAAATAAGTTTTTGAACATATATATATGTAAATGGAATTTTTGTAATCCTTCAAATATAAATAATTAAAAATTGTATGTACAAATTATAACAGACCCCTGGGCTCCATATTACCATCTATACATATTAAACACATCGACGTCAGGGTACTCGGATTGAAGCGATTTTTGTAATACACATTAGATCAGTGCTTCCCAAACTTTTTAGTACCGCGACCCACCTAGTTTTAATGGACATGATGGGAGGGGGGTATTTAAATGATTTTTAATACTGTTTTTGTACTTAAAAATATCCAGAGTTTTATTTATTTTTAAATAACTTATAATTAAAGAAAACAAGCAGCTGGGATAAACCTTGTACATCCGTGGACTCGTCCAGTTGCAATGAGAAAAATGTTACCAACTGATTAACTCTAAAAATGTCTCACTAAACTCTTTGGATCAGCTCATCTTCTGCCCACTGGGTGGGTCATTTCATCGATTCTGCGTGCAATCGTATTATAAGCGAAATCGTTTCGACTTCTATACTTCTTTTTGCTCTTATCATAAAACATACATAATTCCAACCGTGTATTTTATTGATGGTAGCACTAAAGTCTTGCCAATTGTGTGCGGCTTACTAGCTTGCGCGATTTGCAAACTAATCTGGTACGAGGCGTGCAGAGATTTTTCATTAATGTTGGTGTAATGCGAAAGCTTCGATTTCGACGACTGAAGCCAGTGATCGGGAACCTGCGGCTCCGGAGCCGCATGCGGCTCATTGTATTGAAACCCGCGGCTCTCTCTGTCATCCAACGTTTTGCGTGAAATACAATTTACATAAGGTCAAAATTAATCCCATTTCCACAACGTCATGGCTATAAAATGCTGAAAGGTCGTTTTTCAGATTAAACTTTATAATTCTTTTTAGTAATAAACTGTCGAACGTTGAGAAATATCACGAGGATAACTTATTTGTTTCATTTAATTAATGATTAATGAGTAAAATTTAATTTAATTTTAAATATACTTATATAGTGGAGTCCCCTATTGCTAGTGGCATTGGGCTACTCAATGAGGTTGCTGGTTCTCTGGACATTTTTGTTGCCAAGTATAATGACATTATGGATACACTGTGTAATTTGGGTAATTTTTTTTTTTTTAAATCTTATATTTCATGTTTTACTTGATCTATTTTATTTGATGTGTCATGTTTTGCACGAACTATTTTATTCTTATATTTTATGTTTTACTTATAATGTATATTTGTAATCGCTCTCCCTGTACGGCGATTTGGCGAAAGCTGTTATGCCATGCAAGGAAGTTTTTCACTAATAAATAAATAAATAAATAGATGTATAATTCAAAAATAATATGTTGCGGCTCCCAAACTTACCAATTTTGCAAGGTTTTCCCTAATTTGGCTCTTAGCTCGAAAAAGGTTCCCGACCACTGACTTAAGCTGTTCCGGTTGTCTTTCAAATAATTCTAGTGGCTTGTTTTTAAAATCCGGATGCTTATTTATACTTTCCCATTTTTTCATATTTTATTTTTAAATAATTAAAAAAAAAAATCACATTCTTTGGAATGTGAATTTTGAACTTTTAATTTTTCGCGACCCACTAAAATTCGGCTCGCGACCCACAAGTGGGAAACGCTGCATTAGATGATATTCGTCATCATCATTTTCAGCCGTTCACCATCCACTGCTGGATGAAGGCCTCTCCAATCCACATCCATTCCTGTCTGTCTTGAGCAATCTGCATCCACTTGACTCCACACATTCTTCTCAATTCATCAGTCCATCTTCCACTCGGTCCACCTTGCTTTCTTTCACATCCTCTCGGATACCATTCCAGTACTTCTCGCGTCCATCTGCCATCCATTCTTCTCGCTGTGTGTCCACTTCAACTTTTTCACCCGTACTGCTATATCTGCCACTTACCCATGTATGTATTTCTTTTGCGATCTCTTCTTGTTATGCCAAGCATACATCTTTCCATGCTTCTCTGTGTGCACTGGATCTTTCGTAGCATTCTTGAATTTAGCGTCCAAGTTTCACATCCATACGTCATAACCGGCAGTACGCATTGGTCGTACGCCTTCTTTTTTAAGCATAGCGGAATTTTGGATTTAAAAACAATGTTCATTCTTCCAAAAGCACTCCACCCTAGTTTCATTCTTCGTTTTATTTCTCCTTCTTTACATCCAGTCATATTCACCAATTGTCCTAGGTATAAATAACTATCAACTATCTCTACAATATGATTATCTACTGTGACTACGTTTTGCGTGCAATATTCATTAAACATAATTTTAGTTTTATTAAAATTAATTTTTAAGCGCTTTATGTTCACATATTAATGAGCCTAGTGTTCAATTGGACTGCCCATCGAGGTAAGCAAATTGCATACAATATAATATGCTACATTATCTTTACGTGTATGCCATTTGTTTACCATTCTATGAGCCGATCATGTAAATCTTGAATACGTTTCTAAATTTAATTGAAATTTTTATTTAAACTTGCATTTTGAACAATAATATAGTATCTGTATATCTTACTTTCAGATACGGGTGTGTGCACGAGTACAATCCTAGAACTGATCAATGGAAAATATTGAACCAGCCATCTTTTCCACCGAGCAAAATATTTAACATACATTTTAAAAACCTTAATTAAATCTCCAGTTCATATTTCTGATTTACGTCCTGCGCTCTTTTTCGCCGTGCGTCATATTTAACCCTGTCACTGCCAAGCACTTTTTAACTGAGAATGTACGCCTTCTTTTTTTAGCATAGCGGAATTTTGGATTTAAAAACAATGTTCATTCTTCCAAAAGCACTCCACCCTAGTTTCATTCTTCGTTTTATTTCTCCTTCTTTACATCCAGTCATATTCACCAATTGTCCTAGGTATAAATAACTATCAACTATCTCTACAATATGATTATCTACTGTGACTACGTTTTGCGTGCAATATTCATTAAACATAATTTTAGTTTTATTAAAATTAATTTCTAAGCCTACTTTCATACTTTCGTTGCTTAATTCTGTAAATCTATTTTGTACATCTACTGAGTTACATGCAACTATAACTATGTATGTCGTCAGAGAATCTTAGATGGCTCAAATGTCTTAGAATCTTAGATGATATTAACTATAACTATATGTTTATTATGATCACCTGAGCAGTCAGTACTGTCGTGCTGTGCTGGTTGGTTGTTCTTGTTTGTGTTGAGCGCCCTGGCCAACTCTCGGTAATTCCGCAGGCCGCTGGTGCCCCAGCAGCGCGCCACCGTCTCCTAAAAAAAAAACACTGCGGCTTTATTAACACATTATTGAAACACGGGCTATTGTTTTTTGCACCCGGAGGCATTTTTCGCATCGTTCGAAACGTATCGGCTACGATCGCAGCTTTGTTTGCTTTCGATATTGCTCTCTTGTCGTACATACATATATCGTTTACGAATTTTCGTATAAAATTGTGCGATATCGCGTTGCTCCGGATATTGTAAAAGTGTCTGTACATGCTCGATACCGTGTGTATTCGTAAATGTACATATAATTTTATAGCGGATTATGTTGTGTGGTGCGAGTTGCTTTCGAGTATGTATTACAGATTATTATTATTTTATTGAAGTAAAACTTCTATTGGCACGGTAGTGAAAATCGTTTCGTGGCGTTTCTATACAAACTGACCGACCGGACGGGTGCAACGATATTGCCGTCTCTCTTGTTCTTCCGCGTTCATGCGAGACAGAGATAGCTACCCGCGACCCGTACCGCCCCTCGCCCTCAAAATTTAATCGGTTTTATCGCTCCATTGTTTGAGCAAAATGTGTGCGATGTTTTGAAGTCATCCGTGTAAGTTTTACTTCTATAGTGAGTAGCGGCTACACACTGTGTTTTTTTTTAATCGTGCGAGTATTGTAATCTCAAGATTGTTTTCTTATATGTACATAGGAACAGAATACTAATAATACATATGACAAATCGATACATATTTGCACTCTCTAAAGCCGCGTAATCATTAGCGAACACGAGTATGTATGTAATGCTCGCTAGTGTGGACCAGTGCTCGAATTCAGCGGGAGCGGCAAGGAGCGGGCGCTCCCTTTCGTGAAATTTGAAAACGTAGCGTACCCTTTCGTGAAATCTGTAAATTTAGCGCTCCCTTTCGTAAAAAACCAAAATTTCCGTGCTCTTTCAATAATTATTGCCGAAAAAATGTTAGACGGTGAATTTTTTTTACATTTATGACTCCTAAATCACTGGAATCTTTCACTGGAAGTTAAATTCTTTACATTTCAATTCCGACAAAGGCATCTATCTGTAGCCAAAATCCATTTAAAATATTATTACGTTTTGAAAAAACTGAGTGCACGCGTTACTTGAAGATAATATTTAGAATTCTATTCAATTCCGAGGGTTTTTAGATTCTATGTCGGCTTTGCGCAAAAAGTTTTTATGGCCGGCAATCGACATTTCGAGCCATCGGTCATTTTGATGATTTACGATATCTTTCTTTGAATTGTCGTGTTGTACCGCGACCATTATACTAAAGGAACCAAAATTTCAAAATAGTTCAGTCTTGCCTGTCCTTCTGATGAGAGAATTTGAATTTAGCGAACGTATTTGCAATTTCAATCTATGATCGGGAATCGCTTGATTATTAAGTTGTGTGAATTATAATTACTTCACGTGACTAACTAAATAGTGATATTAACAATTATTCAAATTTAAAAAAAATAACCGTGTAAATTGTGCATTTATGTAATACAATTTCTATAATAATAATACTAATAACCAAATATTCATATATATTGGTGTATATACATATGTTACGTAATTAATAAGTGTTTTGGTGTTATAATATACATATGTAGGTATAGGTATCTACATACAAATAATTTAAAAAAAAAAAGGTCGTTTGATATTTTTTGAAAATTATCGAGCGCTCCCATTCGTGAAAATTTCCATTTCGAGCACTGGTGTGGACGCCATGTACACACTTGCCGTGCAACCAACTGTTCGCGCCAAAAACCAACACCGAGTGGATCGCCACGAACGTTGCAGAGCGCGCTCAAAGTATGCTCGCGAACGCGTACACATTTACAGAATTTGTTGCATTACACACGCTCATGTTCGCTAATGAGTACGCGGCTTTAGAAGCGTTCTCAGCGTGCATTTATATATTTTTATTTATTATTTATTAAGCTGGGGACATATTTAGGTCGCAGCAATGGCACAAAATAGGGTTCAAGATTAACGGAAGGCACTTGACCCATTTAAGATTCGCTGACGACATAATTACATATATTATGTATAAGTATGTATGTATGTATGTAGTTACTTGCAACTCAATAGATGTACAAAATAGATTAACACAATTAATCAACGCAAGTAGGAAGGTAGGTTTAAGAATTAATTTTAATTAAACTTAAATTATGTATAGTGAATTTTGCACGCAAAACATAGTAGATAATCATAGGACAAGTGGAGAATTTGACGGAATGTAATAAAACTTGGATGGAGCGCTTTCGGAAGAATGAACATAGTTTTTAGTTCCAACATTCCGCTATGCTTAAAAAAGAAGGCATACAGAGAATCACGGTATAACAAGAAGAGATCGTAAAAGGAATACACGGATAAGAAGCATGGCCAAAGCATGGTAAAGTAAAAAGACACATAGCGAGAAGAATGGATGGCAGATGGATGCGAGAAATACTGGAATGGTGTACGAGAGGATGTGAAAGAAAGCAAGGTAGACCGAGTGGACGATGGGCTGCTGAATTGAGAAGAATGTGTCGAGTCAAGTGGATGCAGATTACTCAAGACAGACAGGAGTGGAAAAGGATTGGAGAGTGGATGGTGAACGGTTGAAAATTATGATGATGGTAAATTTAAATAAATAAAGCTATAATCAAAAGTTAAAAACAAAAAGCAAAATAATACTGATAGCATGACAAATATTAAAAGTAATGTAATAATACTAATTAAACCTAGTATATACACTCACGCTGTCTCAAAAAAAAGATTTTTTTGCCTTATTTAATTGATTAAATATGTAGTTTGAGAAGCTAATTACATCCATCCATCAAAGTTATATCCAACAATGTGGATAAATGGAGAAAGAAAATCTATCTATCTATAACTCGCCGGTAATAATGAGTTGATTGATAGCAAATATAATAAATACATTTGTCGGAAGAAAAATATATAAGAAAATAACTACCTGTTTAGATACAGCATGCGTATTTTATAATAATGCAATATCTTACAAGTAAATTTTATGTTTACAAAACATATGCTTTTTCGAGGTTTACACTTTTTTTTTTCAGATTTTAAATAAGTATGTAGTATATTATAATGAAATTAAAAAAACCACAACTCTCTAAGCGTTATCAACAAATAAGCAGCCTGTTTATTATTAGAATAAATAAATAAAAATCATATGTTTGTAAGTAATTAAGGCGCTCGCATACCTATGCGGATTTCGTACGAAATTAGTGCGAAATTTATGTAGGAAAATCGCTCGAATTTCGCAAGTCTGTCAATTTTTCCACAAACTTCATCGAAATTGAGCGAATCTTTATCCTAATCGGATAAAGTATTGTGATCGTGCGAAAATTCGACCTCAAGATTTTGACTGATTTGTATCCCCTGATCACGTTTTTTTTTTTTACTTTATTTCAAAATGAAATTGTTATTGTTTTTATATAATATGTATACAACATTCGTTGCAAATTATGTGACAGCAAAACCTTTCTGTTTATACTTTTTTTTTGTCAAAAGAAAACGTAATCAGCCATTCAGCGCTACGCACATTTAACCTAATGTCATATAACTTCTAAAGGGCAGAAAGTAAGAAGAAATGCGTTGTAGCACGCTACATTCCATAATGAATGTTGTGCGAAAAAGCCACTGAAGAAATACTTAAGCAACCTTAAAAAGTTTAATAATACCAAAAAATTAAATTTCAAGCACGAAATGTAAAAGAGTAACAATTTCAAACGCAGATTCGACAAATTCCGTTCGTTAAAATAATAAACATAAAAAAGTTTTGAAATTCTACACTATCGACGATAAAATTCAACGAATTTCGGATAAATACATATTTTACCTAACGATAGAATGAATCAAAATGAACACGGATACCCCCCATTGTTTGAGTTTCGGGTCAATTTCGCTCGGGAAACTTTTGTAATTAATTTTCATTTACGTTAAAAATAGATTTATTTATATTTCCCACATATCTATGTATGTATGAAACATTCGCTTCTTATATACCTACTAGTGTAAGCCCGTTGAATATCAACGCCCGCTGAATTTTAAATTACGTAAAACGCTTTTTTAATAGAGATCCCCAATAATTGATCGCACGGTTGTAAGTGACAAAAAAAAAAGTTTATATAGCTCCATCTATGTATTATAGCAATCCCGTAGTATCGATAGTATCGATAGAGTGATTTTGAAAAAATCAAAAAACAAAAAAAAAAAAATTTTATACCTTATTTTTATTATATTATAATTATTAATTATTATATATATAATAATTATAATTTTGTAAGTAAAAAAACAAAAAAAAATTATAGTTTTTATAGGTAGGTAGTAGGTAAAGCAGTTAAGTTCGCGTGTATATAGGTAAAAAAGGTCTCTCTCACCAAGCGGCCGTAGCTGATACGTTAGCGATCTCAACTACCAACTTGTCGTTCCGATTTCGAACCCCACTCATTCTGGTATTTTAATTATTTTTCCTTATTTCCTATTTATTTTAACTATAGGTAATGTTTAAAAGGACAAACTCATGGCCGGACGATAGAGTGAGCGTTAGCGTGACACCTCTTGAGCCTAAGGTCGTGGGTTCGATCCCCTACTCGTTCTAGTGGTTTTTTAATAATTTTTCCTGAGCGAGCGTTATCAGCAGACAGTGTCCATTTCGATACTTTCATATTTCAAATAAAATATTAGTCGCTAACGCAGACGTATTCACGAAAACCCACGGCCGTGTTCGACACAGCCACACCCCGAGTTTTTAAATGATTCTATGTTTATGTTTTTGTTTTTTTTTTATGCCTTTTGCTTTTACATTTTACTTTTGTTATTATTTTGCCTATTTTGACGAAATTATAAATTCTGATTTACCAATGTGATATCTACATATTCTGATGAAAAGAGTTCAACTCAACATGTAAATGTGGCGAACTATATGTACATATATTATAACACAACGAAAAATATAACGTACATATATAGGAATTTCTATTTTGAAATGCGATATTTGCGCAAAATCAACATCGTATGTCGAAATGGAAAAACTCGTTTCAAACGGCAAACGGGAAATCTGCAGAAAAACGACACCATTCACAGAAAAATACACCGTTTCCACATTGAAAAATGACGAAATAGCGTAATTTGACGTAATAATCGCTTTGAAATTCGATCAAATATTGATCAATGGAAGGATTTTCTATTTCAAAGGTAATTTGAAAGAATTTGTACAATAAGCAATACATATGTACATAATAATAGGTATATGAATAAGTAAAACCCATAAAGTTTGGAACCATATCCTTTTTCAATTCAATTCACTTTAATATCGACAAATATTTCCGTTATATTATTGACAAAAATAATCATAATACGTATATTGTAAATCAATTGTACTAAAAAATTGTATTTCGGAACATTGGTTTGATTTTCCTTTTCGTATTACATTTTTGTTGTGAAAATTGAACGGTCTCGTGAAACAGATATTATATTTGTAATTTTTTTGAAATGCGTTATAAAAAATGTTTATTTTCCAATCGTATAAAATTCGAACGAATTATTTTGCTCACATTTCTATGTATTATGTATGTACATATGTACATACACACGTACTTATAATGTATTAGTGACTTGTCAAATTACCTAGTCTTTGTGTGAGAGCAAAGCGTCGTTTCTCCTAATATATGTGCGTGTCACGAAGCACTTAAAGCCGACGACAATGTCCACGTCCACTGTACGGGCGAAACATTGATTAAACAATTTGGTTGTCAACCTTTGCACGCTACGGCCATTCGCTCGCATCCGATGACGCTTCGTGCCACGCTACGGGAATTGTTTATCGGTCGTTATGATAATTTTTCATAAATGATCAGAATTTTCGTCAGTTATATGTATACAAGTTTAAGCCCGATGAATATCAACGGATTATCAACGAAATAATATTAAATTTAATAGTTTTTTTTTATATTTGTTGCATAGATGGCGCGTTATAATACAACAACGTAACAATTTAGCAAAGTCACGAGCCTATTGAGAAATTAATATTGTCAAAACGTAGCAGGTTCGTCATCGCCTCCGTTGGATGATAGTGTTAGCACGACTCATTTCAACCTGGTGATCACGGGTTCAAATCCCACTCGCGCGCGGACGGTTCGTATCTTTTAATCATTTACCCGAGTGAGCGTTATCAGCAGACAGACAGACGAATTTCGGCTATTATATATGTTTGTATATAATAATAATATGTACATACAACTGACATTTTTCGATACTGATCAAATACCGATTTTGTACTTATTCACTCAACTGTTAGATTTATTCACTGGATATTCGTAATTGTAAAATTAGAAAAGTTGAATTGAAATGGTAGTATAATACGTTGTCCATAATTTATCATACTGAAATAAGTTTCGATGTACGTTTATTTGTATATGTTAGGATGAAAGCTCCTACATTCATCCTCTTCAAGCTTCGAAACGACCTTCATTTAATATACATATGTACTATGTACGTACATATGTACATGCATATAAAATCTTCAGGCTCTTACGTAAATGTATTTTATAATTGTGTCGAATATGACAGTTTAAAGACGTTTTTAAATGAAAATGCCGTTACATTTATTGATTGGCTTTGATTTCATTGATTAGTTAGAATATTTAGTGTTTCTCAACCTTTTTACACCTGCGGACCAATAAAAATAGGAAAATAGTACCGCCAAAAAATTTCTGCGGACTACTGTTTGAGAATCACTGAATTCTGTAAGATCATTATTTTTGAAATTAATTCCGTATCTACTATTTCAAACTAACTATCAACGATATTCATACACAAAATACATTACAAAATACCCGTTTTCAAAAAATTTAATCCCTGAATCTAATTACTGAGTATAAGTATATTTTATGCCATAAATAGGTACGTTTATATACGTTTATATATAAATAGAAATAAGATTAAATAAGCTATTAGTTTCGGAGATACAAATTTTGAAAAAAGTTACAGTTTTTTTTTGTCTTACCTGTAACATTTGTGTGATTTGTACAATTAAACCAGTATTGGTATGTACTTACAACTATGAAGTGTTTTTACGAAACAATATGTATTCATATTATTTAATTTAAGATGACGTGTTTCGTTTACAATTTGAGAGGGGTTTTTTTTGTTACATTGTTTATATTTAGATTGAAATTAAGAGAGTGCTCACGTCTGTGTTTTTTTAGTACAATGGCTTCCATCTCTACGCGTTTCAGCATTATTTGCAGCTTAAAAGTCCCATCGACTTAATTGAGAATCGTTTCAGACCATTCAGTAAGTGTAATTAAAATTTCTTAATTAAAGACAATGTGAAGTTTGAAAAAAAACGATACAATTGTTTTACAATACTGTGCAAATTTACATACATACATACATACATAGATACAATATCATTGTAAAATACCCTTGCGTTGAATGGAAGAATAACGTATTTGCCGTGTTTTTTATTCATTTTCATTTTTAAACTATTATCAGACAATTTTAACTGATAATAGTTTAAATAGTTTAAATATAAAATGTCTGAGAAAATAGACTACAAATTTAATATTGAAAACAAACATACATATATGTATATATACATACATATGTACATATATATACATATGTATGTATATATACATATGTACATATATATATATATGTATATATATACATATGTACATATATATACATATATACATATATATACATATGTACATATATATACATATGTATATATATATATACATATATATACATATGTACATATATATAAAATATAACGAGTTTTCCTCGTCAACGACTCCGTACATGGATGAATATAATGACGTCAATTTATTTATTATTCCGTTTATTACATAAAGAAATGTAATTTATTATTTATGTATAATCGTTCATATAAGCCTATTTATTCATCCGGAAACAAAATATGGTATATGGTATATGTATTGTACATAAAAAAAACACACTGCAATCATTTCATTCAAAATTTATTCACACAACGAGATAGCTTTAAAATATTAATTACCACAATTTTCAACCTCGAACGGGAAATATTAATTGAAATGAATTCGCTTTGTGTAAAATTGTATTATTTCGGTTAGAGATTTTAATACGTGAATACATACTAACATTTTATATGATACACATAAAAGCCCTTTGATATATTTAAACGTACACCTTATGTATTACACGTAACAAACCTCAACCTAAACGCTAAAATTGGTTCCTGAAGAATTTCGGTAATATGAACCGCGTTGATACTAATTCTAAGCATTATACAAGTAAATATACCTGCTTTTGTAAAATAAGGATATGTACATTGTATATGTAGGTATACCTATTTCTGTTTTACGACGATTTTACGTGACGGGTTCCAACTTCAAAAGCATTCAATGTAAGTGTTTTTATGTATTTAAGATAAGTTTTATCGAGTGAGAGGATAGAGTTTTCGCAGTAGACGAAAAAAATAAAACTTTTTTCGATATCAAGTTTGAGTTTTTATTTTTATTAATGAAACACTTGAAAGCTTTTTTTTTTTTGTTTTCACTATTCACGAAGAGTTATTTATATGCATACCTTGAAAGCTTCCCTGAACTTGTTCGACATTATGTGGTAGAGAACCGGGTTTACGGTTGTCGACAGATAGTATAGTACGCCAGACACGTAAGTCATTGTGGCGTATATGGTCACCATGTTCGACGATATGGCCTGATGGTTGCTGCTTGTTCCATATATCGCCACAAGTCTCTGAGCGTGAAATGGGGCCCAGCAGATGAAGAATGCCACGACTACAGCCACTGTAAGCAAAGAAAAATAACGAAAATTAGCCATTTGAAGTTCGAAAATGTTCAATAATACAAAAAACCTAAAAAAAATTATTATATACTAGCTGAATTGCCCGGCGTTGCTCGGGCGGGTGAAATTTTGTATATGGGGGCCCGTCGACCCCCTGATCCGACCCCTTCCAAAACCCACCTACGGTCTGAGTTAGGGTATCATGAGATAGTATACCAAGTTTGGCGGTTCTAAGTTGAAAACTGTAGATTTGCATAGCGGAACGACACACAAACATTGAATTTTATATAGTACTAGCTTTATTATCCGGCTTTGCCCGGGGTGTAATTAATATAATGTAATGTAGTGTTTGTTTAGTAAATTATTTCGGGAGCCCAAAAAAGGGGCCGCCGGGGCAGGAGGGGGGAAAAGCAATGCCGGCCCCTTACCACCCCCCAGACCCCCCTCCTGCCCCGGTGGCCCCTTTTTTGGGCTCCCTAAAAGCTATGCCGGCCCCTTACCACTCCCCAAACCCTCCTTCTTACCCCAGCGGCCTTTTTTTTGGACTCCCAAAAAGCAATGTCGGCCCCTTACCACCCCACCAGACCACCCTCCTATCCCGGCGACCCTTTTTTGGACTCCCGAAAAGCAATGCCGGCCCCTTACCAACCCCAAACCCTCCTCCTTACCCCAGCGGTCCCTTTTTTGGACTCCCGAAAAGCAATGCCGGCCCCTTACCACCCCCCAGACCCCCCTCCTATCCCGGCGACCCTTTTGGACTCCCGAAAGCAATGCTGGCCCCCTTACCACCCCCCCCCCTCCTACCCCCTCCTGCCCCGGCGGCCCCTTTTTTGGGCTCCCGAAATAATTTACTAAACAAACACTATATTACATTTTATTAATTACACCCCCGGGCAAAGCCGGGTAATAAAGGAGGGATACGGGGATGTGGAGGGGTGGGGTTAGGGGAGGGGACGGACGTACGTACTTGAATCTGCCGAAAACATCTACTATCGTGTGTACTTCGTCGTTTCTATTAATCGCACCCGAGCAACGCCTGGTAATTGACGAATGACCCATACGTACATACAAACTTAAGTGTTTTATATATTAGATAGATATATAATAGCCCTATTCCGTCTGTGTGTCTGTGTGTGTGTGTCTGTCTGTCTGCTGATAACGCTCACGTCGGTAAATAATTAAAAAAGAAGAACGTCGCACGAGTGGGATTTGAACCCGGTATCGCTGATTCGTAACAGAACGCTTACGCGGTGAGCCAAACCAGATGATAATAGGCAGGCTTCAACGTGACTATTTAATATGAAAAATAGGCTCGCAACTTTGCTAAATTGTTACGTTGTTGTGTTATAACGCGCCATCGATGACGCATTGTTGCATAGATGCAACAACTATAAAAAAACTATTAAATTTAATATTATTTTTCAGTACGGGTGATGAGAACGCTCCGTTGATATTCAACAGGCGTACACTAGTATATATATATATGTACATATATCTTATATATAATAGCCGAAATCCGTCTGTCTGTCTGCTGATAATGTCTGCCTGCTTGAACCCGAGGCGATGACGAGCCTGCAATATAATATCCCAATAGGCTCGCGACTTTGCTAAAGTGTTACGTTGTTGTATTGTAACGCGCCATCTATGCAACAACTATAAAAACTATTAAATGCACATATACTCACCCACACAAACATCCGTTGATATTCAACGGGCTTACACTAACTAGTACATACATATTATACATATATTGTACCAAAGGTGCATACAGGTAAACGAGTTTCAATAATATTGTTAATCGGTTTTTGGTTCAAAGTTGTGGTTTTGGTATAGCCCACATTTATATTGTTAAGAGATAATTTATTTGACTCAAAGAAAACTTAGTGTGGAATTGCCAAACTTCTTCATATGATTATGGAAGTGCCTAGTAATGACTTTATTACTGTATGCTGAAAGAACTCTGATTTATGGGTAAGATTATGTTAGGTTAGGTTATGTTAGCTTGGACAATAACACTAATAACACAAATAGGGCTGTTACATAAATACATATGTACATAAATATATGAAAATCATATCAAATCCAAAATTATCTAAGAAAAAGTATTATACATATAACTATGTATGTACATATGTGCCTATAATAGCTATAACTAATATCTAATCATAACTATTAACCAATTAATAACTGACTATTGACTTATCTTCACATTTTCATTAACTTCTTATGAAAAACAGTTTACAACAATGTATTGAATCATTGAATGCCGTTGTTTATTATCGTCTAAGTTCATTTGTTGTGTTAATGAATCAAACAAAGCCAAATCTTTAAATAAAGGTTTGAAATGTTGTTTTATTCGAGTACGCATTTCATTAAAAATTCTACGTATTTCATATAATATGTATTGATTCGAATTTTAATAGATACAGTTAAATGATTCTCATTCTATATAAAAATTATTTTAAAAATTCATTCATCGTATTCCATTAAAAACTACACGGTGACAAATTTTATGATGATACTTGTTTTTGAAAATTTTCCATCGCTTTTCACAAAAAAATTTCGTGTCACCGTAATATTTAACGAAGAGTTTCGAAACCTTTTAAAGAGCCTGCGGTTGAAAACCAAAAAAAAAAAATACCATTTATGTACTTTCAATATTTAACCGCAAACCTCAAACCTGTTTGTTTACGATCAATGTATGGTAAATATTATATACCTATATATGTAGTTTAATTAACCTATTAATAGTAATGCGAAACCTTGGGCAATTCATATATTCTAAGCCTGTCGGGAAACGGCGATAATGTGTTTATACCCGATTGAAGCTTCACACGTTAAATTTATAGCACCCCACACTCAAATATGATTCAAATAATTATAATAATATCGTGTCAAAGTGAGGAATTTGCGCAATTGCTCTGCTACATTCGAAAATTCGCGAATTCGAATTCGAAAATTGTTGGGACACGTGAATATTCGATAACATATTTAGCAGGATTCGATTGTTGAGATTTGGCATGATTGATTTAATACATTCATAATTATATATGTATATACATACATATGCATTTGTATATATTGTATATATAATATGTGAGCTTGGTTAAGGGTGCGCGAGCATTTCCCCGAATAATGATTAAAATTTTGCATTTTGCAAATACAGTGGAACCCCGTTGCATCGTTTTTCATGGGACCGTAAAAAAAAAAAAGATGTATGCAGAAAAACGACTTATACGATAAAGTATATTTAGTACGTAATATTTAGACGATTGATACAAAATAACGATATATAGGAGAACGATGCAAACGAGATTATTTAACACTGTTCTTATGGGTGTTTGGCCGGGACTATGAAAAAATAGCGATATATGCGAAAAAACAATACAAGCGAGAACGATGCAACGGGGTTCCATTGTATTCAGATTTTTCAAATTTGCAAATCGGACACGGTGTACATATGTATGTATAGATAGATATGTATGTATGTATATCATTCAGGATTTTATATCCCTGAAATTTTTCTGTCTGTCTGTCTGCTGATAACGCTCGCCTTGGTAAAAATGGCGAGTGGGATTTAAACCCGTGATCACCAGGTTGGAATGAATCGTGCTAACACTATCATCCACGGAGGCGATGACGAACCTACTACGATTTGAAAATATTAATATCTCAATAGGCTCGCGACTTTGCTAAATTGTTACGTTGTTGTATTATAACTCGCCATCTATGCAACAACTATAAAAACTATTAAATTCACATATACTCACCATACAAACATTCGTTGATATTCAACGGGCTTACACTAGTTATACGTATATAAAATTGCCCTATTCCGTATGTCTGTGTGTCTGTATGCTGATAACGCTCACCTCGGTAAATAATTAAAAAACCAAAACGTCGCGCGAGTGGGATTTGAACCCAAGATCACCGGAGTTCGAAACGTTGAGCGCTTACGCTATGATCCAACGCCGATAATGCGAGATCTCCCATATTTAATAACATATAATTCCTTAGTAGGATCGCGACTTTGCTAAATTGTTACGTTGTTGTATTATAATAACTCGCCATACAAACATTCGTTGATATTCAACAGGCTTACGCTAGTTATACATATACCTATAGGTCCATATATGATAGCCTTATTCCGTATGCTGTGTGTCTGTCTGCTGATAACGCTCGCCTCGGTAAATAATTAAAAAACCAAAACGTCGCGCTAGTGGGATTTGAACCCGAGATCACCGTAGTTCGAAACGTTGAGCGTTTACGCTATGATCCAACGCCGGTAATGCGAGATCTCCTATATTTAATAACATATAATTCCTTAGTAGGATCGCGACTTTGCTAAATTGTTACGTTGTTGTATTATAACTTGCCATCTATGCAACAACTATAAAAACTATTAAATTCACATATACTCACCGACAAAATCACTCACAGTACGGGTGATGAGAAACCGCTCCGTTGATATTCAACGGGCTTACACTAGTAATTATATAAATCGCCAAACTTAAACTACAGACATCAAACAGACCCCAAATAAAAAAAATTAAATTTTAAAAAGAAAATGTTATAAATTGTATCTTGCGTATCAGAGCTTAATAAAAAAAAAAGTCAAAAATGGAGTACCAGTTTGAATATGAGAGTTACATTCTTTAAGAGCTTTATAATTTCTAAAGCCGATTATGTGGAGACGCTATGCGAAAGTTTCAGTATTTTAGAATTTTTCAATTCGCATCACTTTTACGTATATTTTTATAGAATAATTTATTGATTTTATGTAGTCAACTATAAGCAACAACTATTAAATTTAATATTATTTTTCAGTACGGGTGATGAGAACGCTCCGTTGATATTCAACGGGCTTACACTAGTAAGCTTATAATACCATAATTAGAAGACACTCAACAATGGCCTTTCGTATTAATACATTTTTTCACAAAGCGAAAATCTTCTTTAATGCAAACCCATTTTTCATTAAAATTCCATTTATGTAAATTGAATTGAACTGAACGGCATTTATTTGTACACATTTCAATTTCACCACATTTAGGACCTAAATATAATACATTTGAGTACGCAAAAGTACCTACTATTAAGTACAACTAGTTTGTTATATTACAAGGTGTAAAATCACCCAGTGTATTCGGCATCTTTCTACCAGTGAGAGAACTTTCCATTTTATTATTTAACAATTCCGTTTATTTTAATGCGAACGCGAGTCTTATTTCGCATTCGAACGTAACGACCCGCATAACCTTTTGAACTCCGGAATAACGACGATGTCAATGGGTTTTGTTTTTTTTTGTTATTCTTTTTGCGTACGGAATAAATCTATATACTACATGTGTTCATAGTGTAGTGTTCATATTGTGCTGTGTGTCCCGTTTTACTGGAATGTAAAAATAAATGTCCCGTTTTGGGTCTGCGAGAGCAATCGTATTAGCAGGAGACGGAAAACTAAACACAGTCTCCTTGCACAAGGATAAAAGGAGTTTAATGTAGCGTAAAGGACTGACGACAATGTGAAGACAACTCCAAAATATCCTTATTCGGATGGTAGTCGACCGGAAAGGGAATGTTTCGTCCTGCCTGCCTGCGCGACAGATATGAACCCCTTCAACGCCAGAGCAGTGCTCGAAATGGAAATTTTCACGAATGGGAGCGCTTTATAATTTTCAAAAAATATCAAACGACCTTTTTTTTTAATTATATGTATGTAGATACCTATACCTACATACACATGTATATTACAACACCAAAACACTTATTAATTACGTAACATACATATGTACACCAATATATATATGAATTTATGGGTGTATATATTAGGTTATTAGTATTATTATTGTAGAAATTGTATTACATAAATGCACAATGTACACGGTTAATTTTTTTAAATTTGAATAATTGTTAATATCACTATTTAGTTAGTCACGTGCAGTAATTATAATTCACACAACTTAAAAAATGTTGCTAGAAAAGTGTTAAGTGCAGTAATAAAATATAAATAAAAAAAATAATCAAGCGATTCCCGATCATAGATTGAAATTGCAAATACGTTCGCTAAATTCAAATTCTCTCATCAAAAGGACAGGCAAGACTGAACTATTTTGAAATTTTGATTCCTTTAGTATAATGGTCGCGGTACAACACGACAATTCAAAGAAAGATATCGTAAATCATCAAAATGACCGATGGCTCGAAAAAGCCCGTTGCAGTTCGATATGCCGATTGCCGGCCATAAAAACTTTTTGCGCAAAGCCGACATAGAATCTAAAAACCCTCGGAATTGAATAGAATTCTAAATATTATTTTCAAGTAACGCGTGCACTCAGCTTTTTCAAAACATAATAATACTTTAAATGGCTTTTGGCTACAGATACATAGATGCCTTTGTCGGAATTGAAATGTAAAGAATTTAACTTCCAGTGAAAGATTATGATTTGGGAGTCATAAATGTAAAAAAAATTCACCGTCTAACATTTTTTCGGCAATAATTATTGAAAGAGCACGGAAATTTTGGTTTTTTACGAAAGGAAGCGCTAAATTTACAGATTTCACGAAAGGGTACGCTACGTTTTCAAATTTCACGCAAGGGAACGCCCGCTCCTTGCCGCTCCCGCTGAATTCGAGCACTGCGCCAGAGAGCTCGAAATTTTAAATTGTAATCCCAGTCGGTTCAACGGGTTAACTTTGACTTATATTTTATCGATATTTGTTTTTCTTTTTGCTGTCGGGAGATGAAAATTTTCGTAATAAATTGTGAAACATTCGCGATAAAACTTTTACAACATCATCGGCACGCAAGCTAATTTAATTAATTACATACATAGTTGTAGCCGAATCAAAGTAAAACTCCTGCGCTTTCTGAAAATGTATGGGAATTGTTCGAATATCGTGTTCGACTGGCGTAACTTACGCCCTTCTGGTGCAGCGTCGAAGCGTAATTGCATTCGTGTACCGTGCCAAATTTGAGCAAATATTTGCGTCCGCGTCGTTAATCCTAGCGTGCAATTTTCGCGCAAGTTAAATTAATTGAAAGTATGTGTACATACATAATATGTATGTACATATGTACATATCGCACACCTAGATCAAAACAGTATCAACTCAAAAATTTAGATTTCATTTATTCGGATTCTACAAACGAAGCTGCAAGAACCAACAAAACAAAATGAAATGTTTTAATCTGAACTTTCTTTAATATCTATGCTTGTTTTCATAAAAAAAAACAGTAAATTCCTATCACTTATAGCGAAATGACAACAAGCTTTTCGTCGTTCCTGAAAAAAGTGTTTTTTTGAGTTGATACTGTTTAGATCTATGTACATACATATGTACATAGGTGTGCGATATATGCATATAACATTTTTCAACCAGTTATTTCGTATATATATATTTTTTTTTATTTAATCATGCAACAAACAGCTTATAGTATACATATGTACAATAAAATATAAATACAAAATAATATTAATATCACACAATACACTACAGCCAAAATAGTTGCAAACGAACAACAGATCAAAATAAGAAAAGAACTTAGGAGTTAGGACTGGAAAGGAACTTAAGCAAAGATAATTTAAAGGAGGGCAAAGAATAGAGAAAAGGATCAATATGTGCCGGGATTTCGTTAAATGACGAGCAGGATCTATAAATGAAGGAGTTTAGTGAATAATTTGTGGAACAAAGATTCAAATGAAACAATGGAGGATTTCTGACAGGCCTAGGGGGACAATGTAGAAGGATCCTACTTAGTAGGTAAGGGCTATCTAATAAATTATTTAAAAGTTTAAATACAAAGCAGAGATCCGAGACCGTCCTCCTGGTTTGCAGGGAGATGTAATCACGGGAATTTGCAGAAGAAAGACAAAACCTGGAAATGGAGTACGTATGGAACTTCTTATTAATTTTTTCCAATTTATTAATGGAATCTTGGTAAAACGGGTTCCATATAATACTAGCAAATTCTAGGTGACTTCTCACAAATACATTATATAGTAAAGACACTGTATCAAAGGACTTAAAGGGTTTGGATACTCTCATTATGAATCCCAAATTCCTATAAGCCTTATTGACAGCCGCATCAATGTGGGAATTAAAAGATAATTTACTATCTAATAAGACACCTATGTAGGTCTCTCACAGAGTCAACTCTCAATACTCGCGTTTGCCCAATAAAAAAATCAAACAATACAGGGGAAGCAAGTCTGGAGAAAGTGATATGAAAACATCTATCTATATTAACGAGCAACTGATTAATATCACAGTAGTTCGAAAACGAGTCAAGATCGTTTTGAAGCTTAAGGCAGTCTTCAAGGGAAGAAATTTTACTATAAATTTTTATATCATCAGCGAACAAGAGAAAAGATGAGTTTGCGAAGCAGGAACCAATATCATTAATATATGTATAAGAGGAATAAGAGTGGACCTAGGGATCTAGGCCTGTACATATGTATATGTATGTACAGGCTACGTATGGTATAAAATGCCTTGTTATTTGATACAATTTTCACCTCACCAATCTGATCTTGAAAGCAATTTTAATCAATTTTTTTCATGCAGTATTTCTTTGACTTTTTTCAATTTATGAAGCGTAGTGTATTTTGTACATTGCACTTTGTTGAAAATGACTAGACATTTTGTTTGTCTAGACTCCAGACGGTTTGTTTTTGTTAATGGATGAAATCAATACGACTTGTACATATGTATGTATGTATGAATGTGTTCTGAATATCATTTTTATTTTTTCGACCTAATTGCTAATGGTGAAAGGAAAAAGCCACTACGATGTATACAAAGGATATCGATATCGATGACCTTTCACGCTCATATACATAAAAAGTGTAACTTTGTCTGCGAATAAACTTCTGGCCTGTTAAGAACTCCAAAATATTTAAATATATTCGAGTAATCAAGCGATTGTATGTGCTGCTCCTCGGTGCTATGTACATAAGGTTGAGTACAATTATTGTAAAACTAGTGTGAGCCCGTTGAATATCAACGCAGCGCTTTCTCATCACCCGTACTGAAAAATAATATTAAATTTAATATGTAGTTTTTATAGTTGTTGCATAGATGGCTCGTTATAATACAACAACGTAACAATTTAGCAAAGTCGCGAGCCTATTAAGATATTATATAATCCAATTGAAGCGGGCCCGTTATTATCCAGTTTGGATCACAGCGTAAGCGTTCAATGTTCCGAATCAGCGATACCGGGTTCAAATCCCACTCGCGCGACGTTCTGGTTTTTAATTATTTACCGAGGTGAGCGTTATCAGCAGACAGACAGACATATATGATATGATGTGAACGTCTGAATAAGAAACTTACTCAATATCTCTACTTGAGGGAATTCGGTTACTACCCGTTTCTGACGTTGCATTTAGCAAGGATACTCAACGGAGATGAGGTTGCGTTATAATTATTGTTATATTGATGTTGTACATTTTTATAGTTTGTATTTGTTATACATATGTACATACATATGTTAAATTAAATCTGTTAAATCTGTCTGTCTGTCTGTCTGTCTGTCTGTCTGTCTGTATGTCTGTCTGTCTGTCTGTCTGTCTGTCTGTATGTCTGTCTGTATGTCTGTCTGTGTCTGTCTGTCTCTGTCTGTCTGTCTGCTGATAACGCTCGCCGAGGTCGCGGAACGTCGCGCTAGTGGGATTTGAACTCGAGATCACAAGTTCGGAAGAGGGTGCACTTACGCATTCATCCAAACTAGATAATGACGGGCCTGCTACAATTTGACAATATTAATCCTCAAAAGGTTCACGAATTGTAACGTTGTTGTATTATAACGCGCCATCTACACTACGGGTGATGAGAAATCGCTCCGTTGATATTCAACGGGCTTACACTAGTACCTATGTACCTACAATACATATATATATGATTATATATGCGATATGCCTTTGTGTATATGATTTGATACAAATTAATTTTCTGAGATGTTTTTAATTAGCGTGCAAATTCCATTCACGTTTACCTTAAGAGTCGATTTCATACGAGATACATAAAACGTTTCAAATTGTCAAGTCGTGTCGAAAATCGATCGGTGTGTGCTCAGAAAATATTAAATGTACAATTGTACATGTAATATGTGTGGCAAATGTCAAATTAACTTTCTATAATTGAGTCGCCTAGTTCCAAATCCCGATAAGTCCACAATATACATATAAAAAACGAGGATAAAATATTTTCTGGTTCTAAGAATGTTTTCAAACGATGCCTTATACTTGAATTATTCCAAATACCGCAAAGTGCGTCGTAAAAAAATATTGAAAATCAGTGCTAGTTCCAAAAACTGACAATTGCACTATGATAAAAGCTGATAAAAGCCATATTTAGAAACAAACAACGATGAGTCCACGTTTCTAATCTCAATATTTTGTTTAATATCAACAAAATTAAGTTTAAATGAGTTTAAACGCCATCAAGCAAATAAGTCTGCAGCAGAAAAACCGCGTTTGCGAACAAATGAGTTTTATGGACTTATCGGGATTTGGAACTAGGCCACTCAATTGTATACGTTCATGTTTAAAAACAAATATTTACTATGATTGTTATGATCTCGGAACACGGCGATATAATACATACATACTCGAATACGTTTAGTTTCAACTTCTTTAGTCAAATTTTGAATTTCAAACTTGAGTAAATTCTCGTAGTGTAATTTTAGCATTTGGTTCGTTTCCTTATAAAGCTAAAAGTTTATTAGGACAACTGAACAGTTCAACTGGCGACATATTGTTATTTTCATCGTTTGTCTTTTTCGACTCGAGGCAAATGAATCTCGACAGATTCTCTACAAAACAATCAGTCATTGTTTTCAAGTGGAAGCTGCCTTTCACTGCCACTTGACTCCTATATTCTAATTACGAACGAAAAATTCAACACGACCGGTTGAAATTATCCGTTCTGAAAGTAAAGATTTGTTATTCTAAGCGGCCGTCCAAACTATTTATTTCTTTATATTGGACAAATTCTTAAGTAATTAATCCTATCGGATAACTTTTCTAAAGAATCGTCATGGCCTAACAGCAAAGTTTCTTACGGGGGAAATGAAAAAAAAAGTTACTCGCCTATTAAAACAAGTTCACCTTTGCAACTAATAAGCTAAATTACATTATATTTATACGAAATATAAAAGACTTTGACGATTCCAAATTCATATTTGCAATATAAAAATATTGGTTGTGATTTTAAAAGGACACGTTTTTATTTTAAACATGCAAATGTTCTTGAAAACATATTAATTATAGTAAAGTTAGTCTCAAGTTTAAATCATTCACTTTTAGTTTTGATAATTTCGCGAGATTATATCATATGTATGTTTATCAAAAGATCAACAATTTTAACTGAAATTTGAACAAGAAAAATAAACGTTAATTTTCTGAAAAAAAATCGTTTAGGTATCTACTCAGTATCGATATAAGGGCAAGTCCACGTAATGGGGAGGGTTATTACACAGGGATAGTTTACTCGCTACAATCTCGCTGGTTTACTGGCCGCTAGTAAATAGTCGCGTGTAATAGGCGAAGTTAGTAAACTAGCTGGCTTTTTCGGCCGAGCGAGTAAAGTTCGAATGTTTGAACTTTACTCGCACTAGCTGGCTCGTGTGACGTCACTTGATTGACAATTTGAGGTTGAACGTTTTATTTTCAGCTCCCGACACACACAGTACACTTCAATGAACATGATACATTTAGGATATTGAAAATTCAGAGGGGCATTTTGACAGTGAGCGCAAAACACGTTGACAAGTCACAAGTTGATGACAATGCTACTAGCGGCTGCGAGTGGCGACACTAGCGAGTGAGTTAACACGTAAAATAGGTTTACTAGCTACTCGCGCTAGCTCTATGTGCCGGTTAGTAAACTAACGAGATTGTAGCGAGTAAACTATCCCTGTGTAATACCCGCTTAATACACGAAAAATTTGAAGAAAATTTTGACACTTGTGAATAAAATTTTAACTACACAGATTAGTTCATATTAATTACTAGTGTAAGCCCGTCGAATATCAACATATGTTTGTGTGGGTGAGTATATGTGTATTTAATAATTTTTATAGTTGTTGCATAGATGGCGCGCTATAATACAACAACGTAACAATTTAACAAAGTCGCGAGCCTATTGAGGTATTATATTGTCAAATCGTAGCAGGTTCGTTATCGCCTCCGTTGGATGATAGTGTTAGCACGACTCATTCCAACCTGGTGATCACGGGTTCAAATCCCACTCGCGCGCGGACGGTTCGTGTTTTTTAATCATTTACCTCGACGAGCGTTATCAGCAGACAGACAGACTGACAGACAGACGGATTTGGGCAATTACATATATAATAGAAAGGTTGTTTTGAAGGCAAGACATTTAAGAAAACAAAAACTCCAATAGGAATCATGCATTTCCATAACAATATTTCAATCACAAATATCTTTAAATAAAACATAACTCAGGACGTTTTCATAAAAACAATATAGAACTTTCTTGGAATAATTAAAATTAATCAAAAAATTCAAATTTCTTTTGTTCAAAGTACACATATTTATGTATGTACATAAATGCCGAATATTTTCTTTACGCATGCAACGTAATGAAAAACTTTTTACACAAATTGACTCAAAAGTAATTCTTAAAAAGACTGACAGACCTCTCAATGTTACTAATCTAAAAAAAGGAATTATTATAGTTACCATATACATATGTACATACATAGAAATAGAGCACTATGGAAATATAAAAAAAAAAAACAATATTCAATAATAACACATTAAAACATCAATTTTAATGAAAAACGAAACTGTTCGTTTTAGGTAAAATCTCCGCATTCACGTGAAATAATCCTAACTTAAAACAGATACATACATATGTAGATTTTAACTTTTGTCCAAATTTCGAGTATTACACGTATGTTAAATTGTTTTACGCGATAGGTAGTTAGTTTCAGTCTGGAAACTAGATATTTGTCGTAAACAAACAGTATCTACATACATAGGTAGATACTCATTTATACATACATTAAGAATTCTGTTTGATTGTTTACGTAGATTTACGGAGTGGATGAAGTTGGAATTAAACCGTGAAATAACAGAATCACTCGGTTTGCTTTTAAATCCCTAGTTGGAAACATAAGCTGACTCGTCCAAGCTATGAATACTATGATACAGATTATAGAAAATATAACTTTTTCGCACATGAGTTTAATACAATAAATATTTTTCTCGTCAAACTTTTTAATTGAATTTAAAGTTCTCGATACGAAGTAAATATTATACCAGAGGCCAAATAAGAATTAATAAATTATTGAAAATATCACGAAGGGAAAATTAAATGATCCATTGCCTATGTTCTGATGTATGAAATTCGCTAGAGACTAAACAGACTTTGTATAATAGAGGTACAATCAATCAAAGTTTAGCTTGTTATAGTTTATAAGAGAGTGACGAGACTACAAAGAAATTAAATGTGAAATTTATTTTTTTGTCCTCTAGTTGATAAAATTTTGTGCTGACGGTCAAAAATAATTGTAATGTAAAATACGCTTAAATATAAATATCAATTTACATTGAATATGAATATAGTAGCGATCACGAAGTTAAACATTTCTCTTGGAAAATATCTGAGGTTTTTAAAGCACCAATGGAGAATTTTAAAATCATCTATGTACATATTATACTATAATTACGGAAGGAATTGACCTAAATTGGCAACCTTCAATCTTAACATTGGTATAATAACATCGAATACAATTATATGTATATAAATTTGAAATCTTTGTATTCTCAAGGTTCCGAGATCAAATCTCCGATGAGTTTCGTTTTAATATTCAAGAGATTTCACAAACTATATATGTATGTGGGTATATATATTTTACTAACAAAAATAATAAGCTTTGAAAAATAATAAAGCTTTGAATGTGTTAGCTCAAAAACTAATCATTCTTATACGGTTTTGAGCATTTTTAACAATACATATAAATACAACTTATTGTCTTTTTGAATTTATTAAACGTAAAAATGATGGGGAATAAAAAAAAAAATATGATTGATATTGTATTTTTTTTTTTTTAAAGAAAAATGGCAAAAAAATCGTCTTTGGCTTTGACTGTCCGATTGGTTAAATCATTTTTATGTGCAAATGAAATTTTTTAATAAAGAAGCAGAGTTTTCTCACCATTTTTATTTTTTTAATTTGAATCTGAGAGCAAAATGCAAATACATATTTATTTTTTAATTATATAGTTATAAAATGTCGCAATTTATACAATTGAATATTTTTCATTTATAATAACTAAAAACTGTATCTGTGTACATATATTTTGAATAATCGTGACCTCTATCAAATTATCGACACACATAATATTGAGAGTAGTATTAGTATGTATTATTAGCTCTATATTATTTCTCGAATCGGTTCAGGGTAAATAGACGTATTACGAATTCTATGAAACAAATATTTAGTAAGGAGCACTTTATTCGTAAATTAAATATTAACCGCAGGAAAATTTCGGCAAAAGCTATGTTTAAAATATTTCCTCTGAAGTGGTTTAATTTTTAGTAGGTAGCGTTTTATTCTGTACCATCAGCAAACTGACATACTAAACCACATACATAATTAACCAAACCATGTAGATTGTTAAGTAGCTTAAATTAGATTAATGTAAATTAAACAACGAAAACAGAAAATGTCTACGTAGTGGGATTACTGCCAATTGTCCAAACTACTAAAAGCGAAAATAAATATCATTATAATTTACACAGCTTTAAATTAAAGTAGCCGCCATTCGAAGAGATCGCAGTTCGTCGACTTCGACAAAGTGTTTAATATCGTCGTGGAAATTGAAAGGTCTGGTTAATTGATATCGTGAACAATTCGCCAATTATGACGGCGAAATCTTAAAATCTAGACGAATTTATTTAAATTGAATTTGGTGAGGCAGACGGGGTCGCTTTTAAATTAATTTCATCTTGAAAGAATATGTAGAACCTCTACATTGATTCAATGGGACGCGACACGGTTTGATCAAACAGGTCTAGTAAGCCATTATCCGAAGAGTTTTCCTTTGGTAGCGTTTATAGATAACTAAGTGGTAGCAAAGGTTATAAACCTTTTATTTTTCAATTACGAAATCTTTCGAATATCTCATGATAGTAAGTGGAGAGCCCGTGGTAGAAACTATACGCTAAGTTTCTTCTTAAAAATGAATAAAGTAATCAGATAACGATACCTACTCTTTGGTGATTTTAGGTTGCCTTTTGGAGGAGAAATAAAGGAAAGAAGTTAAATATAATGAAAAACTTTAAGAGTGTCAAAAATATGAGAAATTCAACAGACTCAAGTTCAATACACAATATTGCAAATGATCAAACGTACCCACTTAACACTACCACGTATGTATATGTACTACTAGTGTAAGCCCGTTGAATATCAACGGATGTTTGTGTGGGTGAGTATGTACATATATGTGTATATAATAGTTTTATAGTTGTTGCATATGTAGATGGCGCGTTATAATACAACAACGTAACAAATTAGCAAAGTCGCGAGCCTATTGACAATTAATATTGTCAAATTGTAGCAGGTCCATCATCGCCTCCGTTGAACGATATGTACTGATACTTATTTTTACGCAATAAATATATAATTAAATTCAAAGCCTTCTAATTACTTCATTACAAAATTAATTAAAAGCAAATTAAAGAAAGTTTCAAACCACTGCACTGCTCTATTCGTTGTATTCAATGACGCATCTGTACACAAGACACACACACGAATGCATCTGATGCTGAAGAGCTACACATACAACACAATTCTTCTCTTACTAGTAGGCGTTTTAAGCTAGCTATTTTACCGATTTAAAATTTAGCACACTTCCAATTAACCCTTTTAAACGAAAAAAAAAAATAGTGTGGCCAGAAAACTATCCCAATAAACATGTTTCAATAGAAAATACTCAATATAAAATTGTATTAACAGTGGGAAAAAATCTCAAGTGAAAATACGTATTTTTGACTTTTGATTTGAACTGGACGACTACTTAGAAAGATCTGAAAGCTGAAAAGTACTACAAATGAAAAATAAAATACCCGACTATAGATTCCAATGTTCATTTTGAACAAGCAATTGACATATTTTGAGACATCGAACGAACAACACCAAGAAATTGAAAAATCGCGTAATTGAAAAAACACATACGTACATATGTATATATCTCCGAATCTCGAGCCAATCAACATTTTTTTATTACCAGATTCGTGTTTACCGAGCCTAGATCTATGTATAAGAAAAGGCATATCTTGTGTCTGAAGCAAAAAAAAAAGTCGTCATTTGTCGAACAGTGTTATTTACATCGACGAGCGTTATCAGCAGACAGACAGACACACACACACACACACAGAGAGAAAACAGGGCTATTATATATATAATATATCATGTGTTATGTGTTACATTTTATACAATGCTTAAGCGTTTTTGGCAAAGTATGAAATAATTTAATGTTGCTGTTTGAATCGTTTTATATTTTGTTGATTGATATATTCGGTTGATCCTGATCCTTTTTTTCACGTGGTCTTTCTCAAAGCATACCTTTTCACACGTGCTATACAATATTATATTTACATACATACATACATATGGCCATTTTCATTTCCATTTACATTTCAATGGCCAAGATTTAGATAAAATGCAAAGGTTACAAAATTGAGCTATGAGAGGTATTTTGAATTTTGTTAGGCTAATTGTTTAAAATCAAGGGTGACATTGTCTTTTGTTTTTGTTTGTAAGTTAGATCATAAGTTATTGCCAAATTATTTTAAGAATTATATCATAGTGATATCCATAGTTATTCTACTAGAAATAAGAACCAATTAGTTGTAGGTAGAGTAAGGAAAACAAAGACAGCTGGTGGTGTTTTTCACAGGGGTGTATTAATGTATAATGCCCTCCCGGAGTGCGTCAAGTCTTCTAAGACAATAGATGCATTCTTGAAAAGTGTGAGGAGACACCTCTGTGAGTATGTATAAGTATAGAGTATATGTAATGTGTAATTGATTTATGTAGTTGTTATAAATATATAATAGATGTAAGTTAAATTAGCTAATTAGCTATTATTATATAAAATAAATATATATATGTACATAGTATGCAATAACATTAAACTTGTATTAGTGTTTAAGCTCAACTATCCATTTAAGTAAGCTATTAACTGTTTGACTTAAGCTTGAACAACAAAACCAATTAAATTATCAAAGCAAACTCCCACATTAAATTTCGTTCAATTTCGCTCAGTGACTTTTCCACATGGTATGTATGTAACTTAAGATATACCGAAATATGTACATTCTCACCTAGCATTTTCAGGACGCGCCTCGACGATTGACTGGCACTGCGACGAGTACCATTCGCCCTACCCGTAGTGGTTCTCAAAGGTCTGGCACTCCTCTCCCTCTTCATCATATCAGAACTGCGCAACCTCAACCCAATCAGAGCATACAACACGGTAATGAGTGTCATGGGCATTACGAAGAAGAGAAACGTCGAAATTTCAAAACTGTGCTCCAACAGTACCCTCTTCTGGGTACAAATGACAATATCGTTATGGATCAAAAGTCCAAACTGAAGCGCTTGAGGTATGGCGAAAGCCAATGCCACAATCCAGATACCCAAGATCAATTTCACAGCTCGAGACAACTTGGACATGGTGTGTGACAAAAATGGATGACATATGGCCACATATCTTTCTACGGTGAACGCTGTTATTGTTAAAACGGTGGCATTGGCTGAAGTTTCAGCTGCAAGTCCTCTCAAAACGCAGAATACCTCGCCGAATACGTACGGGTATTTGGACCAGATCGAATAGATCTCTTGGGGTAGGCCGGTGATGAGTAGCAGTAAATCCGAGATGGCTAAACTGAACAGGTAATAGTTTGTCGCTGTATGCATGGACTTGTTCCTCGATATGACTATGCAAGTGCTGACGTTTCCTATGACTCCTGTCAGGAAGATGATCACGTAGATTACGGTGACCGGCACCACCACGTACAGTGGATCTCTGTTTGGTTCTGTGACTTCGAAGTAAACTGAATTTGAATCGGTGGTCGTGTTGAAGATCAAAGAGTTCTCGTCCGAGTATTGGTACGTGCTGAACATTGTCGTTTCGTCCATCTTCAACGGTTCAATTAGTGTTGTCGGTGTGTTGAGGCATTGTTTGATGTGCTCGTTGAGCAATTGTGGTACTCGAACCGACTGAAAATAATAATAAATAATAATTAGTGGTCAATTTTCAATAAAAATACTACTAAACCGCAATAAGGTGGGCCAAAATTAATCACCTCACTTTGAATGGCAACATTTTTAGCAACTGTTTATTTATTCTGTATTTTTTGAAACAAACAGTCAGAAAAAGTACAGATAATAATCTATGGTAAATATTGATTACGTATTATAAATGATCTAATACATAAAGTCTGTTGTTCCGTCCAGATCGCTTGAAATTTTGTTCCAGTAGTATAAAAGCCCGACAATCTTATTTTCTTTCATTGAAAATTTTAATTGTTTTTTTTTTCATGTTTGAAAAAAACCACTATTGTTAGCCCACTCATCTATAAGTAATAAACGATCATTGATTGTAAATATTCTAATATTATAATATAAGCGCCGATAACCGTAATGCTGTTCCACTGTGATAAATGCTAATCATTTATTAAAATGTCTGACCAAATGTATACAAGTCTATGCTATGTTGTATTTTATTTTTATTTTTTTCTATAGAAAGTTGAATTTAAAAATAAAAAGAAAATTAGTATAATACGTAACTAAAAACAGTTATACAGATTAAATAATTGTGCCCAACGTATAGTTATGTATCAGTACATTGTTATCCTATTGCGAGAACTTAATTATCAAAATTTCTCAGCTGGTGATGTATTCCCCGAAGAAGTACCTTCTACCGGACAATTCTATTTACTGACAACTATCGTTGCGGAATTAATCTTTTTGTTTACACAGTAATGATTGTGTATGTAAACATATGTACATTGTACGTACAGAATTACATATACATATATGTAGAACGCTCTATTTTCTCTGTGACCTAAATCATCGTCGTTATGTTATGGTGAAAGGATCGAGGATATGAAAGAAGACATGGTAAATAAGAATGTAAGAAAGGCTATTGTATTATATTGTGTAACAAGCTCAACAAAACCCTCAAATGTTCGTTTAAAAAATAATATATATTTACAAAAATGCAATGTTTACGCATACATATGTTTTTTTAATATTGAAACAATTTCAAAAAATATATACAAAAACTTATTTGGCATTTTTCAGTGTCCCATTACTTTGCCGCGTTTCCGATACGTCATCTTTGTTTATTTGCGAATGGAAGAAATTTTGCGCCCCTTTATTGGGCGCAAAATTATTATTTACTGGAAATATTCAATTGCACATCGTACACTGAACCATTTCATAGAAATTTTTAATATTAATCATCGTAGAACATATGTGGGTATGTGCTTTATTTTGTTGGCAATTACATGTTAACGTTTAAGTCACTTCTAAATTAGTATAACGTTTCATTTGACTTTGGAATGTTTATGTCAGAGTTAATCAATGCTCTGAAACAATAACTTTTGAAGTCTGACAACAGCAATTTGATATTATAGAAATTCAAGCGCCCCCCATTCTTTCGTAGAACTTGAATTCGTTTATAATATTGTGTTGTATTATATGAGCTAATAAGCCGAAAATGGCTCATCAAAAATTCTTAGGTGTCTACGCTTTTCAAAAGTATTTAACGAACTTCGTCCATAAACTCGACAAGATAGCTGGTATTAAATTAATTATTCGATCACGTATCCATCGTGGAAAATTACAGAAGGTGAAAACTTAATTTAATTATTAATCAGTCAAAGTTTGTGGCAACCCGTTAAACTCGAATAAGGCAGCTCAGTTTGAAACTTTATTTTATGTGAAAGTTTTCAGAATTTTTATTGCAATTCGATTTTTAGAATGCATCGGCTCTTTTCAGTGTCGCATGATATAATTTTATGATGTATGTACATATATTCTATACGAAGAAATAATTACATCAGTTTAATCGTGTGAATTTTGAAGTGAACAATGTTTGATGTTTCCAATGATGTGTTTGGAAACATATGAAATATGTATACAATGTACCTTGTATACATTTAATTTTAATTTGAACGTGCTTTTACAGAAATTGATTATTGTATTGGATTTATGTATGTAAATTAAGTTTAAAAAAAAGTAATCAATTATAGCAGTATAAAGTAATCAATTATCGCAAAAAAATACGTAAATATATATGTATAGTCAGATACAGAACATAGCAATATGTATGAAGGTATACAAGTCCATATGAATATTATATATTTTATTCTTGTTAAAATTGTAGCCTTTCTGCTTCCAATCTGCTATAAAGGAATAAAAAAATATGTATCCAAGGCGGTGGTTCTTAACCTTTTCGAATTTACGAATTTTGATCATAAGAAAAATTTGCGGAGCACCAAAATCTGTTTTAAAATGTCGACCCGATTTCTCTTATACATACATACATACATATATGTATGTACAGACACATGTAGTAAAATCTTCCTGTTACAAATCAGTTGAATATTGTTTCAAAATGTGTCATTTGAAAGCATGAATTCTAGGATTTCATAAATAGGAGCACTGGTCTAATCTGAAACAGATGTTTTACTTTCTTTATCCCTATCCACTCCTGCAAATGGTACTGTTAGTTAGCACATACATATGTACGTTAAACCGATCGGGTGTGTTTTTATTATTTCTTCTCTAATGAACGATTTGAATTCAAAACTCCAGGGGCAAGGAAAACTAATTCATGAAACTCAAATTATTAAAATAATAGAAAAAACTTCATAATTTGCCATTTTGTGAGTTATTATTTGAAAAAGATACAAACACTTAAGAATTGCTAACAAATTTATTTTTTGAATACATTGAATCTCTTCAAAATGAATTTTCGAGGCGATTTACAGACTTCCATAAACACTCCAAAGAAATTCGTCTCTTTCAACATCCTTTTGCTCTCAATATTGAAGATGTTCTTAATTATTTACAAGTGGAAGTAATTGATTTACACACCAATGATGTATTAAAAGGCACATTTAAAGTGATGAAGTTAACAGAGTTCTATACTGGACTTTCAACTTCTTTATTTCCTGCACTGAAGAAAATTTCAGCTGGAACGATAACTACTATTTGCCAGCACATATATTTGTGAACAAACATTTTCTAGAATGAATTATATAAAAAATAAACATCGGATTAGAATTATTACAGATGGTCATTTACGTTTCTTTCCTTCGAGTTAGCACCACTAGTTTCGACGTTGATTTTACTAAATTGGCAAAAAAATTGATTTAACACCAAAACCTCTCATAAATTTTTTTATATTAGTTTATTATTTTCTTGTATTTTTTATACCATTTTTATTATAAAATAAAATTAATTAATTGTTTTAAAATATAAAAAATCGCATTTAGGTAAAAAAAATAATTTCATATGTGGCCCCCTGACAAATCCCAATATCTCAATGTGGCCCCCCCCCTAAATTATGTTGCCGACCCCTGATCTAGGTCATAAAACTAATAATAAAAAAAAATGTACATATGAACATAACTTTTATTTATAAATAAAGATTACAGATTTCAGAAAAAAAAAAACATAAAAGAATAAAACATTAATTATATATATACTGTATTTGTCAAAACTGTTACTAAAATTTCCCTTGATGACTTTTATAGATTTCAGCAATATCAGGTCTAATGATTGATATAGCCACGCTCATTTCTTCGTTTAAATTTGTAAACCTTTCTAGTTTTTTAGTCTTTATATTGGTTAATGTTGACAAACCAAACTCACAAATATGACGTTGAAAATTGTAACAAAATTTTGAGTGCCGATAAGGAAACTAACTAAGTAATCTTTTTTTCCAAAATTGATAAATGTTCTGATATACTGGAAATAATTCCCTCGACATTTTTATTATCCAGCGAGGGAAACATATCAACTGTATTTACATATTTCTGATATGCGATTTTCACAGAGATATTTTTTTTTTTGAAATGCTGTCAATTTGTCAGTAGATGTCAAAATATTTTCCTTTCCCTTGCATACTTGTATGAACGCTATATAAGTAATTAAAAATATCAGCTAAGATAAAAAAAGATATTTTACAAAAGCATTTGTATCTTCATTATGGAAAAAGCCCAGGAATTCATTATTAAGCTCTAAAATTCGGCATAGCACTTCACCCCTGGATAACCATCTTGCTTCAGTGTGCAAAAGCAAAGATTCGTACTGAGATTACATAGACATGCACAGTTTTCTAAAAAAGGCGTGTTTCTAAAAGTATCGACTTGATGTAATTTATCATATTGACAACATGATCTAGTACAAGTTTTAATGTTGCTGGTAATATTTTTGAAACTAGAGATTCTCTGTGCAAAAAACGGTGCGTACTATTTGAATTTCTTATCTTTGCAAATAGCAATTCGCTTTTAATTTACGATAATCTTTGATCGAACGTTTCATATTTCGCGGAGCACCGGTTAAGAACCACCGATCTAAGGAATGTGATTTTTTTTACTATCAATTCAATTACTATATGTATGGTCGATTGAGTTTCATGCTGAAATGAGACAATTCAACAAAATTAGTGATATGTATATATATCAAGGTACGCATGGGCGCAAGCACATAATAGAAGACAGTCTTGCAGAAATAACGAGCTCGTTATAGGGGATATTCCATTTCACCGGGATGTGTGAGAAAATCACGCTAATGACCTGAAATTCGCCGAGAAGGAAATGTCTTTGGCGGTGCGCGAATAGCCCAATATGTAATAATAAAATCGATCGAATATACAAACATATTTGTCGTATTTTACGAGCAAAAGTGAGCTTAGTCATTTTTTTTTATTTATCGATAAAAATTTGAAAATGTGTAAATTAATTAAATTATTTTTTTTTAAATTTAATTAAATAAGTTTTCTTTTAATTGGATTTGGTTTACATTTATATAGTATGTTAAGAAACGATTCAACTCGCGTAAAGTGTGAACAGAAGATTTTAATCGCCTTTAATTTAAAGTCAAAAACACCACTTCCAAAGAATGAAAGTCATATAGTATGCCTTAAATGAGAGAGTGAAATTTTCGAATTTTCGAATGGGTATAATAGATCAATTGTTGAATTGCTAATGATTTTAAGTGTACTAAGCTCTAAGCGCTAATTTATTCGAGATAATTACAATATATAATAGCCCTATTTCGCCTGTCTGTCTGACTGTTTGTCTGTCTGCTGATAACGCTCACTGAGGTAAATAATTAAAAAACCAGAACGAGTGGGATTTGAACCCGATATCATTGTTAATCATAATCATAATCATTGTTACGTTGTTGTATTAAAACTATTAAATTTAATATTATTTTTCAGTACGGGTGATGAGAACGCTCCTTTGATATTCAACGGGCTTACACTAGTTTAAGTATAAGGTTTCATTATTGTTGAGAATCTGAATTTATCAATAATTTCTAATAGACATCTTTTATTATGTAAGCTAACTTACATAATAAAAATATTCAAAATTTTCAACAAAATTGAAGCTTAGTCGGAAAAATTATTTTTCAAGGAAATATAATAAAATATTGTTGTCGTAAAATTATATTCGTACTTTATGTAATGTACACCTACGTATTATACATATATGTATGTATGTAGATGGAACGGCAAAGAAAATGTTTCCATACTTTTTCTTTAAAGAGGGAAGAAAGCCATATAAGCTCTACGTTAATAAAATATCACCAGTTAAAACGATCCAACAGTATTTGTTTACACAATACTTTATTTAAAGACAAAAAAAAAACTCAACTCACAACAGTTCGTACACGTTTTCGCATCGATTACGGATATAAATAAATATTATAGATATTGTTGAGCTTTTCATAAAAATATTATTATACGTTTTGCTTATTTTGATCATGTATGCTTTTAGCGTAACGGTGAAAACTTTCACAGTGAATTAGGAATGATGCGAAAGTAAACAATGGCGATAACTGAATCACGTAAGCTTTTACTTATTTCGCCAACTCGCACTTTATCGCGGAACTGTAATTTAAAAAATAAAACCGTTCGGGTGAAAACATTTATATTGGCATACAGCAGATTTACACATACTAAAATGTGAAAAATACATTTTCATTTCATCAATAATAAATATTACGTCTGAAGAATCAAAAAAAAAATAAATATTATTTTGTAAATACGGCATCCAAACCAGTATCAATCAATTCGCATTTGAAGATTTGTGTATCAAAGCGATGATATTGAGTCTGCTGAATACTTAATAACTCGATACGAATGGGGAATTGAAAAGAATTGGGAAAATTTTGTTAGCAATCTTCATAAATGTATTTTTTCAATATATTGAATAATTACTTTATATAAAGCGAAAACTTTGCTGAAGAGACGTTTACATAATGACCGATAAACAAATCCCGTAATGTGAATTCACCGGTTGCGAGGCGTAGCATGTGGTGCTTGATAACCAATTGTTTGATCGATGTTTCGCCCGTACTACAGGCGCGAGTGTTGACCTAAGCGCTTCGTGACACAGCCATATAAAGCCGCGTACTCATTAGCGAACGTGAGCGTGTAATGCAGTGGTCACCAATTGTCCCCAAAAAGTATACGTACACTCGCACGCACACTAAGGTATATCAGGGGCTTTCAACCAAATATACGAGTACATTAAAACTAACAAATAAAATGTGTGACGAAAAAAAAATGCAAATGGTTATATCCTTTTTACTATTCTGCATTCCTGAACAGGAAAATTCCAACGAATGGGAATTTCCACAATCGTACTTTTATGAATTTAATTTAATTTCTTAATGAAATGGGTTTTTCCCAAGAAGAGTGCTTTTGCTACGCGTAAAAAAAGTGTCTAAGAATAATTAGCTCGAAGTATAAAAGGAAACTAACAACTTCCAGACTAGATCACTGTAAAAAAGTTATTTGAATCTATAACGCAGGTCTCTGTTGTTTGCCATCATCCTGAACTCCTGTGGGTAAGTTTCGTTTCTTTTCTTTCATTACTATTCTCTGTTTATATACATACATACATATGTGTATCATATTATGTAGTTTTGTTCAAGACAAAAAAATATACCATTAGAAACTTTTTGGGGTCGTGTAAACTCGGAATATGGAGCACTAAGCTCTATTGCCATTAAAAAAAAAATTAATTTTTCTACCACCTACCTATGCGAACAGGCATTTTCTACAATGTCCAATATAAAAACATGTAAACGAAATCGCCTCAAAATTGAAAACCCCATCCGTGTCGCTATATCCACGATAAGCCCAAGAATAGTAGATTTAATAAATTAAAGATATTGTTGCTAGTGTGGATTAATTTTTGTTTCAATACATTTATATTTATGTATTTTTTATGTTTAATAAAGTATTATAATTAAATTGTTTTTGGTATTATTTTTATTTCAAAATGTTTCAACTTTTTTTTCCAATACGTAGAATTTATTATAAAAGGACTTATTATTAAAAGGAATTTATTATAAAAGTCAGTGAAATGTGCATCCAAAAAGTCACAAAAACTATGAAGGGTCAGTGAGCATTGCAGGTAGCAGATTAGCGTACATAGCTTTGGTAATATTTCTTACTGAGATCAATTACAATAGAGATGACGTCATCAGTTATTACGTAGACGGGATTGGCTGTTAAAAAGGCAAGGCTCCACCCACACCTATACATACAAAAACTGGGGATAGCGTGGTGACCGCTGGTGTAATGTAATGCTCGCTAATGTGGACACACTTGCCGCGAACGCGTACACATTTACAAAATTCGTTGCATTACATATGTACATACACGCTCATGTTCGCTAATGAGTACGCGGCTTAAGAGTGCAGCGAGAAATGACGAATCAAATCACCTAGTACTATATTTAAACGGCTAAAATCTATTTGTTGGTTTGACCGACGTCTGTTGGATTGATCGGATGTTTTAATAATAAAACTTCTTTTATTTTTATTGAAACGGGCAATATTGCCCGTATTTATGCTCCTTGTTACAATTCTAGTATATATGCACTAGAATTGTAATAAAGTTCGGCTTCATCAATTTTAAATTGATATTATATTTTCATTGAAAGGAATACAAACGATATTGAATTTTTTTTCTACATGGGTAATAAGCTGCGAGCTGTTTTTCCCGCACGAATTTGGGATGGTTGAGCTTTGACAGATGTAAATTGTTTGAATTTTTCGCTTAAAAGACAAAACCTTTGATAAAGTTATTTTAAACTCTTTTTCATTAAAAATTTTATACAATTTATTACATTACAGTGTTTAGGAAACGAGCTTGGATAAATGCACGGTTACTCGATTTCAACATTACAAAAATGCCATCTGAACTTCGATCACTATCCTATAATGAAAGGTTGAAGAAAATGAGTCTCACATCTTTGGAGACGAGTAGATTGAGAGGCGATCTAATAGAAGTGTACAAAATAAGAAATAATAAATATAAATGCCCAATAACAAAAACCTCCTCACATTCAATAAAAACGCACATCTCAGAGGTCACACTTATGATACACCTAAAAGACAAATCTAACAAAATTGTCAGAGACTCTTTTAAATAGAGTGGTCGAAGTTTGGAACAGCCTCCCAAATCAGCTAGTAACTTCTGAAAATATAAATCTGTTTAAAAATCATCTCGACAAGTTTTTGAATATAAATGGATTTTTGTAATCCTTCAAATATAAAATATATGTACATATATGTAAATGTACAATTTTTATCAGACCTCTGAACTCCATCGACTATGCCGTCTGCATTTATCTATTTTAAATAAATATATAAATAAGCATTACGTTCTAATTCGATTATAATTTTAATATTAATACAAACACTCGCGGCTTTTCTCATCAAGCAATCAAATGAAAAATACTTTATAAACTTGCTCAGACTTGTCATCAGCAGGTTTGCCTTTTAGATTTCAGCAATTACGAGCACACAAGTATACAGAATGAACTCGAAAAAACCGATACCTGTGTATTAGAAAATCTCCGAAGCAAATAACGCTATGTTGTGGTATAATAAATGTTATATAAAATTCGAAAGTTAGTCTAATCATCTTTTTAATAATATTGTAGTTTTTCCCCTAAACGTTCAACTATAGTTTTTTTTTTTTTTAAATTTTGGCATTAATAGCTATTAATGGCAAAATTAGCGGCTGAAAAAAATTTGCAGCTTAAACGATTTTATAAGGAACAACATTTTTGTACGAAATTTCTTTATAGATTGTATTTTTTTTCCGAGCCCTTATTTTGGCATTAACAGTAATCCGTTTTTAAAATAAACAACATCATTATAAAGAGGATTATATGAACTTCAATTGATTTATATTTTATCATTTTATATAGCGTTATTTGTTTTGGAGATATGAAATTAACTGAAAAATATCGTTTTTTTTTTGTGTCTACTGCCTACATACTATACATCTTTGTATACATAAAAATTCTAAAGTTTTAAAAATGCCACGAGGCGATACGAAACACACAGACATGTATGTAAATAGAAATTCCTTTTAAAGTTTAAGCTCAAGTTTTGACTTGTGTTATTAAAGATAATAAAAATTGTAAGGCGCTTACGATTATTTTCCGGAAACTTCGAGTTGTTCTTACCGTTCCACAATCGGAGCTTTAAGGAAAATCGCGATAATTCGAAACAAAGCCCATTGTTATTATATCACGTTCAAATAATCAACATATTCTAAAGAGAACCAGATTAAATAAATTAAGCTGCAGATTAAAAAAATTAACGAAATTCAAACAAATTTTTTAGAATCCAAAAATGCTCAATCAATTACTCGGTACTGCGGATTTGATGAAATAACAACCTATCATTTAACATCGTCATCATCAATATATATGTATGTAGGTACATACATATGTATATTTCTATACCATACGTAAGTTTTTCTGCCTGACTGTCTGTCGGTGAGGAACGCTCGACATAATAAACAACCGTTTATTGTCAAATAATAGTTTAAATAATTTTAATAATTTCCACCTACGGGAACACGCAGACTTCGCTATTATATTAATAAGTACTTTAACGATGACCTTATAATAAGTTCAAACTAATTAGACTAAATAAATCCCATTGACTAATTAGTAATAGACTGACGAACGAAACGGGGCATCTTCGAATAATTACACTGTTACGTAATATCCCATTTATAAGATATACATTGTACATACATGTTACAGCGAAAGCATATTTCAAGTGAAAAATATAAAATATATCATATCCAAGCACATTTTCATCAGTAGATAAACATATACATATTTCTACTAGTGAAAATATATTTGAACAGATACTCACTGGTGAAATTATATTCGTTTCAGAACTGTCATTGAAACTAAATTTGACAGTTGTGAAATGATCAATCGAATCATATACATAATATAATCTGCTGAAATATTCAATCCTAGTTATTTTGTCGCTTCTTCTTCTTATCGTGCCGTGCTCGTGTTCAGGTTTAGGCTTTTACTGGTTAGTACCAATTATAGTTTACAATGAGTTTTTTATCGATTTTATAACAATTGACTTAAGTATAATGGTCGGTTTAAGAAGAAAAGAGCACGTATAGCTACCCTTACAAGTACCGGAAAATTACATTACCGGTAATTTAAAAATGTATAAATTTATAAAAAAATACATTTTAATGAAAAAAAAATTATACGTGTTATTTATTAAACAAAAATTATTTAAATAATATTCTCTTTCAAAAGAAGAATTAAAGTGAGCCCTTAAAAAACATAACATGTTTAACGTGTCATGATTTAAGCTGAATCTAATTTTAGTGCAGATCACTATTGCTGAAGAGAAAGCTTACTACGATTCTACACTAGTTGGCTGAATTGTAGCAAGATAACATATGTATGTACATAATTAAATGCTAATTGAAAATATTTCCCTCGAATTTTTTCTTCATTGAAGTACATACATACATATATCATTTCTCTTCTTACTGCCTTTGCCAAATCGTTCGTTATGTTATTTGTGGCTTGACTTTCTATTACTTTTTTTTTGTGTTTATAATTTTCTGAAGTTTATCCTTCATTGATAATTAATTTAGCAACACAGCAACTGACGATTTCTCTGGACTAATACATATAACTACATCTTCATTTTGACTTACATCAACTATCTCTCCATCTTTATTAGCCAATCGTTTTATCAACTTGACAATTTGTTTTGTAATTTCATTTGTACTATGTTGGTTAAATATGTCATTATTCTGGAAGCAAGTGGGAGAGAATTGCACGAATTTCTAGGTAAAGAAACACCCCCGATCTTGTCCGCTGCAAACATCGTCACATAATATCGTAGTTTCAAAATAAAATTACGTTAAAAACTAAAAAAATGTAATTTACCGAAATACCGGTAATTAGGTACTGTAATTTATCCGTATTTACCGCTAATACCGCGAACCGGTAATGCATGCCCTACTTACAAGATAACGCGAGTGAAAAATTACAAAAAATTGGGAGGATATTTCACGCGCTTACAATAAATTTAAGTTTCAAAAGAATATTCTCCGAGAATATTCTCCAAAGATTATTCTCCGAGGATATTCGAGAATTTTCTTTTTTCTTGGTTATAAAACATCTCTAGATAGTTTAATAGCTTTTTAGAGGATTCTAGGATATTTTCAGAACCTAATAGAAGTACACAATAGGACTTTCTAGAGTGTCTGAAAGCATTTTAAATGACATATTTTCATTCTGACGACACTGAATGTGTCATTTCGTCATTTTAACATACGCACTACTAGCGTGAACGTTTTCCGCGAAATTATCACAGGAATGCAATGCTTATTAAATCTGGAAGCAATAAATTATATATACATATTTTTATTGCTTTGGTTATGATATGCCAGTGAAATTGTTCCAACTTATGATATAATCATTCATTTAAACTTAGCACAAAAGATCGTAAAAAAATTGTCACATTCACGCCCCGTCAAATTTAGTTTTTGTCACGGATACTAAACTAATATTATTCGTGTAATCCGTATCACCTCTCCCAAGTATTAGCCCGGATTAGAGGGAGTTTACTGTACATATATTTAAGCAAATACAGTAAGAGTTAGTATTTATTTATTTAAAATACATGGTGGCCGATGGAGCCCAGGGTACATTGCATTATGTACTACAATTTTAAACAGAAAATTCTCGGTTTGGAGAATATTCTCTAAAAGATTCCTCCCCGAGAATTTTACAACACTATGTAAGTACATATGACCATGCATTCGGAATCCTCAGATATAACAATGTTAAGTCTCCACGAACTATTGCATCAGATTCAATAACTATGGCGCAATGGTATGGACGAATGTTGAGTCATACATTGTTTTCTGCGTATTTTGGCTAAAGATTCGGGATAATCCAGAATGAGTCATACATTGCTACGCATACCCCCCTTGCCTCTTCCCCTCAGTCTAAGTTGAAGTCGACCAATTAGATTCGACAGTGCAAAACAGGTGACCTATCGACCAATTGCAATCGACTTCAGGATCAGTCGATTTCCTTCAAAGCTCCCTTCGCCTCTCTATCCCCGTAAGTTTATATATAGATGTAAAGGTCGGAGAAAGCTCACTCCTCAAGTCATTTCTCTTCCGATCACAAGAGCTCTCTTCTACCACACACGCATACTCGTCAAGTCAAGACGAGTTCCAGTCTCATTCAATCACTCATATTCGATCAACCAGTATAGCGACTTGCTATGCCGATTATACCAACACACAAATCTTTATATTGTACTGTAATTGTGCCATCAAATGAACCATTGTGAAATCAATCAATAAACAAACGATCTTCATACCATCGAGTGCTGTTTTCTCATTTTTCTCTGTTCCTCAACCTCCAATACATAACAACAACACCACCGTTTCGTTCAAAACACACTTGTAGGATGACTACGGTGACCATATTTTTTTGGAGAAAATAAAGGACATATAAAGAATTGTTTCATAATTTAAAAAAAGCTGGTTGCCTTATTTGTTTCACTAAAACTAAAGAGCTTTATAACATTTATTATAAAATATTAGCATACAAGTATATAGGATTTTAAACAATTATATTTATTACACATTATTGATATTAAAATGACATTAATTTTGATATTTTTCAAAAGAATGAACTTTTTATAATAACTCAGGTTTGTGTTTTAAAAATTCATAAAATTGTATACAATTCATATCAAAGTTGCATTTGGTATAAATGCATGCTTCCAATGTGTCTATTTTTAATTGACTTTTTTCACTGGTCCACATATTGTTCACTAATGAAAATATTCGTTCAATAGGGGCATTAGATCCGGGAGTTGTGGTTTACATATTGAACTACGGTGAAATGGCGATAGTCAGCTTTACAAAATAAAGGACAAAAGGGCAATTTTAGAAAATAAATAAATCTAAAGGACAGAGCGGTGAAATAAAGGACTGTCCTCTTAAATAAAGGACGTATGGTCAACGTAAGGATGACACATCATCGACTAAGGCCAACATCAACAAGTCACAAACACATACGCATACTTAAATATACCTTCACCGATAGTGAGCAGTGGAACTGTTAATTCATTGTTTGATACATTTTCACTGTCTGAATTGGTAAAAATATGTACATACATATATGTATTTAAACCGGTGAAAATATATTTTCACTTGAAGTATGCTTTCGCTGTAACACATACACATATGTACATACATATATGTAGGTATATGTACATATTTTATATAAAGGAGGTTACTTTTCACAAAATTTGAATTTTGCGTGTCGTCACACGTGACACGCACGTTATCGTATATTATACAAGGTCCTATTTATGTAAATAATGTCAACAAACCAGAGGAACCCATCCTTTCTACGATCTCCTCTTGTCAATAGGCGGCACGCGTTTCCGGGCTATATTATTATTTCTGATTCGCACGCAAACATAATTGCAAACCAAAAGGTGCCGAATCACGCGCTGACTTCCACAAAGGGAAATTCAATTAAATATTAACAATTCGCTAGCTGGAAAGGATCACTTCGTAAATACTAACATGCAAAAGCACACACCGAATACAAGTATATGCGTTCTAATTGAACTGCCTTTGCGTTCTGTCTCTGTCGTAAATTTAATGTAGGTTTCACCTCGAATGGCCATTTGTGTTGTTGACACGCCTTTTACTGGGACGCTCCACTTTTTTCGATACAAGTAAATAAGCATACAATAGCTGTCATTGAAATCACATTATTTATTTTACGCTTTTAACAACTCTATGTGGGGCAGGTTTATTAAATTATTTAATAAATATAAACTATTTTGCACAATTTTTTTGTACATTTAAATATTTTTGAATTCCTTCCGTGTTAAAATTTTGGACTTTTAGTAAATCAAATTATACATTAAATCTATATATTATATACATATATAATAGCCGAAATCCGCCTGTCTGCTGATAACGCTATGACGTCACCCTCGCAAGTGTTCGCGACTTTGCTAAATTATATGAATATATAATAGTTTTTATAGTTGTTGTATAGATGGCGCTTTATAATAACAATTATATATACATATAATTAAATAATTAATTATAAAGCGCCATCTATACAACAACTATAAAAACTATTAAATACACATGTACAATACTCAACCACCCAAAAACACTCGGGTAAAGTACGGGTGATGAGAAACCACTCCGTTGATATTCAACGGGCTTACAATAGTACATATATAAAAATCAATGTCTGTCTGTTTGTTTGTTTGTTTGTCTGTTTGTCTCTTATAGGCTCCTAAACCACATCAACCGATCGCGATGAAACTTTCAGGACTTATTGTGTTTGTCTGTTTGTCTGTTTGTCTGATCATGCCGGGGATGGTTCCTGTGAAAAAAAATCTGGAAAAAAACGGGAACGGAACGGAACGGGCCTGCTCACGCGTCAGAAAACGTACTAGGAACGGGAACGGAAACGGGATCGGGACCGGGAAGCGAGAACAGGAACGGGAACGGGCATTGCAACGCATGCCGGGTCAGCTAGTAGTAAATATACCTATTATATTATGCATTACTAGTGTAAGCCCTTTTAATATCAACGGAGTCGCTTTCTCATCACCCGTACTGAAAAATAATATTAAATTTAATAGTTTTTATAGTTGTTGCATAGGATGGCGTGTTATAATACAACATCGTAACAATTTAGCAAAGTCGCGAGCCTATTGAGATATTAATATTGTCAAATTGCAGCAGGTTCGTCATCGCCTCCGTTGGATGATAGTGTTAGCACGACTCATTCCAACCACGATTCAAATCCCACTCATCGTGTCTTTTAATTATTTATCTCGACGAGCGTTATCAGCAGACAGACCATACGGATTTCGGCTATTCTATATATAATATTATGAGAGAGGCAAAAAAAAATTAAAGACAGCGCAAGGTACACGGTTACATATACGGTTTCAATTACCAACATTGTATACAAAAATTTCTTCATTCTGGCATTAGGGATTATCATATCACTCCTTGTCGTCTGGAATAAATTAGATTTTACTATTTTCTAACAAGGGTTTTGTACTTTTTGTACAATCTACCTGATCCAGGCTTACATACTATAAACCTACTGTAAATAATTACAAGAGATGACATTTCAAAAGGTCAAATTCCCACCGTAGCCAGCCACAATAATAATAAGCAAAATCTTAACCAGGCTTTCACACAGTTCAGATTTAATTTGATTTTACATAGGTATTCACGGTTAGATTAAGGGGAAAGGATTCGATGAATACTAAGTATTGAATTTTCAACGTAAATGTACGTAACTCCATTCAAATTAGAAATTGTCAGAACAAAAGCCTCAGCGAAACATTGAAATCAAATGAAACACTGCGTAAATTTAATATATATTCAAATCAACACTACATACATGATTTTTCTTCTTACATGTATTAATTTGTTGTATACTGAAAGGGTATTGGATTTGGTTCAGTTTTGCGTATAAATTTTGCTTTAGCAAGAAGACGAGAGCTTTCAATTACACGCAGATAATGTCTAATGGAATACTCTCGTCTCGTTGAATCGAAAATTATCATATTACGTGCATACAACCGAATACAGCTAGCTCTCGTAAAACAATAATGCTTTACTCTCATACTAATAAAACAATTGTTCGGTTCCGTATACAATATATATTGAATGTTTGGAAAGGTTTTCGATCGCTATATACGAACATTCGAATTCGAATTAATGCTATCTAGCCGAACTGTATTAGTTGTCATAATGTTTCGAATTTACCATGTTGGTAAATGTACTTTTTTTTATTAGCCAATCAAGCCTATTACAACGTCCCGTTAAGCCAATCAATTAATTTTAACCGTTACGTTGAGCAGTAAAGACCATTTTGACACAAGGAATGCAACTAGACGAAATGTTGATTAAAACAAAGGTCATTTACATACATTCAATGTATGATATTGTTCAATAAAAAATAATTGTATGAAGAACAATTATCACGAAGACAGTAGAGCGGTGGTGTTAGAGTAGTCTGTTGTTTAACAAGTGTGCAGTTTGAGTTTGAGTAATTGTTTATTCTAACCGCGTGCGTTGAAAGGGGACTACTATCGTTGACTTCATTAAGAGAGAGACGTAAAAATGCCTAGGCATTCCATTCAACGTACGAAAAACTAAAGTTTGAGACACACCACATGAATAAAACTGGTTCAATTTGTTCTTGCTGGTTAGATTTGTGAGAAAAAAAATTCATTTTATTTCATACTTTGCCTAAAGCAATACAATTTTACATATAATAAATAGGTTTATATAGTAACTATAATTGATAGCACTGAGCAACAAAAAAATAGCCCAGAGCGGAGGTTGGTTAATCTTTACTAAGTTTGACCCACTGAATTCGAATGCAACTTTTAAATAACGTTGTGATGTTCGCGCGAATGTCTTTATGACCGATAAGCGCACCGCCGAGAACATCTCATAACGTAATTTAAAATAATTTTCCGCTCGAATTAGTACGTTTAGATAAAATAAAAAAATATTTAAATAGAAAACCAATCTTTGTAAACGTGATGAAATAAAAAACTGGCCAAATAAATGCCATATATTTTTGACATTAAAAATTCGCTAGATAATTAATTATAAGTATTTCAAAGCAATAAAAAATCATAATCAATATAAAAATATCTGACTATTGATTCCAATACTCACTTTGGCACAATATTGCTATATTTTGAGTTATAGACCGCAAAAGCCAAAAAAAATTATATTTTTTACTTTAAAATCACGAATATCTCATAAACGAAAGCTTATCAACAAAAATAATTATCGGAATCAAATTCAGTGGGTCAAACTTAGTAAATATTTAATAATCTCCGCTCTGAGTTTTAAAAAACGTGATTTTTTTGCTGGGTGTACATATGTATGTACGTATGTAGTCTATTTACTCAATACTCCAGTATTATCATCGTTTTTTAAAAATCATTTCATTTGATTCGTGTAATTATTCGATCTGATCGCTAACGATTTTAACCTCGAATCAATATAATTAATTGTTGCATTTTACTTCATCGACAATATATTGTTGGTAGTATGTACAGGTACATAGTTTGAAGGTCGTATAAGAACGGCATGGCACGTTGAACGCAAAAGTGATCAAAGTCCAATAGCGAGTCTCATCTTATTTTGGCATATTAATTAAGTACAATGTACCTGATTGATTTGCATTCAAACGTTCGCTTGGTTCACTGTTTTCGTACCGTAAAGACAAACGTTACGTTCGAGACGACAGAGCACATCGTTATTTTCACGTTAATTTAAATAATGCGAAATCTCGTTTCGGGTGTTTTGTTTTTTTTTTTCCGGCAATTCGCACAAGCTTTTCCGGACGCGTAAGCATTTAATTTTCCGTAAAGAGACATTTTTCCAGAGGCAAACTTTCAAATCATGGATAAGTCGTCTCGGGGAATACGCACATTGTGTTCCGTGAGGAATCTCGCCTACTTACCTTGACCGATCGAGATTTAATCACAATTATTATATTATTGTTAAGCATAAATCATGCAATGTGATTTACAATATTGTTGTTGACCAGTTTATGTTGCCTATTGACTATTAATATCGATTCAGTAGAAATTATAAGAACCTTACACAGACGGTATCGAAATCACGTCAACATTCTATTAGTTCGACTAATTTGCATATTTTTTTTAATTTTATCAATTTTGAATATTTAAAAATATCAATGAAAATCTTACATTTTGATTCCAAAAAAAGGTTCAAAAATTTGATTTCTTTGTATTGGTTTTACTTGGAATAGTCAAATTCTAGAAAATTGTAATTATATACGTAACGTACCTAAATTGAAACGGTAAACTAAAAATATAATATTGACTATAATGCAATTTTCTGTCAGTCATGACGTATGGATTTGAAACGTGGATGTTAAATTCAAGAACGCTACGTGAGATCTAGTGCACACAGAGAGGCATGGAAATATGTATGCTCGGTATAACGAGAAGAGATCGTAAGAGGAATACATGGGTAAGAAGCGTGACCAAAGTGGTATATATAGCGGAAGAATGGATGGCAGATGGACGCGAGAAATACTGGAATGGTATCCGAGAGGATGTGAAAGAAAGCAAGGCAGACCGAGTGGACGAAAGGCTGATGAATTGAGAAAAATGTGTAGAGTCAAGTGGATGTAGATTACTCAAGACAGACAGGAATGGAAGAGGATTGGAGAGGCCTTCGTCCAGCAGTGGATGGTGAACGGCTGAAAATGATGATACAATTCTTATTTTATCTTTTATGCATCTGTCAGGATGGCAGATGGACGCGAGAAATACTGGAATGGTATCCGAGAGGATGTGAAAGAAAGCAAGGTAGACCGAGTGGAAGATGGAATGAAGTCAAGTGGATGCATATTGCTCAAGACAGACAGGAATGGATGTGGATTGGAGAGGCCTTCATCCAGCAGTGGATATGGGGAACGGCTGAAAATGATTATGAATGCAATTTTCATTTTTAATCAGTGTCTTGATGTTTGAATAATATTCTTTGCCTTTTTCAAATATTTTGGGGTCGCGGGTCACTTGGCTTTTATAAAAAGGGGTCACCACTCGAAAAAGGTTGGGAACCTGTGTTCTATTGTATCAAAGTTTAATATTTTAAATGGTAGCAGTATATTATAAAACATGTAAAGTAGTTTTTATATTTAAACAAAAAATATAAAAAAAAACATACAGAATTGTCGAATTGTTGAAAATGAAGCTATTCGATATAAATGGCCAGTACTGTATTATTGAACGAATAATTCATGGAGTAAACAAGTGATATTAATCGAAATTGTACGTGCCAAGGTAAATCACAAAATGAAATACGAACTTAATATGAAATACTTGTGATGAAACTCGATATTTTCACGTTTTTAACCAAGTCACAGATATACATACATATGTATGTAATTCCGCACACTTGTTGATTTTATCCGCTATTTTCCTATCCTCCAGTATTTATGAAATATTCTTCCTACGCATTTCCCGTATACCAAAGGCCCTCAACAATTCGATCAATATAACGTGACATGCATTGTACCTACATATATACCAGTATATATATGTAGGTACATATATGTATGGTATATATTGTGCAGAATTCAAAGATGGGTGAAATTCCACGCGTGCGTGCAAAATAGGCAGGATAGAGAGATCGCGTTTTAAGGACACAATACCTTTACAAATTTAAAAAGGTTGCTGGGGATTTAAGTACCTTTAACTTTTGTTACAAGAAAAAATCCTCTTTCTGTTATTTACTAGATTTGGAGGATCACTCCTCAAACAATTCAGAAAACTCGCCACTATATTGTTTTGTTTTTCTTTTAAATTGATAACAAGCCATTGAAAATGTTTATATGTAAATCCCGAGATATATAAATTAAAGTTTAAGTTGTGCTGTAAAAGTTTAGTAATTTGTATTTTTTTTTTTTGCACAAAGATAGAATGATTATATCGAAGTAACAAAAAGAGCGGAGAGAGAAATTAATCAGAGTGAAAAGTTTAATATGAGTAAAACCTGTTAAATATGTTGGAATCTTAGCGATTAATGTCATAACAATAGTTAATTATTATTAGGAGCGGAAACTAGTCAATCTTTACCAAGTTTGACCTACTGAATTTGAATATGATAATGAAATTTGATGGTTAGCTCTTGTTTATGAGATATGAGCGTTTAAAGAAAATGGACAATTTTACCATTTTTTTTTTTTTTTTGCGGTCTGTAACTCAAAATTTAGTACTTTTGTGTTCAAAATTAGCATTGGAAGCAATATTCAGATGTTTTTTTCTATTAATTGTGATATTTAAAAGCTTTAAAATACGTATGTAATCGTCTAGCGAATTTTAAAAGTCAAATTTTTTTCTTTCAGATTTTTCCCAGTATTATTATTGGACAGTATTTTTTCATTTTAATGCATTTATAAGGATTGGTTTTCTATGTCAGTATTTTTTATTTTTGTCTAAACGTACAAATTTGAGCTATACATGATTTGAAGTCGAGAATATATATATATGACATAGAGAACCAATCCTTATAAATGCATTGAATGAAAAACCTAACCAATCTAAAACATAATGTCTATTATTTTTCTATTTCTTCACCTATGTTATATCAAATTTATTTATAGAAACTACTTTGGTTTATGTCATAACTTTGTTCATCTCTATTTTGTATTTCTTTAATTATAACTGTATATTTCTTTCTCAAATAAATAAATAAATAATAACACCGGGAAAAAATCCAAAAGAAAAAAAAAATTTTTGACGTTTAAGATTTTCTATACGATTACGTATAAGTATTTTAAAACTTTCAAATAATACAATTAATAGTAAAAACATCTGACTATTGCTTCCAATACTCATTTTGAACATAAAAGTATTAAATTTTGAGTTACAGACCGCAAAGGTCAAAAAAATGTAAAAATTGTCCACTTTTTAAACGCTCATATCTCATAAACGAAAGCTAACCAACAAATTTCATTATCACATTCGGAATCAGTAAGTCAGAATTAGTAATAATGTTTAAATCTCCGCTCCGGTAACTCAAAAACGTGATTTTTTGTTGTTCGGTGTATTCTTTGTATCAATAAACGATAGAAAAATTCGATATACCTTACATACATACATATGTATGTAGATAGTACTAAACTTTCGATATACATAGTACTAAAGTTTTGTCATTGAAACGATACTAACAAATATAAAAAAAATCTCACACTTGTACAAATGTATGTATACATAGATGTATAATTATAATAATTCCAATAACAAGTCAATAATAGCGATTCATTCTTATTATTATAATCATTGATTTTTTGCTGAACAAAAGTAAATAGACTTTGAACAGCGATTGATTATTTCGTACATACATAAGTACATATATCGTGATTCGCGACCGTTTAAAATATTCATTGACTTTTTACAATGTAAAATATCATCATATTTTATAAAAAAAAAATTCAAAACGTCAACGTGGAAATAATACATCTAAAATCTCAATCTCTATGACACTATCGACAAAATTACATGAAATAAGTCAATGCACAAAACAAAGTGTCACGATCGTTCATATTTCAATCGATTATAGCTGCCTACTGCCACTTCCGGTTGGCGGATGTTGACCAAAATCATAATATCTCTTACACCCTACGTAACTATAATAGATATGAAATTTCAGCTTGATAAACTTGATCGTTTCGGAGAAAACGTTAAAAACTCCAAATACCAAGAGTAAAAGTACTACTTCCGGTTGGATAAAAAATGTAAAAAAATTATATTATTTTGAAGGTACTATTAGGTAGGTAGTTTGAAGGTACTATTAGGTAGGTACTTTGAAGGTACTGAAGGTAGGTAGATGTATTTTGAAGGTACATCTCCTACATATGCAAAATTTCAGCTTAATGTGTAAGATAGTTTTGCTGGAAAAACCTTCCAAAGATTACACAAAAATTAGATGGTTTTCCAAGGGAAGTACTAATTCCGGTTGACGAAAAATTATATAAATATAAATATGAAGTTTCAGTTTAATAGGATAAACGGTTTTTGAGTTATTAGCGATTTTACACAAAAGTACACAGACATACATACATACATACATACAAACATACAGACATTTTCCAGAAATCAAGAAAATGCGATCAGCTGATACAAATCAGTCAAAATCTCAAGGTGGAATTTTCGCACGAGGATAAAGTAAAAAAACCCGAGTATATTCTATTGATTGAATAGACAAATTGATAGGTGCGTACACTTTTGAATAATTCATATTTGTGTCGCCATTTTCCGACATGTATTTTATTCGAATTCGTAAATTATATGTGCATAAATATTGTGCCAATGACCACTTGCCCTAACTCGGCCATACAAGTGCTATGAATGAAATATATTTATTTATTCCTTCTCGGAAAACTCGACGCAGTTTTTCCCTATTATGGATCGGTCTTACAATTTTCCGATTTTTCTCCGAGTGTCTACAACGCTCGTATAGATTTCTATGAAAGTGGAAATTTAATTTTCGGATTTCACGCATCTCGGTTTCATGAAAAGAATACATTCAATGCACATCATATGCACTATTTATAATATACTACATCATATAATAATTAAACTTTTAGATACTTGTGTAAGTAACCTATTTTATGCAAAAAATTCCAAGAATTTAATATAAAAATTTGTTCAAGCGTGTCCCTTTGCTCGCTTGATATCTACACTTTTATATATTTTATCATATAAATATTTATTCGGAAAAAACTTAAAGAAAAATGTATTCTCTTTACAAAATCTTCAATCGAAAGTTAAACAAAATGTAGGTACAAAGTATTAAATTTAAATTGAAGTGTGCAATGTTTTATATGCTGGTGTAGGTAAATTTAGGTCATAAATGATCGACAAATCACCTTATGTAAGTGCATACGGCGTCGATCTCGCTGTTTACACCAAAACGTAAGCGTAACCGGTGTCGTCACGTTACGGATATTGTTTGACGGTCGTTATCGTTTATCAAAGTTTCACCAGTGAACAGATTTTTAGTAATATTTTTACCGGAAAAATAAGATATTTCGTTACTGTGTCAATTACTCAACAGTTAGCGAACGTACATACATATGTACATATTCAAATAACAACATTTACAAAAAATTAGAGACGTACAAAAAAATTAATGGAATTTTTTGCAATCCTCATAACGACATATCATTTTGAACCTAAAAAAAAAGTCAACGGTGTAAAGTTGAAGGTTGAAAAAATCATCGATATGTTTTGGAAAATATCAAAGAAAAAATAAGCGTAAATTTTGCGACATTGTCGACAAATATTAATATTAATATTTCAATGAAAATTCATCAGTCATACAATATTATAACACAATGGGAAAATTCAAAAAACTTGACAAAAAGACTTCTTCCGCTTCGTCATCTTTCTCGAGAATGTAATTGAAAATCGAACAATTAAACTTCTATTCGAATTGTAACTAATTCAAAAAAATATAAAACGCTCGGTTAATTACGAACTTAATTCCGATTTAATGAATGGCGAAACGAGACGAGACGAGACGATCTATAGACACTGTTAACAGTTCGGGAATAATTAATTAAGAGAACCCAAAACGTGTATAAATAATTTGCTAATGTAACAATACAAAATATAAATACAAATTATCGCCTATCAAAAGTTTACAAAGCAATACACGGCATACCTTTGACCTTAAATTAGTACATATTTCATTAAACGAGTCGAAAAAATGCGGAAATTAAATATATTTAGTATTACATTACCGAGGCGGTTCTACGAAATTGGCACAATTCAAAAAATAATCATCTGCTCCGTATACTGCCGTCCTAAGCCCACTTAACGTAACTGACAAAAATTACGAAAATGAGTTAGATGTGTTTTAGGGGTTATGGGAGTGTATTCTTGCGATTCTTCATCCAAAAGTAACTTTTTTAAGCTATTAAATTTAACGTATCTGCATGCGCAGAGAAATAGTATCACCAATACTTAGCGAAAATAACGTATCCAATATTTACTTCGGTCACTACCTTAATCACGAAAGATTGAAAAGACCGAATCTCTCCACATTGGAGACGAGGAGATTAACAGGTGATTTAATTGAAGTATTCAAAATAATAAATAATCATTATTCATGTGATATGACCAACCTCATTATGTTCAATGAGAACCCTCATCTAAGAGGTCATACTCTTAGACTCCGAAAAGAAAAATCGAATAAGACTGTTAGAGATTCATTCTTTTCAAATAGAGTGGTTGAAGTTTAGAATAGTCATATGTATACATTAATAATGATAATATATGAAGAAAAACACAAATTTAGAATAAAACTTTCAAGTCCATTTATCTCAATATTGTTGTTTTGTTAGTTACGTTAAGTGGACTTAGGACGGCAGTATAGGGATATGAAAAATGAATTCAATTTATACTCGCATATGAATTATCTAACAGCTTGCACCAATATTTGTGGAAATAGAGATTTGTGGTATTTGTATTTAGCTCTAATGCCAATCAACAACATTCTAGCTGACATTACATATATCGTCCACGTGAAGTTCCAATAATAGAAGCCGAATGAATTGATTTAAATTTGCGCTACACGTCAAAGTGTTGCAAAATAAATAAGAGAGCCCACCAGCCGTTGCAAAATATTTATCATTAAATTGAAATATGTGTATACGAAGACATCGCCAATAAAAACAAGTGCTTCGTCAATGTGAACGACATTGAAGTAATTGACTTTTCACTGTGTGTTTATATCAAAATCACACCGTTTGAACCAAAAGTGTTACAAAAGCGTTCAAAGTACGTGGTTACCAATAATAATAATAATAATTCATATTTGCGATGTAATTATTTATTAATTTATCGTGAGAAATAAATTCAAATTCAAATTCACTGGCGTCAAATAGCTCCTCACAAAATACATACATATGTACTCTTAGAATATTCAATTTTACTATATATATATTTAATATACATAGTTCGTGAAGAAGATAAAATTTCAAATGATTTATATTGTATCACCGTAACGCTATTTGCTTCCAAGATATAAATTTTTAATAAAAAAGTATCGTTTTTTGTGTCTGCCCTATCTATAATATATAGTTAATTAATGTTTCAGTAGACTCCATGATTCATCAAGCCTCCATTTCCTGTTTAAGCATTCGACCTACATATATAAAAAATAGTGTATCCAATCTCACTGTTCTCCAGTTATAAATGTATATACGGCTACATGCTTCTATTTTATGAAGCTTTCGAGAGCAATTTTTCGTCTTCTGAAGGTACCATATTTGGCATCAATATATGTATGTATATTCTTCAGTGGTTTCCAATTGCCTTGTGGAGGGAAGGAAGAGATAGAAGGATTACTAAGTACGATTTAATCGTAAGTTAGATAAATTGGCAAAATCTAGCAAAGGCGATTGATCTCGATTTAATAGGCAATATCCAGATTTTACCGATGTCGATATTAAAGGTCGAAAACCATTGATAAAACCTTTCAAAGTACGCTTAAATACCTTCGCTTAAGAGAAGAATACTAACCAGTGAGCTATCGCCTGAATTATTTAGGTCTAGGCTATTTCTAGCGTAGTAATATTTGCAAAATTGAATAACTTATATAATTTCACCACCATTTTTCAACTTTATTACACAATGTAACTGCTCTGTAAGGTGAAATTGGAGCGTCTGCCATTTTTCAGAGGTGAATGATCCAATTTTGATGTTGCTTATGAAAGCAATTTTCTTTTTTAAGTATTTCAAGGAATATATATGTATGTATGTACCACCCCATGAAAGTCGATCAGGATTCTAAACGAGGAATAGTCTCATTTTATACGAATCAAAAACTAATTTATAAAACGGATTTGAAAATGTGTTTCATGCGAGTCAATATTCTCGTTTACTTCAAAAATCAATCATTATCGCGAACATTTTCGATAAATATAGTTGGGCTCAAAGTGAGACATGATTAGATTTAAGCCAACGTCAATCCATTTCTTTGGACACTTTCCCTTCAAAAAATCGATCAAAATATAATATAATGTAAAAAATTCGGGTGTGGCCAACCCATGACTTTATCCATATACAATTTTAGGAATACAAAAAGTAACGAAATTAATTTTTTAAAACTATAGACATGAAATTTCGACATGATCGCCGGAGCAGTTTCGGAAATATTCTGTGGTAACAGAATTTTAGAATTTTCTACAAGAAAAAAACCCTACTTTCGGTTGACTGACGTTGACCAAATTCCTCATGTTTCTTACACCTTACGTGAAAATAATAAATATAAAATTTCAGCATGATAAACTTGATAGTTTCGGAGAAAACACACATACAGACACACACACACACACACATTAAAACGTGAACACGGGATGATACTTCATACAAATCAGTCAAAATCTCGAGGTTGAATTTTCGCACGATCACAATACTTTATCCGATTAGGATAGCGTGAAAATGTACCACTCGAGAAGCAATCTTGACAGATACTTTATTTATACATTCATTTGACAGTTCAAATTTAAAAAATAATATACGCGTACTTTTAAATATTGCTATACTTCGTGCCATTTCATTTAACAGCTTGTCACATTTTTTATTCAAACGAAGATGAATTTACAATAGACACGCTTTTTCTCCAAGTGATGGGATATTGAATAATACATTTCCTCATCGTTCAAACAAAGTGAATTAAATACAAATTCATCGTAATTTCGACATAATACTGTACTTTTTGTAGGCATAAAATATAAAGCTTCGAAAGAACGTTTGAATTAAAAGTGTGTAGTACAAAGGACAGTCAATCAATAGTGCAAAAAAAATCACTCACTAATTAACGGACTCGTTTGTACGCATCCTTGAAATTCGCTTCAGTCGATTTTCACACAAATTTTTCACATGAAAATTTATCACACACGTCGTCAAGTTATTGTACCACATTTCGTGTTCTTTTTTTAATGCAATTTGATGAAACTGTTTGATTGAAAACGATCAACTTTGCACAACACTACCAAACTTCGAGTAAAAAGTCTCGGCTCTGGAATTACTTAAACATGATCAATTTTTTTTTTTTTTTTTATGTTAAATAATAAATACAATCACTAGGCAGATATGTGGAATGCTAAGATGTGAATAGTGTGTGCGAAAAGCGTCCAATCGATCCGACGCACCAACGAGAACTGTGAACCATTCGTTAAGCGCGGAGTCTGCGAAACGTCCGCGCTGAATCTACCTGTACTGTAAAATGTTACATTCGACTCGCTACAAAAAAAAATGATCTTAAAAAGACTATAAGTATACCCTTCAGTTACGATGCACATAATAATTTAATACGTTAAACGTGTGCGAAAGCCTACGCATGCGGAATGCGTGACAATTAGAGACTTCGCGCACAAGGAAACGGTCCAAAAGTTAAACACAGTGCTGACGTAATGAATTGTTATTAAAAAAGTTTTTTCCCAAAAGTTAATGAGCGCTCAGTGCTCGAAATGGAAATTTTCACGAATGGGAGCGCTCGATAATTTTCAAAAAATATCAAACGACCTTTTTTTTTTAAATTATATGTATGTATGTAGATACCTATACCTACATACATGTGTATATTATAACACCAAAACACTTATTAATTACGTAACATATGTACACCAATATATATGAATTTATGGGTGTATTACATAAATGCACAATTTACACGGTTAATTTTTTTAAATTTGAATAATTGTTAATATCACTATCTAGTTAGTCACGTGCAGTAATTATAACATCTTAAAAAATGTTGCTAGAAAAGTGTTTGTTAGTGATTAAGTGTAGTAATAAAATATATGTAAATAAAAAAAATAATCAAGCGATTCCCGAAAATAGATTGAAATTGCAAATACTTTCGCTAAATTCAAGTTCTCTCATCAGAAGGACAGGCAAGACTGAACTATTTTGAAATTTTGGTTCCTTTAGTATAATGGTCGCGGTACAACACGACAATTCAAAGAAAGATATCGTAAATTGACGTAAATCATCAAAATGACCGATGGCTCGAAAAAGCCCGTTGCAGTTTGAAATGCAGATTGCCGGACATAAAAACTTTTTGCGCAAAGCCGACATAGAATCTAAAAATCCTCGGAATTGAATAGAATTCTAAATATTATCTTCAAGTAACGCGTGCACTCAGCTTTTTTCAAACATAATAATATTTTAAATGGCTTTTGGCTACAGATAGATGCCTTTGCCGGAATTGAAATGTAAAGAATTTAACTTCAGTGAAAGATTATGATTTAGGAGTCATAAATGTAAAAAAAAATCACGGTCTAACATTTTTTCGGCAATAATTATTGAAAGAGCACGGAATTTTGGTTTTTTACGAAAGGGAGCGCTAAATTTACAGATTTCACGAAAGGGTACGCTACGTTTTCAAATTTCACGAAGGGGAACGCCCGCTCCTTGCCGCTCCCGTTGAATTCGAGCACTGTGAGCGCTCAAAGCGTGGGTAAAAAAATATACACGAGGGGATATCCACTTAGGTTGAGAGTTCAACATTGTATAAATGTCTTACATAAAAAGTATTTAATCAACCTTTAGCAAGTACTTAAATTTTATCGCAAAGTTTTTGAATTTATGTAATATTAATACATATACAGTTGAAAATTTTCAGGTTTACGTTTCCATTGAAGGAAAAGTGTCGTTTTCGGCATGCAATTTTCGCTAGATTTAACACGGCAAATTTGAATGGTGAAAATTTTCTATAGGTATAGAAAGGACACTGAATGGTTTCTTATTGCCTGGGGGAAAGTGTATGACTTTTGTACAAATGTATAAATATTATATGTAAAATTTTTGTAAGATACACAACATAACAATCTATTGCAGTTTAAGACAGTGAATAATACATATATATAATATTTAAAACAAATTATCAATTTTTAGATCGTATTATATAAAATACCTTAGGGCTTTAGGCAAAGTATGAAATAAATAAATTTCGTTGTTCTAACCAATTTGACCAGCAAGAGCAGTGTTTTTCATGCAGTCTTTCTCAAACTATAGTTTTTCAAACGCGATATTTCTCTTTTAAATTATGAAGCGTAGTACATTATACACTTTTCCTGACCATTTTGGACATAATGCACATTTGGACATTTTATAAAATGTGAAATTTAGATACACTTTATATTAATTTATTTATTTATTTTATATAATAATAGCTATTTAACTAATTTAACTTACATCTATTACATATTTATAACAACTACGTAAATCAATTACACATTATACACTATACTTTTACATAACTACTATCTCTCACAGAGGTGTCTCCTCATACTTTTCAAGAATGCATCTATTGTCTTAGAAGACTTGATGCACTTCGGGAGGGCATTATACATTAATACACCCCTGTGAAAAACACCACCAGCTGTCTTTGTTTTCCTTACTCTACCTACAACTAGTTGGTTCTTATTTCTAGTACAATAACTATGGATATCACTATTTATAATGATATAATTCTTAAAATAATTAAAAATAATGTACATATATGTATGTATGTACACCATTGTCTCGATTAGTACTACGAAATTGCGTAACAAATAAATTAAGCGGTACTTTAAAATTTTAATATCCAAATATAAAGCATAATCCCTTCTCATATTTTATTATTATTATTATTATTAAATAGATTTTTTTATTATTTTATTATAATTTCTTGCTTTTAATCCTTTGTAATACTTCAGCTATAAATAAAAGCATTAATTTTCATAAAATTCTCAATTTCATCATTGATTGCTTAATTTTTCCTTTTTTGTACTTCGTTTAGTGAAATTATATATTATACACACATCTACAAAAGTATAATTATATCATAGCGTAAGTATTTATAATGAATTACGAGAAACTATTAATATGAAGTGAACATCAGAATTGAACACATTTAATATGTACATACATAAATAGTTTGTTTTTGTCGAGTATGCTAAATAAAACAAATCCTAAACAAGCTGTGGCTCATTTCGTAAAGTCAAAAGTTCCGTATGGTTTCACAAAGTTTTTCAATACACGCCAAGTTTAACGGCTTGAATCTTTCTCGGTATCTCCACGTGTACATATATTAAGTATATGTATGGATATTTTTATTGGCACAGAATACAAAAGCGACCAACTAAAATATCTCCGTCAAAACAGTTTTATTTACGAGCGACCGCAGAGTAACTTCTCGCTAGCTTCAGATGAGTATCAAGACTTTAGTCAATATTTTATTTGGAAAACTTTAAAAAGCTCGACTCTGCCCCAGTTAAGTTTAAATTATAGTGAAATTCTATCCAATGTAGTACATACATATGTATTTCATTCAAGTATAGTATAATTTTGATACATATATGTATGTATGTACATGCAAGCACATATTCAAAATGCAACTTGAATCTTTAGAAAGAAAGTCAGATCGAGTATAAGAAATTGGCAATTACATATGTGATATATATTACATTTTATGTATTGATTTATTATACCTATACAATGTGAGCAAAAACAACGATTCTATCATCAAAATATTATTGACTAATAGTTAATTGACGCAATTCTACAACTTTGAAACGTTAAAAATAGCTTGAAACTCCTTTGACGATGAGTTTTTCTGTAAATTTCAAATGATAATATTAGCATTCATAATTATTAGTTTGGCAAAAATACACCCGTTCCGTTCAAATTTTCCACTTGTAATGAATAGTGCTGTAATATTTTTTTTTCTATAAACTACAATTTACGAACGTTTTAGTTACTACATATGATAGTGTTCAATGAAATTTGAGCTTATTCAAACTAAAGCTGATTTGTTTGACTTTGGAAGTTTAGTTTACGTACGTTCAAGGATGGCCAAATTGAGTGAATTTTGAACTAATTTCGCGAACATCATGATACATATCTATTTAGATTCGGGAAGTTCAAAATTTCGTTAATGTCTACAGGGACATTTGTTCGAAATTCTATTCTCCATCTAAATCATATTGCCGTATTATATTTGAAATGGAGTTGCGAATTTTTCGAGACTTCCGTTCTCGTATAGTGCCATTATGTATATATGTATGTATGTATTCCGTATCGCAATCTTTCACGTGTCACATTCAATATAACGAAAAATGTGAAAATGATTTTGGAAAACATTACCATTACGGTTCATACTAACGAATTGTGCTTTCGGGTTAATAAATTGATGAGATTATCAACAAAGTACGATCATAAATATCAGAAATCGCCCAAAATCTCCGGTCATATTTTGATTTGCAGAGCTTTCTTTTAGATCTCGATCGTTTTTTGCCAATTGTTCCATACACAATTGAAACACCAAGATAAAATAAGGATGAAAAAAATTATCACTAAGATTATGATAATGTATATAGTCAAATAATTTTCCATAGAAAGTTTTCTTAAAACTTATATTGATTATAATACATATTACGCGTCAAATTTTAATAAAAATGTAAATCATTCTATAGAAAAGGATCGTGTCTACATATATTATTGTATTTTATATAAAATAGAATACAGATTGAATCTCAAATATAGACTCAATAGAGTTATATGTATGTACATACAACCAAATAAATACATTGATAAATAATCAAATAGAATTATTTCATAAGCAAAATAAAAATGAACTATTCGTAGTTTATTTTGCAGATACGTTCATTTTCCTACGAGCTCTTTATAAATAGACACAAACAATTATATAAAATTATATATGTACCTACATATATTCATCTATCGAAAACTTAATGTTTCGCATTTATTCTAGTGACATAATAATTGTAAAAAAACACAATGGAAAAATAATAGTGACTTCTAACATACATACATATGTACATACATACAGTAAATAAATTAAATAAAGATTTCCTCGGTAATTTGTTTGTACATAATTAATTTCTCATATGTACGTCGTTCCAGTACATGTACACCAGTTAATTATTACTGATAGTAATTTTCATGTGCGCTAATTAATTTTAATTATAAGTTATACGATATTACATAGGTATATGTATATGTAGCACCGGATATGAACGTAACTCGTTCTAAATTCTGTAAAAGCACACGGCGCGTTTCCTCTTGTTCAATTCCAAAAAGTAAACTTTAAACGATTATCTAGACCGTTTTACCCTGAACGGAAGTACATATGTATGTACATACATATCGAATTGAATAATGTATAAATACGTAAAGCGACAAATAGCTCGACAGGCCATATTGAAAGCTTTGCAGGACCAAACATTTCCCTTTGAGCTTTGAAGTTCGAATACTAGAATTCCACGAAACGGACATTTGAAGAAAATTTTGACACTTTTATTGTGAATAAGAATTTAACTGGAAAGTTTAGTAGATAGCTTTTATTATAATTCTAAGCTTATAATTACTTTTGAATTGCTTTGTTTTAATTGTAGAAAGACTGGTGCAAAAAGTTCTTTTGAAGGATTAAAATTTAATAAAATAAATAATCATAATACAATACCAATTTCAATCACAAATATCTTTCAAATTACAAACTTGGAACATTGCAATAAAAGCATTTAAACATAAAATCTTTTTGAGATTCAATTAAAAAATTCACTCAAAAACAACTTTTCGTAAAGAATGCCACAAAAATTAGTCACCAAATGAAAAGAAAATACTGTTGAAATATTTTAATTAAATAATATCTACTCTATGATAATACAATTAAAACAGTAATTTTAATGAAAAGTGAAATGATCAAATATTTATTTATTTATTTTGAAAACATGTTGTCGTCACTACGGCCAATTATATTTTATTTTCATTTCATGCCAAAGTGATTTAACAAGTTACCTCAAACACTAGTGCCAAACGTGTACATAGTATGTATACATAAAAATATTACAATTTTAAGATAAAATTAAAAAGTCAAACAATTAAACCACTCGATTAGAAATCGAACAAAAAGCGTCGAATAAAAAAAAAACACAAAAGTCACACATTTAAAAAAGCCGCAAGAAATAAAGCAATCATTTGAACTAAAAACAAATCTAAAGTGCAAGAGGAATGTGGTAATCTGATGCGGTTCAGTGCTACATTATTAAGTCTAGATTTTTTGCAAGCAGATTTAGCCTCTGAATACAAAAATAATAAGTAAATAAACGTACCTAATCGAATTACGGATATCGTAGACAAAGTTTCACGCTAAACTCGAAAGCTTTCAACGTTTTCAATTTAGACTTATGCGTGTATTTAACTTGGTGTTTGAAGATTATCAAAAGCTGAACGTCTTGGCTCATCTTGGTATTTTAAAGGCGTTCCCCTGCAAAACTTTTCAAAAATACAAACAAGCAAACGCTTTTAACAAATAAAAGTATCTACCAATTTCAGTGTATGTAATGTAATTTTCGCACAACAGACTAAGCACTTACTTAACCGAATATGTCTGAATAGTCTGAAAAGCGAGACAGTGCTGTATATTTAATACGCGTGATAATGCGGTTTCGTTGTCTTCGAGCAATTCATCTTAATGCAATTGCAGTAAGAGATAGGTACGTCTTTTCAAACTATTACTGTGACACTTTCAAAGTGATTAATGAATATGGATAAACCTACTAGCGTGTTGCACAAATGTGCATCGAATTTTAAATTGTCACTCTCGTGTGGAAAAATTCTGCGTTGAACTTTACTTTCTTTCGTACGATCAATCATATTCTGTTTGAGTTAATATTACAGTTGGTCGGGTTATTCTGTCGCACTCTGTCGTACTACCCTATTTTCGTTTGTTAATAAATATATCTACATATACAATCATACATACAAGTTAAATGTAATATAAACACAAAAAAATATACGTTTAAAAGTTAATTTAAATGTAGTAAATATATGTACATGTACTTTTTTTTTTTTGATACAAAAAACTTAATATAGAAAATTGAGTAGATATAATGAAAAGTGAGACACAATGACGACTTTAATATTGCTACTATAAAATTGAAATTTGAAACAATTTAAATGAAAGAAGCACTTACTTTGTCCAAAAAAAGTAAATAAAAGCCGTTGCGGTGTTTACATTTCATGGATGCTTAAATCTCGCTCGTGAAACTATTGTATGTATACACATAGACAGTAAATATTACCACAGTTTCTATAAAAATTACATTTTGATATATATTAAATCAAAATTGAATTAAACAAACATCAATGCAAAAACCAGCTGGATTTACTATAGTAAACCGACACATTGAATATTGTAATGAATATTACACGGTAATTTAGAGTGCATGATGTACGTGTTGGTACATACAATGTGTAGGTACATATTAGGCATTTATTATCAAAGCTATTAATAAATTATTCCATAATTATTCACCGAATGCGTACGTGAGATCTCCTCGGAGGCAATTAATTAATTAGATCATAATGCGCTGATAAATCTAAAATACACATAACATACCAATAACTGTGTATTATGATATTATAATTACAACTCATCAACAATTTACACCAGCACAGATTAATTATCGAATATAATGCGCTTAGTGTCTGTGCGTGACGCTTATTATACACATGTATGTAAATAGGTGGTGTGGTAATTTCGATACATACTATAATTTGTTTGTGTTATAAAATTGTAAAAAGGTACAAAATTCAAGACGAAAGTTATATGCATAATATGAAATGAAAAAAGTTTTATTTTTCAAGATAATCAATTCTCAAATCAATTTTTTTAAAAGTCTCATTCCTCTTGAAAAGAATGAGACAGTTCAACAGTTCGGAACTAAATATTCGTTTCGTTCGCCGAAGGAGAGCAAACATTATAATTTTTTTGTGAATATACATACATACATATGTACATATGTATGTACATATATTCAAACCGATAAAAGCGACATATATTTAACATATTCCGATTGTAGGACGAATTCGTTACATTATCCATATTTCACGTATAAAATACCGTCAGAAAAATTTTTTGTGATATAATTGCCAATTGTACTCCATTGTGATTTAAATATTAATATTAAAAAAATATACATATAACGCTAAGGCCTTCCGCACACGGGGCGACTGGTTTGCAACTCAAGTTTCAAACTAGTTGCATACTAGTCACACACACAACCAGTTTGCAATCAAAAGTTCTCTACATAATGTCATTTAGTAGTTCAGATGAAGAAGACATAATTGCCTATTATTTATCAGTACCGAAGAGCATTAAGAAAGGAATATTGGTGTCATCCCTATATACAGAGAAATATCAAGTCAAATCTGTTTGTTCATAATAATAATATGATGTTCATAATGTTGATCACTCACATTTTCACACACACACACACACATTTTTTTGATCACTCATTTCTTGTACTTGTGAAGATACGTGCAACCATGCAACTCAACTGTTTTGTGACTGGGGGAAAAACGATCGCACGCAACCAGTTGTCGATTGATTTGAAATCAGTTTGGTTTCAGTCGACTCGTGTGTGGACCCCCACTCCCGTACATGGGCGTGGTCACTAAACAGTTGCATGCAACTCGAGTTGCTAAACAGTTGCCCCGTCTACATGATCTTTCATTATCTTTCACAAAAGTGGCGAATAAAATGGAAACGAAGAACATAATCCAAGACTTTGCAAACGTGAAGAGTAGAAGGAAAGATTTTACATTTTAAGAATTTTCTCAATTTATGTAATTTATATAATTTAAATAAATTTATATAAGTATGCCATGATTACTGTCCATCCACCATCCAGAATTTTTTTTTTTTTTTGTTTTTTGTTTTTTTTTTTTTATATATAAGGGGGGGGGGCAAAATTTTAAGTTCCGCCACTTCCCGGAACAAAGATTATAGAAATTATAGAGAGAGACATACCAGGAAACTATCTCGAAAAACAACCATGGAAGATTTATTAAATTTGCTACTCGCGATTTCTGACCCTTCAATATCTCAAGCAAGGAAAATTCGACGAAAAAAAGGCGAAATTTTAAATGCTTCTGTGCGTAAATTACTTTCCGCACCAGGATCACCGGACATTATATCAGACTCTAGTTGCGAATCTGATACGTAGTACGTGTGTATGCAAATATTACAGGTGCGCCTAAAATATATTTACAAATGTATATAATTTTTTTTTTTTTTTTAATATATTGTAACTCATATATTTTTTTTTAGTTTATAAATAAGCATGCACAAGGTTAAAGGTTTAAAAATGTAATTTCAGTTCAGATTTGTAAAAACTCATAACACGCATAAAATATATTTCAATGGTTTGTATAAAATATACTTGCAGATCAATATGTACATATGTACATACGTATCTCACTTTTACTTATAAATATAAAAATATTATAACTAACCTTTATTTTAGATTTATTATTATTGGTATGGTACTACATATGTATGTACATACATACATATCTCCATCTACATACCTATGTACGTATATGCGTGTAAAAGTAAATTAATGAAAGAAAAAATTGATGACAAAATTTCCATTGATATTATACTGTTAAATAATTTATATGTTCTACTTCCTATTATAAAATGAATTTAAGTTTAATATTATTATGAATATTAAATATTTAATGTATGTACATACATACATACATATGTATATAACAATGTGCAACAAAAAAAACTACTGGAGCGCAGACTAGTCAATCTTTACTAAGTTTAACCCACTGAATCTGAATATGATAATGAATTTTGTTGATTAGCTCTTGTTTATGAGATATGAGCGTTTAAAAAAATGGACAATTTTACCATTTTTTTTTTACTTTTTCGGTCTGTAACTCAAAATTTAGTACTTTTGTGTTCAAAATGAGTATTGGAAACAATAGTCAGATGTTTTAACTATTAATTGTGATAATTGAAAGTTTTAAAATACTTATATGTGTTTATGTTTGTCTAGAAAATTTTAAACGTCAAAAATATTTATTTTCTTTCAGATTTTTTTCCGGTGTTGTTGTGTTTTATATTGGCTAGATTTTTCATTCAATGCATTTATAAGGATTGGTTCTCTATGTCAATATTTTTTATTTTTATTTAAACGTACAAATTTGAGCTATAGATGATTTAAAGTGAGGCTCCACTGAAAAATAGTTTATAAAGAGGTTAGATGTACAATTAGTTATAATAATTGCCTACGGCTTCTGCTTCAGATACTACAGAAAAAAATTTATTTTTCACACTTATTTGTACCCAAGGTAGAAATTGCTTTGTGGTTTCAAGCATGGTCTCAAAAAATAAATCTAACGGATTTTTGGGTTTTTTAGATTCTTGCAAATTTTTTCTTCTTTCTTCGCAACAACGGTGAAAGTTTTCGTCCATATCCGTTAACAACTCTTTTAACTCAATTTAATTGTCAGCTTTCCTTTTTCTCGACTCGCTATTATGTTGGTTAGAATTCGGATTTGATTCGACATGTTCAATGAAGTCCTGTTGCCTTGAAAGAGAATTAGTAGGAGGAGACAGAATTATAAGTTGATGGCTGTGGATTAGAAGAAAGGTCTGTAGGAGAAAACGAGTCTTCAGTTCTAGATTTTAAATTACAACTTCTTTTACGATTTGTCATATAAGGCAAAAGAAATTCCATAACTTCAGCAAATTTCCATTTATTGGATACTTCTGCAGCTTGGCCACTGGAAGGTGCTCTTGCCCTTTTCAAGGACTCCCTATGACTATCACGAAGTTTCTTCCACTGGGCCTTGGCAGTTTTAACTGTAAAAAGATGTACATATAATTATATTTATTTTATTTTAGGTATTTGGCAACATTCAAAACAGTGAGTTATTTATTTATTTTCATAATACATACATACATATACCGTGATGACCTAACAGGTTACCCCAATTCGCCACCACGGCCAGATACAATTATTACAGATACAATTAAAGAGTGCCACTTCACTTAACTACGAGCTATTACTTTACATTTATATTACAGTAATTTATTTACAAATATCTCAAGAATTTCCTTTGGACCCTTTCCATCTATGTATACAGAGTATGTAACGGAACTGGCACTCCAAATTATAGAACCAGATTCTAAGATGCTTCGGACTAATGTATTGTAAAGGAGACGTAACACCCACATACATATTGTTAAACTGGTGAGCATTACGTATTACAAATCCCAGCATCTTTGAAGCTTTATTACATAAGTTCTCAATGTGTAAAGAAAATCGCCACTTGCTCTCAAATGTCACTCCGAGATCATTCGAAACACAAAGTTTTATTCTAAATTTGTGTTTTTCTTCATATATTACTGATTTATTTAAACTTTTTTTTAGTGCATGAGGTTATTTTCTATTGTTTTTTTGATAATTCTAAGCAAAAATTAAAAAAAAATGAATACTTTAGTAGTTACGTCAGTTTTTTACACTTACGTTAAATTTGCTTAGGAAATCTACTTAATTTTAATAACGTAAGTGCTATACGTGAAATTTGCTTAAGAAATCATATGTATGTTAATAGTTGCGTTATTTTAGCTAAGCAAAATGCTTCGGTAGCTTTGCGTAGCTCCTTAGCTAAACTAACGTAACTGCATTATCCTTAGACGAAAAAACGTATCTGCACGCAGATACGTTGAATTTGCTAAGTAAATGTTGGATACGTTATTTTCGCTAAGTATTGGTGATACTATTTCTCTGCGCATGCAGATACGTTAGATTTAATAGCTTAAAAAAGTCACTTTTGGATGAAGATACATTAATTTTGATATGAAAAATCGCAAGAATACACTACCATAACCCCTAAAACACATCTAACTCATTTTCGTAATTTTTGTCAGTTACGTTAAGTGGGCTTAGGACGGCAGCACAGTCCGCATGTCGAGAGAGTAACGAAAAATTAATTTTTAATTACATCCTCATTAGGGCACGAAATGTCGTGGAAAATGCCTTTGATATTTTAGCAACACGTTAGCGTGTTTTTCGCCGCTCTTTTGAATATAGGTTAGAATTAGTTGATATGATTTTAAAAGCGACTACTGTTTTGCATAATTCATTTCATGTTTTCATCTGTAAATTTTATGCAAAATGGCAACTTGAGTTTGGATGCCCGGGAGCAGCTACCAAATTCATATAATATACATACATAATGACAGACTGCTAGAGAAGCATTTCATGTAAGAGATTCATTTTACTTCAATACTTCAGGTAGAAGAACATAAAACACCGGATTGTGATCGTGCGAAAATTCAAACTTGAGATTTTGATTGTTTGTATCGGGTATCATCCCCTGATCACGTTTTCATGATTTCTGGAAAATGTCTGTAATTGGGGTATTACACAGGGATAGTTTACTCGCTACGATTTCGCTGGTTGGCTGGTCGCTGGTAAACTAGCTCGGGTAATAGGCGAAGTTAGTAAACTAGCTTGCTTTTTCGGCCGCGCGTAATTTTAGCATTTGGTTCGTTTCCTTATAAAGCTAAAAGTTTATTAGGACAACTGAACAGTTCAACTGGCGACATATTGTTATTTTCATCGTTTGTCTTTTTCGACTCGAGGCAAATGAATCTCGACAGATTCTCTACAAAACAATCAGTCATTGTTTTCAAGTGGAAGCTGCCACTTGACTCCTATATTCTAATTACGAACGAAAAATTCAACACGACCGGTTGAAATTATCCATTCTGAAAGTAAAGATTTATTATTCTAAGCGGCCGTCGAAACCATTTATTTATTTATATTGGACAAATTCTTAAGTAATTAATCCTATCGGATAACTTTTCTAAAGAATCGTCATGGCCTAACAGCAAAGTTTCTTACGGGGGAAATGAAAAAAAAAGTTACTCGCCTATTAAAACAAGTTCACCTTTGCAACTAATAAGCTAAATTACATTATATTTATACGAAATATAAAAGACTTTGACGATTCCAAATTCATATTTGCAATATAAAAATATTGGTTGTGATTTTAAAAGGACACGTTTTTATTTTAAACATGCAAATGTTCTTGAAAACATATTAATTATAGTAAAGTTAGTCTCAAGTTTAAATCATTCACTTTTAGTTTTGATAATTTCGCGAGATTATATCATATGTATGTTTATCAAAAGATCAACAATTTTAACTGAAATTTGAACAAGAAAAATAAACGTTAATTTTCTGAAAAAAAATCGTTTAGGTATCTACTCAGTATCGATATAAGGGCAAGTCCACGTAATGGGGAGGGTTATTACACAGGGATAGTTTACTCGCTACAATCTCGCTGGTTTACTGGCCGCTAGTAAATAGTCGCGTGTAATAGGCGAAGTTAGTAAACTAGCTGGCTTTTTCGGCCGAGCGAGTAAAGTTCGAATGTTTGAACTTTACTCGCACTAGCTAGCTCGTGGGACGTCACTTCATTGACAGTTTGAGGTTAAGCGTTTCATTTTCAGCTCCCAACACACAGTACACTTCAATGGACATGATACATTTACGATATTGAAAATTCAGCGGGCATTTTGACGATCACGCTGACAACTCACGAGTTGATGACAGCGCCTCTAGCGGCAGCGAGTGGCAACACTAGCGAGTAAAATTAACACGTGTAATAGGTTTACTAGCTACTCGCTACCAGCTCAGCGTGCCGGTCAGTAAACTAGCGAGATCGTAGCGAGTAAACTATCCCTGTGTAATACCCGCTTAATTCTGTGTACCTGTGTATGTGTGTGTGAAACTTCGAAACTATCAAGTCTATCAAGCAGGAATTTCATATTCTTTTCGGCCTTTTAAATATTTAGTATCGTCATAATATTGTAATAATACAACCTGAAGCAAATACCTAGTTATAAAATTTATATTTATAATTTCCATATAAAATTTAAGAGGTGTGATGATATTTATGTATGTATGTACATATGTATGTGTATGCTTTTTATGCTTTTTATTTACATACTTACGTACTTAAAACTTTAATTTCGTTACTCTTTGTATTCCTCAAATATATGGATAAAGTCATGAGTTGGCCACACCCGAATTTTTTTTAACCTGTTAATAAAACTTACTGTCAGTTATTTCTGCGGATTTTAATTCATCCACAATTCCTTTCCATGCCGAATCTTTTTTTCTTGTATCGCGGTATTCTTTCGAATAAATTATTTATAAATATATTTTTTGTAAATATAGTGACATATTGGTAAAATATATATATATAAATATAAATATGGTTAAGACTAACATTTGAGGTAACCTTTGAAAAATTCGTTTAAAATGTCGTATTCCAAAATCCAAAGTCCAAAATCTAGTCGCGAAGACAAACTTTAAAAACAAAACAAAGACAGAGATCGATCGAAGAAGAACTAATCTGGTTGAAGTCAAACGACAAACTGATATTTTTACCAAAATCGTAACTACCTTGGGTAATTCCCTTTCAAATGTTACCTGGAAGTTGTCTGGGAATAACGAGTGCATACTAACATATGTTCGATCTCCCATGTCGACAACTACTTTCGGTAAATCCGTTTATTATAAATAATTTATTGTATGTATATAGTGACATATGTATAAATAGAGCACAAGTTCGAGTGTGTATTATATATATTAATAATATCGATGGGTTAGTTAGTGCACAGATATTGTATGTCCAGTTTTAGCAAAATTGAGTTATCATACACAAAGCGTCCATCTGCATGAAACCTTCATGTTTAAAAAGTATCGTATGTGCAAATATTATTGAACATACAATTATTGCCCTATTTAAATATATAATATGTTCATTTCGTCCATGCCATTCGATTTTCTCTCACCTCATTAACATTTCCCTGTAAACGCCTCGCTTGATCTAACAATTTCCTCGATATCCGTCGATCTTGAGATGGTTGCCTTGACTACCGACCTTAAATATCTCCCATGGGGATTTCCCGATACAAATATAAATAGTCTTCTGCTAATAAACAGCAAAGTGATCTACCTAGAATATTACAAAATAAAGTAACATTGACATTACACATAAATATAGTTATATAATACAATATGAAAAATGTGGATGTAAAAGGGTCACAGTCAAATTTTCGCAGAATTGAGTTGATAAATGTCTACTTTTATGTTTAAATTACATATACATATGTATGTATGTATATTATGTAAAATGGTCAATGTCAAAACATATTTACGTAATATCAACAGAAAAATGACCAAAAAACGTGCAAAGCGTCGGCTCATAATAAATATCATAAAAGCATGTATCAAGTTGAACATTTTATTATAAAATATTTTAACTTACTACAACTTTGAGATTGGTCTTCTTTGAACCAATTTACAAATATTTATAAGTAGCTAAAGTCTATTCCTTGATGTATTCGAACTAAATTGTGTACTAGCCGGTTTGCCTGTCATATATTCTGACTGGTGTTGGATTCTAAAGTATAAGAACTTTTAAATTTTAGCAATTTTCAAAGACAATAGATAAAATAATTCGTTATAATCGATTGCTGTATCAATGTTGATTAGTTGATCCTTGTAAGTCTGGATGCTAGTACATAAAACTACTTGTCAATAATGTTATTGTGTTGGTGTGTTATTGACATACAGTAGCGGTCAAAAAAAAAGTGTCCACTTTAAAAATGCGTATTTTTTAAATAATTAATTTCTGTCCAACAATTTTGAATGATTAGTGTTACATAAATATATTTTCGATGATTTGATATCATTTGAGGCTTTAGATTATGTATAATAAAAATTTTATTCAGATTCTTGTAAAACTGGGTATATTGGACTAAAAATAAAAAAAAATTGTAATTCATTCATATTCAATGAAAACAGAAGTGTGTCGAGCGTTCTTGACGGACATACAGACAGACTTTAAACAATACCATGTGCGTCTTATTTTGGTACAGCATACAATATACGAGGGATGGCGAACCTTTTTACGTTCGCGTGCCAAAAGTTCCCAAATATTATTCATCAACTGTCTGACGTGCCGAGCAAGTTTTCAAGTTTTTTTAGAATTTTATTGAAAAAGTTTAAAAATCACAATAGTATCGTGAAAATGAACTTATAACCAATAAAAATCTATTATCAGTTATTTATCAATGAGATTTTTGCTGTTGTACATTCGATGCCAAATGCTTTATATCAGGTTTATATTTCGTCACTTTTAGTAATATATGTACAAGCTCAACTGGGTTCATCAGTCAACCTATTTCTTAAAATACATTTTATAAAATTCATTTCGGAAAATAATGGCTCACAAGCATATGTAGAAGAAAATATCACCGTCGCTAGTTTTTTTAAACAGCTAAACATTTCTGGAATGGCGTTCCAAGTTTTCATTATTTCTTCTTCTGCATTCTTTTTAATTATGTTCGATAAATAATCGATCATTTTCAATTTTTTCCAAGTGATTTCTCAAATCGACAAACTTTTGTTTCCATATAGATATGGATTGGAATTCGATTAATAGCATTTCTATATCTTCCAGATTCATCCACTTTAAAATCTCTAAATTGAGAGTGTCTGCCGATACAACGTTTGGATATAGAATAAACTTTGATGTCTCTTCAAATCTCTTAAATTGTTTGAATCTTGAAGAAAACTCGTTCTTTATTGATTGAATAACCGCAGAAAATTCCTGTGTTAATTTAATTTTATCTGGGTTTTCGTCTGCAAATATTTGAAGCTGTTGGATACCACGTCACGATCGAATATGTTTAATTTTGCTTCAAATGCTTTGATTAAATCAAACGTTATAATTACTGTTTTGTTAAAACCTTGCAGTTTACTATTTAATTCATTTAAATGTTAGCACAAATCAGTGAAAAACATTAATTTTGAAAGCCATTCGACGTCCATTAACTGATGATATTTTTCAGTCACTTTGTCATTATTTAAAAAAAAGCTTCACTTCATCTACACACTCAAAAAATCTTTGAAGAACTTTTCCACGACTTAGCCGACTTAGCCTTAGACGTTGTTGTACATATGTATGTACATACATAAGTAAACCATTGTACACCGAGTTTACCTCATATAATAACTGCATAATCCACGTGCAGATATAATTTTGTAACAAGGCTCATAACATCTTCCAGTGACTTGAAACTGTACTTTGCGCATAAAATCTGCTGATGTATAATGCAATGAAAGCCCAGAACTGAAAGTCCAATACGTTCGGTAAATAAATTGATAAAATCATTTTCCTCTCCAGTCATACTGCGAGTGCCACAGTAGTTACTGACACAATTTTGGAAAGATCTATTTTTCTTTCACCGAGTGCATTTACAACTGCATCGCAAATATCTATTCCTTTTGTTGTTGTTGCTAATGATCTTGCTAATAAATCTTATGCATGAATTATTTTAAGAGTTATATCATTAGAAATGGTGATATCCATATTTATTGTACTAGAAATAAGAACCAATTAGTTGTAGGTAGAGTAAGAAAAGCAAAGACAGCTGGTGGTGTTTTTCACAGGGGTGTATTAATGTATAATGCCCTCCCGGAGTGCGTCACGTCTTCTAAGACCATAGATGTATTCTTGAAAAGTGTGAGGAGACACCTCTGTGAGAGATAGTAGTTATGTATAAGTATAGTGTATAATGTGTAATAGATTTATGTAGTTGTTTTAAATATGTAATTGATGTAAGTTAAATTAGCTAATTAGCTAATATTATATAAAATAAATAAATACATTTAAAAAAGAAAAATTGAATTTGTAAATCGTACACGTGCCAGCTAAATTTTCGTACGTGCCACCTCTGGTACGCGTGCCCTAGGTTCTCCATCCCTGCTGAATATACCATATTAATCGCGAAATCAAATGTATTTTTTTCATTCATAAATAAATATCAATTATTTTTTACATTGATTGATAAAAATCTTATTATTTTTTATAAAATACATAAAAACGGTGCCAAATTGCGACTGCTCCTCACAGACAACCCAAGAGAGACATGAACAAATAAGCAAGCGGAAATTGATTAAAAATAAGTAGGAAAACGAAAGGGAGAGCCACGAGAAAAATTACAAAGGCATGAAATTAAAATAACCAAAAGCCTAATAATACAAACCAATCGAATTTTTATCATATTCAAGTTCTGTATTTCTATTTTAATAAGCAAAACTACGCAAATCGAGTCTGTGATTGAATCGCGGATAATATCCTTATCCGATTATTGTGATGAATATTCACTAGTGCTAAATCGTACGTATAATAAATACATTTTGATTCGACGAAAACAATAGTCTTAATTTATCATTATCATCGCAAGTGTGAGCTATCGTTGTTTGATATCCCTAATCCTCAACGTATGATTATATGTACATACATAATATTGTAGGCATTGTACATACAAAACTGAGCAATCAATAATAAAACAAGCAATATTCTTAACGACATAAACAAAAAAACTTTCGGGTCGGGTCTTCTATGTATGTGTGATTCGGCGAACGAATATGCAATCCGTTTATAACTACACTATAAATTTAATAGTTTTTATAGTTGTTGCATAGATGGCGCGTTATAATACAACACGTGACAATTTAGCAAAGTCGCAAACACTTTAAGAATTAATATTGGCCAATTGGCTGGTGATACCGGGTTCAAATCCCACTCGCGCGACATGATGGTTTTTAATTTGTTACCTCAGCGAGCGTTATCAGAAGACAGACAGACGGATTTCGGCTATTAAATATTTAATATATCAATGCATATCTTAAATACAATATGTTTGAATGCTAATGAGTATGAAAAGTGCTGAATGCTAATAAAATAAATTAATATGAAAACTATCGAACTGGATATATTATGGAAATATAAATGGAAAAATTTGATCCTATTATAATTTATTTTTATAATTTTTAATTAAATAATACACAAACGTTTTATTATATTATCTGTCGTTTCAATTTGACACTTCAGGCGTTCACAGAAATCCATTCGAAATAATATTTCGTGGTTTATGCATACATACATATATAATATGTGGATTTGGTACTAAAATCATAGGCAACATTCATTACCTACATATTATTATAATTTACATCAAATATGTGTGTTATTGTGTACTACACACAATACTCGAGTCAAAAGCATATTGTTACATACACATAACTGTGTAATTGTAGATTATTATAATTGAAACTAGAGCATTGCTCGTTGACAATCAAAGGGTGTTAATTATTGACATATGAGTATCCAGTAAATATAGGTTACTAGATATTTTAGAAAAAGGACAGATATCTAACTTCAAATGACGAAATGTAACATTTTATACCTATATTCAAGCTATCTATGTACATATACATACATATATACAATTTTTCATGCATTGGCCCAAAATCGAAAGACTGTTTCCATCGAGAACCTATTCAACGTCAATATAAACAGATTTATTTCGCTACAAAGGCGAGCTTTCGTGCCCAAAGGTATGGAAATCTATACATTTATCCATTTCAAACTGAAGTACGTGACGTTTTATGGTTTCGTTTCATCTAAATATATGTACATATGTACATACATACATATTATGTGTTAGTAAAATTATATCGTTTTTTTTTTTTTTAATGCTGATGTAGTTTCGAGTCTCTGAAATTCGAAAAATCAATCGTTTTGAAAAGTGAATGAATAAAAACGTTTGTATGTAACAGCAATTTATCAAAAGTAAAGAGGAGAAAGTTTACATTGAAGTTGAATCGGTTGAAAATCGTTTTGCCGGGAAACTTTGTTCGTTCGTTATTTGATGTAAAGTTTTTCCACATTCTCGTGAATTCCGTGCTGGAAAAATGGCTTTTAAATTCAAAAACAATTTCATAAAATTTACTTTTGGAGTGAAATCGCAGACATTTCGATTGAAATGCTAAAAAAATATTGCATAAGTAATTTCGGTTGTGTATTTAATAAAAAATGAATGAATATGAATAAAATTATTAAAAAAATATGCCTCTTATCAAATTTATAGATATCAAATCGTATAGATATGAAATTTCGACAAAATTCCCAGAGCCGTTTCGGAAATATTCTGTCATAAACTTTTCGACGAAAAAAAAAAAACTACTTCCGGTTGACTAATTTTAATGATTTATTTTTTTTTTTATATGATTTTCTCTCAAAATTACAAAATTACAATATTGTGATGATACTACATATTTAAAAGGTCGAAAAAAATAAAAAACAAAAAATCGTTCAAGAGTAAACTGCCATTTTCGCTAGTTAGAAGTTGACTAAAATCACAGTATCTCTTACGGCTAACGTGAAAACTATAGATATGAAATTTCGACAAAATTCCCGGAGCCGTTTCGGAAATATTCTGTGGTAAAAGAATTTTAGAATTTTCTACAAGAAAAAACCCTACTTCCGGTTCAATGATGTTGACCAAATTTCTTATGGCTCTTACACCTTACGTGAAAATAATAGATATGAAATTTCAGCTTGATAGACTTGATAGTTTCGGAGAAAACATACATACAGACACACACACACACACACACATTAAAACGTGAACACGGGATGACACACACACGCATAAGTACACAGACACACAGACACACAGACAAACAGACATTTTTTAGAAATCATGAAAACGTGATCAGGGATGATACCTGATACAAATCAGTCAAAATCTCGAGGTCGAATTTTCGCATCGATCACAATACTTTATCCGATTAGGATAAAGTAAAAATCAATGTCTGTCTGTTTGTTTGCTTGTCTCTTATAGGCTCCTAAACCACTCAATCGATCGCGATGAAACTTTCAGGACTTATTGTGATCATGCCGGGATGGTTTCTGTGAAAAAAATCGAGAAAAAAAGGGAACGGTAACAGGAACGGGCCTGCTCACGCGTCAGATAACGTACTAGGAACGGGAACGGGAACGGGAACGGGAACGGGATCGGGAACAAGATTGAGACCGGGATCGGGAACGGGAACGGGAACAGGATCTTGAATGGGAACGGGAACGGGATCGGGAATAGGCCTGCTCACGCGTCAGATAACGTACTAGGAACGGGAACGGGATCGGGCATTGCAACGCATGCCGGGTCAGCTAGTTTAAAATAGAATACATTGTTTATTTGTATGTATAAACTATAAATGGTAGGTAGGTATAAATTATAATGGTAATTGTGCATACCTATGTATACGTATTATATATACAAAATGAAAAGGAAAATTATTTAAAACTATTTTCAAAAAGTTTTTATTAATATGAAATAATTTTATTGGTGAAGTTTAAGAATGTCCGAACTTAATCTTCGAAATTAATAACAAGAAAATAATAGTAGACATCTATTTATACACGGCTCAATAAATGTAATCCATAGTATTCGCATTACAAAAACATAAAGCTTACAAAATAATACACAGAATTTTACATTTAAATTTATGTATTATATTGTATTTTCTCGTTCTCAGCATTTCGTAATAGATACATTTCTCAGTATTTTCATATATCTGAAAGCAATCATAATTTATTTTAAACAGAAATCGTTATATTTAGATTCCTACATACATATATGTATGTATGTATGTACATACATATGTCTATACATATGTACTTCAGTTTACGTACCTCAAGACAATTTCGTTGGAAAATTCTACCAAAATAGAAATCAGTGAAAAACATTAATTTTGAAAGCCATTCGACGTCCATTAACTGATGATATTTTTTCAGTCACTTTGTCATTATTTAAAAAAAAAAGCTTCACTTCATCTACACACTCAAAAAAATCTTTGAAGAACTTTTCCACGACTTAGCCGACTTAGCCTTAGACGTTGTTGTACATATGTATGTACATACATAAGTAAACCATTGTACACCGAGTTTACCTCATATAATAACTGCATAATCCACGTGCAGATATAATTTTGTAACAAGGCTCATAACATCTTCCAGTGACTTGAAACTGTACTTTGCGCATAAAATCTGCTGATGTATAATGCAATGAAAGCCCAGAACGTTCCCAAAAGTCCAATACGTTCGGTAAATAAATTGATAAAATCATTTTCCTCTCCAGTCATACTGCGAGTGCCACAGTAGTTACTGACACAATTTTGGAAAGATCTATTTTTCTTTCACCGAGTGCATTTACAACTGCATCGCAAATATCTATTCCTTTTGTTGTTGTTGCTAATGATCTTGCTAATAAATCTTATGCATGAATTATTTTAAGAGTTATATCATTAGAAATGGTGATATCCATATTTATTGTACTAGAAATAAGAACCAATTAGTTGTAGGTAGAGTAAGAAAAGCAAAGACAGCTGGTGGTGTTTTTTTCAGGGGGTGTATTAATGTATAATGCCCTCCCGGAGTGCGTCACGTCTTCTAAGACCATAGATGTATTCTTGAAAAGTGTGAGGAGACACCTCTGTGAGAGATAGTAGTTATGTATAAGTATAGTGTATAATGTGTAATAGATTTATGTAGTTGTTTTAAATATGTAATTGATGTAAGTTAAATTAGCTAATTAGCTAATATTATATAAAATAAATAAATACATTTAAAAAGAAAAATTGAATTTGTAAATCGTACACGTGCCAGCTAAATTTTCGTACGTGCCACCTCTGGTACGCGTGCCCTAGGTTCTCCATCCCTGCTGAATATACCATATTAATCGCGAAATCAAATGTATTTTTTTCATTCATAAATAAATATCAATTATTTTTACATTGATTGATAAAAATCTTATTATTTTTTTATAAAATACATAAAAACGGTGCCAAATTGCGACTGCTCCTCACAGACAACCCAAGAGAGACATGAACAAATAAGCAAGCGGAAATTGATTAAAAATAAGTAGGAAAACGAAAGGGAGAGCCACGAGAAAAATTACAAAGGCATGAAATTAAAATAACCAAAAGCCTAATAATACAAACCAATCGAATTTTATCATATTCAAGTTCTGTATTTCTATTTTAATAAGCAAAACTACGCAAATCGAGTCTGTGATTGAATCGCGGATAATATCCTTATCCGATTATTGTGATGAATATTCACTAGTGCTAAATCGTACGTATAATAAATACATTTTGATTCGACGAAAACAATAGTCTTAATTTATCATTATCATCGCAAGTGTGAGCTATCGTTGTTTGATATCCCTAATCCTCAACGTATGATTATATGTACATACATAATATTGTAGGCATTGTACATACAAAACTGAGCAATCAATAATAAAACAAGCAATATTCTTAACGACATAAACAAAAACTTTCGGGTCGGGTCTTCTATGTATGTGTGATTCGGCGAACGAATATGCAATCCGTTTATAACTACACTATAAATTTAATAGTTTTTATAGTTGTTGCATAGATGGCGCGTTATAATACAACACGTGACAATTTAGCAAAGTCGCAAACACTTTAAGAATTAATATTGGCCAATTGGCTGGTGATACCGGGTTCAAATCCCACTCGCGCGACATGATGGTTTTTTAATTTGTTACCTCAGCGAGCGTTATCAGAAGACAGACAGACGGATTTCGGCTATTAAATATTTAATATATCAATGCATATCTTAAATACAATATGTTTGAATGCTAATGAGTATGAAAAGTGCTGAATGCTAATAAAATAAATTAATATGAAAACTATCGAACTGGATATATTATGGAAATATAAATGGAAAAATTTGATCCTATTATAATTTATTTTTTTATAATTTTTAATTAAATAATACACAAACGTTTTATTATATTATCTGTCGTTTCAATTTGACACTTCAGGCGTTCACAGAAATCCATTCGAAATAATATTTCGTGGTTTATGCATACATACATATATAATATGTGGATTTGGTACTAAAATCATAGGCAACATTCATTACCTACATATTATTATAATTTACATCAAATATGTGTGTTATTGTGTACTACACACAATACTCGAGTCAAAAGCATATTGTTACATACACATAACTGTGTAATTGTAGATTATTATAATTGAAACTAGAGCATTGCTCGTTGACAATCAAAGGGTGTTAATTATTGACATATGAGTATCCAGTAAATATAGGTTACTAGATATTTTAGAAAAAGGACAGATATCTAACTTCAAATGACGAAATGTAACATTTTATACCTACATATATTCAAGCTATCTATGTACATATACATACATATATACAATTTTTCATGCATTGGCCCAAAATCGAAAGACTGTTTCCATCGAGAACCTATTCAACGTCAATATAAACAGATTTATTTCGCTACAAAGGCGAGCTTTCGTGCCCAAAGGTATGGAAATCTATACATTTATCCATTTCAAACTGAAGTACGTGACGTTTTATGGTTTCGTTTCATCTAAATATATGTACATATGTACATACATACATATTATGTGTTAGTAAAATTATATCGTTTTTTTTTTTTTTTTAATGCTGATGTAGTTTCGAGTCTCTGAAATTCGAAAAATCAATCGTTTTGAAAAGTGAATGAATAAAAACGTTTGTATGTAACAGCAATTTATCAAAAGTAAAGAGGAGAAAGTTTACATTGAAGTTGAATCGGTTGAAAATCGTTTTGTCGGGAAACTTTGTTCGTTCGTTATTTGATGTAAAGTTTTTCCACATTCTCGTGAATTCCGTGCTGGAAAAATGGCTTTTAAATTCAAAAACAATTTCATAAAATTTACTTTTGGAGTGAAATCGCAGACATTTCGATTGAAATGCTAAAAAAATATTGCATAAGTAATTTCGGTTGTGTATTTAATAAAAAAAATGAATGAATATGAATAAAATTATTAAAAAATATGCCTCTTATCAAATTTATAGATATCAAATCGTATAGATATGAAATTTCGACAAAATTCCCAGAGCCGTTTCGGAAATATTCTGTCATAAACTTTTCGACGAAAAAAAAAAACCTACTTCCGGTTGACTAATTTTAATGATTTATTTTTTTTTAAATATGATTTTCTCTCAAAATTACAAAATTACAATATTGTGATGATACTACATATTTCATCATCATCATCATTTTCAGCCGTTCACCATCCACTGCTGGATGAAGGCCTCTCCAATCCTCTTCCATTCCTGTCTGTCTTGAGCAATCTGCATCCACTTGACTCCACACATTCTTCTCAATTCATCAGCCCATCTTCCACTCGGTCTACCTTTGCTTTCTTTCGATCCTCTCGGATACCATTCCAGTACTTCTCGCGTCCATTTGCCATCCATTCTTCTCGCTATGTGTCCAGCCCATTGCCACTTCAACTTTTTTTCACCCGTACTGCTATATCTGCCACTTTGGTCATACTTCTCACCCATGCATTTCTTTGCGATCTCTTCTTGTTATGCCAAGCATACATCTTTCCATGCTTCTCTGTGTGCACTGGATCTTTCGTAGCATTCTTGAATTTAGCGTCCAAGTTTCACACCCATACGTCATGACTGGCAGTACGCATTGGTCGTACGCCTTATTTTTAAGCATAGTGGAATGTTGGATTTAAAAACTATGTTCATTCTTCCAAAAGCACTCCATCCTAGTTTCATTCTTCGTTTTATTTCTTCTTCTTTTACATCCAGTCATATTCACTAATTGTCCTAGGTATAAATAACTATCAACTATCTCTACAATATGATTATCTACTGTGACTACGTTTTGCGTGCAAAATTCATTAAACATAATTTTAGTTTTATTAAAATTAATTTTAAGCCTACTTTCATACTCTCGTTGCCTAGTTCTGTTAATCTATTTTGTAAATCTACTGAGTTACATGCAACTATAACTATGTCGTCAGCGAATCTTAGATGGCTCAAATGTCTTCCGTTAATCTTAACCCCTGTTTTGTGCCATTCCAGCGACCTAAATATGTCCTCCAGCACCGCATTGAATAATTTAGAGAAATGGTGTCTCCTTTGTCTAACACCTCTCAATACCGAATTGCTCCGTGTCTTCAAAGAGACGAACTGAGGCTGTTGCCTTTTGTAGATGGCAGCTAGCACACTGACGTACGGTTGTGCCACCCCTTGTTTCTGAGGGCATCCAGTACGGCTGTTTGACTGACTGAGTCAAACGCCTTCTCGTAGTCGATGAAACCTAAACATAGTGGTTGGCGATATTCATTCGCGCGCTCAACCAATTCACTTACCACCTGGAGATGATCCATTGTGCTGAAATTGGCCCTGAACCCTGCTTGTTCCATGGGTTGATTAGAATCAAGCGTTGCCTTTAACCGCTGTGTTATTACCTTCGTGAAGATCTTGTAGACTGTGGAGAGTAAACTAATTGGGCGGTAATTTTTATGTCTTCCTTGTCCCCTTCTTATAAATTAAAATTATGGTAGCGTTGTTCCATAAGTCCGGAACAGTTTTCCCTAGAATACATTTTGTGAATAGTTTCGCTAAGATATTGTATAGAGGGCGGCCTCCACACTTTAGTAGGTCGATTTGGATGTTGTCGTCGCCGGGGGTTTTGCCATTTTGGCAGACTTGATCGCCTCCTCCACTTCGCATGGTAATACTTCAGGGACTTCTCTATCGCTAGTGGTCGTTGTGATGGTGCTGCGAGGGTTGGCTTCCTTATATAGTTTAGAGTAGAAGTCGTAGACCGTTTCTAATATTTCATTCTTATTTCTAATTATGCTCCCGTCTACAGCCTTAATAGCTAACATTTTATTTTTTCCTAGAATTAGGCTACGTTTACATTTCTTATAACTAAGATTTTTCTCTATGGTTATTTTAACCATGTTGACATTAAAATTTCGGACGTCACGTAAGACCTGCTTTTTTATTTGTTTGTTTAATGCATCATAATCTTTCTTGTCATTGATTCTGTCTAACTCCTTCTTGCGCTTAATCAGATCTTTGGTTGCGTCCGAAATTTTACTATTTTTAATACTGTCGACTGTTCCGCCAATTTCCTTACCTGTTGTCATGAGAATAGAATTGATTTGCTCGTTTAGCTCATCAATCTCTATTCCCGTACTAAGTTTGTCGAATCTATTTTGTAGGCTTATTTCGAATTGTCGCTTGTTGTTGCTAATTTTATTGAAATCTAGCATCCTTTGGTACTTTTTTGATGAGTTTTGCCCTTTCGGTTCGAACGTTTAGGGCTACTTTGGCGCGTACCATCCTATGGTCGCTACCTATATCCACCTTATCAAGGACAGAAACATCTTTGACTGCATTTAGAGCATTCGACAATATGAAATCAATTTCGTTTCTATCGCCTTTGGGGCTTTCCCAAGTCCACTTATTATCTAACCTTTTTTTAAAAAAAGAGTTCGTTATATATAAATTATTCCGTTCCGCAAACTCAACTAATCTATCGCCGCGTTCGTTCCTTTGGCCGGCACCAAAATGACCGACTACTTTCTCCGAGTTTGCTCTTATTCCTATTTTAGCATTGAAATCTCCCATTATAATTTTGAAGTGATGACGGCTGGAGTTCAATGCATCCTGGAGTTTCTCGTAAAATCTTCTATGACGTCGTCAGAATAGCTTGTTGTAGGCGCCTATACCTGAAAAAATTGACAGGTGTACCTGTCTGAAATTCTTAATGTTAGGTAGCATATTCGCTCCGTTATGCTATTAATTTCTAAGACCTTATTTTCTATTTTCTTATTTATAATAAATCCTACTCCGCCAAATCTGCCGTTAGGGGTACCGCACCAATATAGACAGTTACCTGTTTTGAGGATGACTTGGTTCTCGCCTTTTCGTCGGACTTCGCTGAGTCCAACGACGTCCCATTTGATGTTAGCTAAGTCGTTTTCTAATGCAATTACGCTGCCTTCACTGAAAGAGTTCTTACATTGTAGGTACCTAAATAGAGAGGATTTCGGTTTCCTACACATTCATTCATCACCATTTTTACCTGATTGGAGGTTTGGGCGGAATTCGCATCGCGTGGGCCCAGTACGTTTTGATACGAGGACGGTGCCAAAGAACATATTCTCTGGTCGATGTTACTGCAGATAGAGACCATACCGTCCAGTAGGTCCGTCTTAATGAATTATGGGAGCCGGTAGAGCATACTAATATTCACTTCACTATGGTTGTTTAATTATTAAATTTATAACTTATTATCACAGGCAAACACTTTGGGTGCACATGCGAATTGAGGTTATGTATGAGGTTAATATTCACTTCACTATGGTTGTTTAATTATTAAATTTATACTTATTATCACAGGCAAACACTTTGGGTGCACATGCGAATTGAGGTTATGTAATTAATTTACTATATAGGTACACTGTATAAAAGCAAGCTATTATAACTAATTGTGTGTTATTGTTATTGTTGTTAAAATCAACAGTTGCTAAATTTGGGTTTGTGTTCGTATAACGCGTTTTCGGGCAGAAAGTAGTTTCGTCACGCCTCAATTAAAAAGGTTCGAGGGTTAGTTATGTGTACCGAACGACACAGATGTGGCCAAGCGTTTAGCGCAAAGCACAAATATGTGTATAAAAACTGCCAAATTCCACGAAGCGATAGAAAAAAAAGGTCGAGTATCAGGTATGTTACCGGATTCTTGGCACAAATGAAACACATACGTTAATACAAAGCACAACTATATAAAAACTGTCGAATATTACGGAATCTATACCATTAAATGCGTTTTACGATCAAACCGCGAACTAATTAGACTAAAAAAACTACACTGGTTGCGGTTAAGTATACACTACGCAAGTTGTTTGTTAAAATTTAATTGACTATGCGAGCAAAAGTTTCGATTTAGGCGATTTTCGAGGTGTGTCCGGTAGACACGTCTTATCCCGATCGCGGCCCTAACCGAACTCCACTACATATTTAAAAGGTCGAAAAAAATAAAAAAAAAAAAATCGTTCAAGAGTAAACTGCCATTTTCGCTAGTTAGAAGTTGACTAAAATCACAGTATCTCTTACGGCTAACGTGAAAACTATAGATATGAAATTTCGACAAAATTCCCGGAGCCGTTTCGGAAATATTCTGTGGTAAAAGAATTTTAGAATTTTCTACAAGAAAAAACCCTACTTCCGGTTCAATGATGTTGACCAAATTTCTTATGGCTCTTACACCTTACGTGAAAATAATAGATATGAAATTTCAGCTTGATAGACTTGATAGTTTCGGAGCAAACATACATACAGACACACACACACACATTAAAACGTGAACACGGGATGACACACACACGCATAAGTACACAGACACACAGACATACAGACATTTTTTAGAAATCATGAAAACTTGATCAGGGGATGATACCTGATACAAATCAGTCAAAATCTCGAGGTCGAATTTTCGCACGATCACAATACTTTATCCGATTAGGATAAAGTAAAAATCAATGTCTGTCTGTTTGTTTGCTTGTCTCTTATAGGCTCCTAAACCACTCAATCGATCGTGATGAAACTTTCAGGACTTATTGTGATCATGCCGGGGATGGTTTCTGTGAAAAAAAATCGAGAAAAAACGGGAACGGTAACAGGAACGGGCCTGCTCACGCGTCAGATAACGTACTAGGAACGGGAACGGGAACGGGAACGGGAACGGGATCGGGAACAAGATTGAGACCGGGATCGGGAACGGGAACGGGAACAGGATCTTGAATGGGAACGGGAAAGGGATCGGGAATAGGCCTGCTCACGCGTCAGATAACGTACTAGGAACGGGAACGGGATCGGGCATTGCAACGCATGCCGGGTCAGCTAGTTTAAAATAGAATACATTGTTTATTTGTATGTATAAACTATAAATGGTAGGTAGGTATAAATTATAATGGTAATTGTGCATACCTATGTATACGTATTATATATACAAAATGAAAAGGAAAATTATTTAAAACTATTTTCAAAAGTTTTTTATTAATATGAAATAATTTAATTGGTGAAGTTTAAGAATGTCCGAACTTAATCTTCGAAATTAATAACAAGAAAATAATAGTAGACATCTATTTATACACGGCTCAATAAATGTAATCCATAGTATTCGCATTACAAAAACATAAAAGCTTACAAAATAATACACAGAATTTTACATTTAAATTTATGTATTATATTGTATTTTCTCGTTTCTCAGCATTTCGTAATAGATACATTTCTCAGTATTTTCATATATCTGAAAGCAATCATAATTTATTTTAAACAGAAATCGTTATATTTAGATTCCTACATATATATGTATGTATGTATGTACATACATATGTCTATACATATGTACTTCAGTTTACGTACCTCAAGACAATTTCGTTGGAAAATTCTACCAAAATAGAACTCTCGGTTGGTTAAACCGAATGTATAGTAATACTTTTGCATTTTTAAATTGACCTCAATGTTCCGTTGCACTGTGAATTTTTTTATTGCCACCATTGCGAGCTCGCTAATTTAATTTTTGCTACTCGTTCGCTTCTCTCTTTTGCTTCGACGCCTTCTTTCAGTTTATGGGTTGAATTTTATGCCACTTCCGGTTTATGAAACTCGCCCCGAACATCCCTTTTCTGCTGTCGAACAATTCAATACAACACTGTTGTCAAAATGCAAATGGCACAGATTTGTATCCAACCCACGTTTCTAGCATGACCTAAACTATTCTGTTCACGTGCATAATCAATAAATTAATTATTGAAAATTAATGCTGCAGTTTATTATTATTAAAATAAAATATATGCATGTTAGTCTGTTTTTTAACAAGAGAGTATGCAGTTTGAATTTGAGAATCTGTATCTTCAAGAATCGTGTGTTAAGTAGGGACAAAAGTTTGTGCCTCTCATAAGGAGAGAAATAAACGCCGTGCCATTGGTGCCATTCGAATATTTGTCCCTTTTTAACACACGCGTTTAAAAAAGACTGATACTCAAACTCAAACTGCATACTCTCTTATTACGACTGTTGTCAATACTTCAGAGTACATCAAATGAGTGCAAGTATCTTAAATGATAATAAATTTAATAGTTTATTAACGCACGAATAGTTGAATATTTGCTTATTCATTTTGGGCCCCTCAAAATATTAAAAAATATATATTTAACGACATTTCTTTTATAAAATTCGTTTAATCTGTATTTTTTTTTCGAGATGTAGTTTTGGCATTATTATTTATCCATTTGGCGAAAATCGCCATATCATTAGAAAGAGGATGAAATGAACCGCTCGTATATAATTTAAAATTTTGATGATAATAAAAACTGACCGGGTCTATATTTTATTTTCAAAATTAAAAATCAATTATTTTTAACATTTTATTTCCTAGGATATATTGCACAATTATCACAAATAATATAAATAATTAAAAAAACGACTTATTCATTTCATTCAATTCTGTTTTGTTTCTCGAGCCGAGCGGTCAAAATAGGTTGCCGCTGTCCAAACAGAGAACCTTCAGGAATCTGAAAAACATTATCGTCCTTCTTTTCCGCATCGTCATCGATTTCCAAATCATCAACACTATGAAGCTGTTGATCTTCTGCATTAAATAATATAAAAATCAGATAAAGAAAACAACATTTAACTTAATTAAGTATCGATAAACTAACTGTTGCCATCATTATCCGGAGAAGACTCCTGTCGATTCATAACTCTTTCCAATAATATACGTACATATTTAGTTATATCTTTCGCGTTGTAGTTTATTATTGAATTATCATCATTGAGCAGTACAAACTTATCACGCTCTTTGTCATTTTTGGCAAACATAGTTCTCAATAGATATAAAGCGTTGAGGGTAGCAGTTTCTTCCCAAGCCTATATAAACATACATTTATATCTTAACGCTATTCGATACACACAATGAAAACGAATCAAAAGCATTTATACTTGGTGACAGTCGTGTAAGGCATCCGTAGACAAAGCGCTCTTAATAACATCCAAATTTTCAATCTTCGGATCGACCAAATCCAAAAGTGTAAATATTAAATGAATTCCGCAATTTATTTCACAGCCAAATCTTAAAACAATATTTTTATAAAGATAAGTTTATTCAGATTGTGAATGGCTTAAGCCTTAAGCACCCTAGTGTTACCTAAACACATCTAGCTTCAGTTTCAGAATATCATAACTGGCTTTGTTAATCTTGGAAACGGTATCTTCTAACAGAAGAGCGAGACCTTCGCAAGACGACGGTGGTCTTTCTCTATATTTTAACATTAGTCGCTTTTGAATCAGAATAAATTGCGACGACAGGACGTCCAATGATTTCTAAAATAGCAAAAATCATTCATAAATGCGTAGCAAATTCGATAATATCAATTAACGGTACGATGTAAAATCAAAAGTGCACTTTCAACATACTTCTTAAGGGCCTGTAAACGAGCAACATTTTTCAGCAATATTGACAGCTAATATTGCTCGTCAACCATCCAGCAACATTTTCAGCATCACATGCACAATATGTTGCTCAATGATTGCCGGCAAGTAGTTGCTGTTTTATAATTGTCCAGATTTTGTATTTTCGTATACCGAGCGATATCCTTGGCAATATGGCAATAATACTCGCCAACACACGGCCATACCAGCAAAAGTGGAACAATAGTTGCGGAAAACACGACTATATTTCCGGCCCACATCACTATATTGCAGTAATATTAGCAGAAATGCTTGCCGGCAATACATTGCCGTGAAAATGTTACAAGCACCTTTAAGGGGCCTATAAACGAGCAACATTTGTCAGTAATATTGCTCGTCAACCATCCAGCAACATTTTCAGCAGCACATGCGCAATATGTGGCGCAGAAATGTGTTGCTCAATGATTGCTGTTGCTGTTTTATCATTACCCAGATTTTGTATTTTCGTATACCGAGCGATATCATCGGCAATATGGCAACAATACACGGCCATACCAGCAATAGTGGAACAATAGTGTCGGGAAACACGACTATATTTCCGGCCCACATCACTACATTGCAGTAATATTACCAGCAATACATTGCCGTGAAAATGTTGATCGTTTACAGGCACCTTTACAACCTCAACATTGACGAGCTCCTGCCGAGCAACAGTGTGCTGGTCGATAATGTTCAAAAACGATTGCAAAATATCATGAGATATTCCTCCGTGAAGAGTAACTTTTTCTCCGTCTCTCAAGTGCGGTCGCTTATTGAAATACATCACTAGACGATACAGGAATTGGTTAACGACCACGGCCATAGTTGACACGCTGTCGCACTGTATTCTGTAACGTTGTGAAGATTTTGCCGATATTATTGTGACGGGAGAATCGTCACAATATGGACTAGAGAAAGCGACGACGCCGTTCGATAAACCTAATGCGGTAAACGTTTCAGAATTGAAATCTAAAAAAATGTACACATGTATTAGAATTATGTTGATCAGAATGAAAATTACAGGTAAGGCAAGCTTAGAAAGTTTACCGTTGAAAAGTTCTAATAGATCAACGGTCGATTTGTTCGTCGCCAACGTAACTTTATACTTGGAATCTTTCTTAGGTTGACTCAATCGGTACACCAATTGAAACGGCAACTGTTCTCGCTTCTTCAGAATACGAATTTGTCCCAAAGAGTTGGTGAATAAGACTACAACGTCTATATCGAGACTGCCGATCGGCACTCTGCTGCGAACGTACACTTCCGTTTCAACCGATATCTCGTCGGTTACTTCGGTGATCAGTTGATTCGAATCGGAGCACGTTAACGGATCTTGGGTGACGAAAGTCACCTGCATCAATTCAATGTTTGATCTGTCCAGAGGTTTTATTCTAACGTCGACCTTACACTTGTAGTAAACGTGCGTCTCGGCGTCATCGTCTCCGGAGCGAGGAAAATTATCGTCGACATCGAGATTTTTACCGACGAAGATCGTGAATGGTAATTCTCTTTCAGACGCTGCCTTACTAAGATTCAACTCTGTAATAAATAAAATTGTCAGTACAACATTCAATCGGTATATACGAGTGAATGAAAACTGTACGTGCCGCTTATATCGTTTTGACTGTTTATTACAACTTGAAGTTTTTCCAATTCCACTTGAGCTTCGTCAAAATTGACTTCATTACTGGGCAATGGGGGAGCGGTGAAGAGTTCCGGTTCCGTTCCCAGATAACAACACTTGACTTCTCCGAGATCGGTTAACATGACCAAAGAACCGGCCAAATTTGTGAAAAATCCTCGACTGATACACACCGGCATAAAGGTGAGTTGACAAGACCACAAAAGTGCAACCTGTTCGTATATCAAAAGCGTCGAAGTCTCCGATATAACCATCACCATAAATCGAGCGTTGTTCTCTGCAAATATACATTTATTTAAATGTGAATGTTTAAATACAATTGTGAGGCACGCAAGTGGAACAATATGGTTCTTACCATAATACCAACCGATTAAATAAGCGTACGAACAAATGGGTTCAAAATCAAACTTCTTCATAAACTTTAATAAGCCGTTATCGTTTAAGCAGTATAGGCATCGTTCTCCTAATAATACAAACGCACAAATATTGTTGCTAACCTGTAATACACACATGTAAAACACAGGATGGTCATTGAAAAATTAATAAATTTTTATTAATCATCATTATTTTCGGCCGTTCACCATCCACTGCTTCTTCTCAATTCATCAGCCCATCATCCACTCGGTCTACCTTGCTTTCATTCACATCCTCTCGGATACCATTCCAGTATTTCTCGCGTCATACATTCTTCTCACTATGTGTTCATACGTTCTGCTATATCTGCCACTTTGGTCATACTTCTTACCCATGTACTCCTCGTACGATCTCTTAATGTTATACTGAGCATACATCTTTCCGTGCTCCTCTGTGTGCACTGGATCTTATGTAACATTCTTGAATTTAGCATCCACGTTTCACATCCATACGTCATAACTGGCAGTACGCATCGGTCGTATGCCTTATTTTTTAAGCATAGCGGCATGTTGGATTTAAAAACTATGTTCATTCTTCCAAAAGCGCTCCATACTAGTTACATTCTTCGTTTTATCTCTTCTTCTTTACATCCAGTCATGTTCACCAATTGTCCTAGGTATAAATAATTATCAACTATCTCTACAATATGGTTATCTACTGTGACTAAATTTTTATTAAACATAAAATAACCTGAATTTTTTGCATACTAATAATATTTTCACCGACGTTATATTCCCAATCGGCGACTGGCTTTTTTACAGCAATTGATTTTCCATCGTTGACGTCTGATACTTGTGATAAATTATGATAACTGAAACGAATACAAATAAATAATGAAATAAATCTGTACCCCATCTGTTATACTCTGTCCAACTTAAGAAACATCCTAATCTTGACCGATTTAGAATCGATCTGCGCAGACTAACTGCGTCTGAACCTATGAACTTCGTCATCATCTCGGCATCTTGGAATGAACATTAACGATAACCAACCAGAGTTGTAAATCTAGGACAGCCACAACCCTCTTTTTACTTTATCCATATCGGATAAAGTATTTTGACAGTGCGAAAATTCGACCTCGAGATTTGTATCAGATATCATCCCCTAATCACTGTGTGTCTGTGTAGAATCCTTATAGCTCAAAAACCGTTCATTCTATTATGCTGAAACTTTATAGGTTTATAAGTTTTCTGTCGGCCATTATAATCCATAAGGCTTACAAAAATTTTCGTCAATCGGAATTGGTACTTTCCTTATTTTTTAGTTGATGCTTCTTAAGTTGGATAGAGTATAGGGGAGAATTTGTATAAAAGTCAATTTATGAACGTACGTGAAAGCTTCGATAACCCAATTTGAATTACACGTTATGAAAGCATCGGCACAGTGACTGTAAGACATTTCACCGGGTAACAAAAAATTAGGTAGAAAGCAACTGAAAGTTGCGACGTCTTGCTCGTAAAACATCAGCAAACCGTCTAAAGATTGTACGCATATAAAGTCTCTGTCTTTTACGTTGCCGAAAGGCCCAACGGTGAAACAATAAGCAGCTCTCGGTAATTTATGATCGTACTGTTCCAGAAGTATATTTTGATTACCTAAAACAATAAATGTACATATGTATGTAGTTAAAAATTGATTAAAAAAAAATGGTAAAATTTAAATTGTGCATAAATAGCAAATGAATACATTTACAAAAAATAAGATCAAAAAAAAAACGAAAGAAGGTGATTTTTTTTTTTTTTTAGTACTCATATTACCATATTCAGTGTGACCTTCTTTACTCGATAACATATATACGGAAATGCTACGAGGATGTAACACAGCGATGTGTTCAGAATTTGAACCACTACACATAAAAATCAATTTATACATGTATTTGACTTTCAGTAATCTAAGATTGTATTCACATACATACTATAGGTACTTACGGAATCAATTTCCCCGTATCGATTTGCAAGATCGGTTTATCGGTCATATACTCGAGGACTACGTCCGTGGGTTGATACCCCGTACCCTGAGGTCTGAATATTTGCATTAGTCCATTGGGTGCTCCGAATATGATGATGTCTCCGGAGCCTTCGGGTCCAATCTGTGATATTTTCAAGGAGCCGTTGAATAAATCTACTGCTGATTCCTCGAGAACGCTTCCACTGCTCCACCAATCTTTGGCTTTGAATAAAGACATGTCTAACTGTAAAATGTGTGATTTTAATAAAAGAATCGGTCTTAGTTACGGTTTGTTATGGAAACGTCAAACTAATGTCACAACAATGACAACTGTCAGTGAGATGACCAGTGCTACCAACTTATTTATATCCATGCTGAATTTGTGATGCAGTTTGAAAAAAATGTTTAATTTTAGCTCCCGCACGATTGATTGGGGTATGAGATTTGATACATACTCCCTTATTCAGAATATTTCAGATATCGATTTGTAGCCATTTAAATAGTGATTTTTTTGTAATTTGTTAATCATATTAAAGATTCGCACTTACAAGCGTGCTCAAAATGCATACAATAGTCAACAGCTAAATTCCTAAAGGCTTGGTTTTGCATGTGGCCGTGGTCTGTCTTGGCTGTTGTGGCGGCGGCCACCTTCCAGGCATTTGTCAGGCATCAGGCATCCAGGCACAACAGCCAAGACGTTAGGTTTTTTTTGTATAGAATTCGACAAATGTCTGAAAAGTAACCGCGGCTGCAACAGCCAAGTCGGCTAAGCCACGATCACTTGCAAAACCAAGCCTTTAGCGTTCATTGATCAAATGTTTTATTTAGGGGTGGCAAATTATTTGGAAAAGTACAAAAATGTTTTAAACATCTTTTCCTATCTTTGAGGAATATTAAATATATGTATAATAATTACCAATACAATTTATAAAGACTTCGTAGTGAGAGATGTCAAGGAAATTAATTTTATTTACAAAACAAAATTCAGCTTTGACAGTTTTAGAATTTGACATTATCTGTGCTACGGCCAAATTTTGCAAGCTGTCAAAGTTGAGGTTAAGTTTGGTTGAATTTCGTTGCTCTCATCAATCGTCATGTCTCAACTAACCGGACCAGAAATTACTGAAGCTGATCAGATCAAAACGGTATTCTTCGTCAATTTCAACTGATTTACCATAACCTAACTAAATATTGTAAAAAGCATCATTTAATTTTCCAGTTCAAAGAATTCCTCGTTTCATATAACAAACTTTCCGAATTGTGTTTCACGGATTGCGTCCATGACTTCACTTCCAGGACTATCAAAAAGTCTGAGGTTACAATTTTGATTTATTTTACATATGTAATGTGTACTTGTTTAACATTGCTCTGTTTTAAACGGTTTCGATTAAATTGTAGGATACCTGTGCCCTCAACTGTATGGAGAAATTTTTAAGAATGAACCAAAGAATAACGCAACGGTTTCAAGAGTATCAAATGACCGCTAACGAAAATGCAATAGCCATGGCTCAAAAGATGTAAAACTTGAATGTGTTTAATTTGTTATTTAGTTACATATCTTTTAATGTTTAAAATTAGATCGTTTTAAGACTCCTTGTATTTTACAAGCGCTTACTACACAATACAATACATTAAATACTGGTTTATAGTGAGTTCCTGCATATTGATTTTGTATTGACGTTGATCGATTTGGTTTTTTGCTAATTGATTAAGTGTTCTATTTATGTAAACATTTAATTTTTTGTATTTGTTGAATAAAATGTTATAAATAATCATATTGTTTTTATACTAATTATACCGAAACACCTAATCAATCAGAATTGTCGAAATTGGGTAAATAAATAAATTAGTAAAATATTAAAATTTCTGGCTTACCAAGAGATGTCGGTAATGTAAGGTTTACTGATGGGAGCTTTACTATGGGTACTAGATAATTCACACTTTTATCACCTGATGTTGGTAAATTCTAAAATCTGTTTGTTGGTTTAACCGAAATCTATCTGACCGATGTCAAAACGCTTGTAAAACAAAAACTAAACTGCCAGCCAAGTTTACAAACGGAAACACGTTTTGTTTCATTGAAAGTTTCAATTATTATATTTATATATTTATTTTCTTCCAGTAGCCCACAATAACCAGGAATAAATACACGTTGACTGTCAACGGACAATACTCTAGTATATATAGTATTAATAGGTAAAAAAAAATCCAATATTAATACTGAATACTGTTTTATTCTTTGTAATGTGTAGTATTTTACAATACTGCATCGCCTTATTTTCTATACAAAATAAATAATTCCTTATCATTAGTTAAAAGCTAAATAATATGTAATATTATTTGAACGCAAATTACAGTACATTATCAATATTCAGAATAGTATTCTTCCCTTTCATTATTTTTCGGCCTGTAGTATCCAAAGTTATTTGTACCCTCATAATCATAAATATTACTATTTCCTAATCTGCTATGTTTGTTGTGCTTACTCGAGTGTCCATGATGATTTTTTTTTTGGCGAATAATATATTTGTGCTTGATAACGTGTCCCTTAGGCTTTTTGGACGACTTGTGTTTACCATGCCCTTTATTCTTCTTTCCCTTGGGCTTATAATGAACCATCTCTTCGCTATCACCACCGAAATCACCATGACCGCCATAGTCTTCAAACCCATGATAATCTCCACCACCGTAATGATGATCGAACTCTTCGCCACCCATTGACTTTCCGAAGCTCTTCGACGTATGAATCACAGTTTGAATCACCGGTATCCTGATTGGATAAGGATGAGGTACGTTAACCCTTACTTCCTTCTCGACGTTGTACGGCACGTGTTTTGTTATCGGAATCGGTATATTTTTCACCACCGGATACGGGGTTATTTTTTCAATCGGTATTTGCAATTCTTTGACTATCGAGACTGACACCGGTTTGTACACTGGTACTCTGATCGGATAAGGGTGAGGTACCGGTACCAAAATTGGATAAGGTACTGAAATGTGAAACGGTTTTGAAATTGGATAAGGTACGTGCTTGATTGAAGGGATTGCCACTGGTTTAGTTACATCAATGTGCTCGCCGATGGTTTCAAATTTGGAATTTTCAAAGGTACCATGTGGACTGTAGTCGGAATTGTATTGTTTTTCGTTACCAAACGAGTTTATGAATGGAATATGCAAAGGTTCATGATTTTCGTCGATGTGCTCTTCTTCGAAATCATGATGATCGTTGCCAAATTTGGTATAATGTGAAAACAAGTGTGTATTGCTTGAACTTGTGTCGAGGTTTGTATTGTCGAATTGATTTGCAGATTGGAAGTTTAGATAGTTTTCATGTTTGCCATTGTTGCTGTAATCTTGATTGTTTGTATAGCTCAATGCTTGCCAAGGATTATTCAGAGTGTATGAAATATCGTTATTTTCAAAATTAGTAGCTTTCGTTTGTAAGACAATACATATTACAAACCCCTGAAAGAAAAAATAAATACAATTAATCATCATATAAAGAAGTTCAGTACATAAAAGCTCGTAAAATTCTACATGTAAATAAAGCAATCATAAATTGCAATAACACGTTAATATAAATTAACTGTATGTATGTATGTATGTATAATGCATATGTAGGTATAACATGTGAATTTTAAATTATTTTATTATACTTTTGCATTGATTATTATTAATATTATGCTATTATAATTTACGCGAAATATTTGGGTCATTTAGGCGTGTCCACTGAGCAAAGCGAAATCAATTTCCCTTTCGAATAGATTAATTGTTTTTGCCAATTATTATAATGTATTCCGAAATCATCATCTCACTTTCGCGTAATTGCACACTTTTGTGCGATCATTTCCTTAATTTATTCGCAGTTTAGGTTTAGTCACCTTTGTCAAATTACACATATTTAACGTTCACCGTTTCGGAACATGGGGCCGTACCGCAACTATTAGTTCGTTTTCTATAATATAATGTAATTTTTTTTCACAAGATCACCGATAACATATTTGAATATATCAGACACATAATATTTGGAATTCCATTGTAGGTAAATTTATGATATTTATTTTTAGAATAATTTTCTATGCGACATTATAGCAATTTTTTTTTATATTATTGATTTTCGACAAATTGTTTGAAAAATACTGTGACCAATAAAATAAACATTAGAATTTGAAGATGGATACAATTAGAAAGGGCTATTAAGTACTAATTGCTGATACTTACCAATGATGTGAGAGAAAGTGTAAAAAGCCCAATCAATTGGATTGATTTGATTTATGGATTGAATCGGTCGGATAAACATTAATAATGAAATATCTAATAAAAATGGCGATCCCAGACAGTTCCGGTTTTCGAAGAGGCTATTCCCTGTTCCAAGAAATGTGTCTCGGGACGATAACAATCCCGGATTTTTGTAAGAAATCAAAATTTTTTTTAAATATTAGTATGTACAATTTATTATTGTATTGCAAGTTAGTGCGTGTGGAATTGTCGTATTGCAAAATGAATTTATAGTCATTTCAAGAAGGAACAGATTTACCTTAGTGAAATAGAACCATCAGAACATTTTTATTTAACTATGCCAGGATAAAATGCATCAGTAAACAATGCACATATTTTCTCACTGATGAATTCGCTATGGACATACGAATGGATTGGAAAATGTTGATATCAAAGACTCATTTTTGGGATCTTGTTAACAGTTTTTTGACACAAACCTTTTAATAAAAATACACTCATCATTTAAATATATCAAATTGGCATTTTTAATCAGTCACCATCAGGAAGATGTTGAAGATGTAGATAAAGAGTTAGTTTAAGTATTGTATGTTTTTAATCTTGATGGTTGTGTCCCGGTGTTTTATTTTGAAAACATGGGTGCTCTAAATAAGAAGTTAAAAGTGGCGCCAAATGTAATATAAGTAAATGTCGCCATTTTGTAAAATCGATCCTCCAAAGATTTTCGAATATTTAAATCTATTATTCCTAACAACGATTTTATCGAGTTGGTTTATACACAAAATGGCTACCCTTTAAACTTTATAATAAATGTAGTAATGTTTTAAGTACATACCGTTATTGATAATCGTCGCAACATTTCACAAATTAATGTGTGTTTGTCTTTTTCGTTTGATGTTTAACACTAGTCACAATACACAACTGTTAATGTTCGTGCTACGGTGTGAAATGAATTTTATGATCTGTGCCATTTTATTTTATATATGAAACTTTTCAGAGGAGGGAGGTGGTGAGAGTGCCGCTGAAAAAATCCTCTCTATTCATCTCCCCTTCCTGTTTCCCTATCAAGTTTACAGTGATAAATTAATTATATATATTAATATTTTGACATTAATTGGATCTGTCATGTTAATACAATTTTCTAATTAGTTTGGCATCTATGTAATTTAAATGCGAATTAAAAAACTAGTTTTGGAAAGATTAGTACATATGTATGTATGTACATATGTACATATGTAATATATGAAAAATTGAGCTATTAATCCTAGGAAAGTGTATTATGATATTTTTACCAGAAGAATACATGGAGAATTTGTTTTTGGTGGAATTTTTTGAGTATACTGATGGGTAAAAAAAACAGATCCTGTTTTCAAAAAATTACCTATATGTCCCCAAAACTAAAAACTAATGATGAAAAATTGTATACTTAAAAGTAGTTGTACCACAAAATATTTAATTATTTTTTTATCATTTGCAAGAAAATTTGGTTAAAAATTTAATAAATTAGTATTGTGTATTACGTGCTTGTAAAATAATTTAAATTTAAATTAACTTAACATCTCACGTGTAAAATCAATATAAAAGAGACAAATTTTGTTTACAATATTAATTAAGCGAATAACTTTCACCTTTTAGTATAAATATTAATATGAATAATGCAAATTTGAAGTTCAACAATTTTTTGCTTTTTTGCTAACTTAATGTGTGCCCCGGCATGACCACAGTTGATTAACATAATAATTAATCTTCTGCACCTTTGTAAAATTATTCGTCTCACATAAAGAATTTACTCTCTAATGGAATTTGCGCGGTTATTTTAAAATCACATTGACAAAAAATAGGAGCGTTCACATTAGATTGCCAAATTAAAAAAAGTGTATCACTGTACTATTTCAGATAATGAGGAAAAAGTTATTTATGATTCACGAGATGAATTATAATTGCGTTTAATTGTCATCTCGTACATAATTTACAACTATGTATGTACGTTTGTATTTAATAATGATATAACAGCGCCTATTGTAGATGGTATCGAAAACATTGCATTTCCAATCGTTTATGATAATAATCTATTAAATTGTACGAACAACACTAGAAAGTTAAAAATGTATTAAAACGCTTTGCAATTTTTTTTTTGAAAGGGTAATTAATAAAAATGGTAAATAATTTATTTTCATTCTTTATTGTATTAAAAATATTTTCATGTTTGGAATTTTTAATACTGTATGTGTGAAAAAGTTATTACAAGACCTACATATGATTTACTATAAAACACATTTTTATCCTTTATCGCTCTTTACGTATCTGAAATTTAATTTAAAGGTCATTCAATCAGAGATCTGAAGATGATTTCAGGAAGCAATATCTCAATGAATTATAATTTACAAATAGTTGTTTAGAAAAAGCATAGAATTGGAATGAAACAAATTTCATTACAAGAAAGCAGCCGTTGAAAGAAGTTACACCTTTTTAAGTAGTTTATCTACGAAAAAAAATACTGATTACTTATAACAACAAATTACACATTTTAGACAGCTTAGCTTAGAGAGCTTTTAAAATATTTATGAATAAATTTCGCCATTTTATCGAAATGTACATCTACACTTGAAAGTAACATCACAAAGTTTGAAAAAACCTAAAAAGGAAACCTTTTAAAGTACAATGATATATATAGCATGATGATAATTTTAGAAAAGTAAACATCACATCTTTTAAATTAATTTACAACATTGGAAAAATAGACGGCAAGGTCTTAATACCTAATAAATACATATATTATGGGTTAGAATATTTTAATAACAATCCAAAACACATATATGTACATAATTCCAAATTTTATATACATAGATAGGTATGTAATGGAAGGTATGAAAAAAAATCATATTTTAAAAAGTATACTAACTGGCCAGAAGTATAATTTTATTATTCATCAACAGTACTTATGTACATATGTACATTAATAATATTAACTTTAAGTATCTATGTTCAATTTATGTATACATCGTTATGATTTTGATGTATAAGACTATGTATGTACATCAAAATAACAAATTAACAAAATTATTTCAATACAAAAAGCCATCTATTTTTCCAATTTCATTACATGTTTAATTCTAATGCCAATTCTTTGGTTGAATTCACAACGCAATAAAAATTGACTAAACAGTTTTTACAATAACAATTTGAATAATAAGGGCGGATTGTTATATGTATATATATATTTTTTACAAATAAAACAATAAAATGTAAAAATAAAAATTCTGTTTCACAAATTTATAAATAATAATAAAATATATTCAATATTTATTAATCACAAAAATACATTAGATAATATAATATCATAATAACTACTATCTACCTTTATAAAAGAATTTAGCGCTGATTTTAAGTTTATACACTGCAACTTTATATCGAATTTTGAGCAAAGTACATTTATGTAAAAATTTAAAAAAATATGTAAGTAGTTTCCAAACAAACAAATGTGTACAGAGGATTTGCGATTTTAATTTATTTAAGCAATAAAAAAAAATAGTATAGGAACAATTATTCGCGGATATATTACATTTCATACATATATGTATGTATATATAAAACTTCATTAACAACAAATAAACCAAAAATCAATCTACCGAATGAGAATTTGAATTTTGTCTTACGATTGGTACAGGAAGCGTCGAAAACATCGGATCGAACAAATGGTCAACGTAATTATTCTCATTCGACAGTTTCATACATTCTTCAAGAGTCTTAATAAAAGTATCACATGTGGCACTGAGGGAACTGGCTGCGTCGTCCATTTTCTGAAAATCAAATCAAACAAAAAATACACAAAATGATCAAAATAACACGGACAAACACATTGCAAACGTGAAATACCTGAACTTCGGGACCATTTTTATTATTCGCGGCGTTTTTCACCGACTGAACGTGTTGCATAATAAGATCACAGTACAGCTTCAATTCCGATTTCTTATACTTTAATAAGGAATTCCCTGAAATTGACAATACAATTTAACGAGAACCCTATGTACGATACACAGTATTCGATGTGAAACGTATTCGTATACCGTTCGGTTTGGGATTGATGCAAGCCTTAGCCGTTCCTAAAGCAACGAGCCATTGTTGTCTCTCTTGAGACGTGGCCGCTTTCAAATACATGTGTTGTTCTCCGGGAATGACGATATCTAATCTGGTACCGTCAATAGGATGTACTGTAAAATTCAATACAACCATTAAAGAACATATCCGTAAACATTGTGCCATATGAAACTTGTCGTGTAATCAATTTGTAAACAAAGGAAAATACTGCTTCAAAGGTTAATGTAATAATATAGTCTCTGATAATACAGAGTGGGTACAAAATCCGGTTGTGTTATCAAAAATTTACATTATACTCTGAAACTAATAAAAGTTCATGTCGACTTCATTCTTATGATATGGTGTTTTTATCCAAACGGATGATTATTAATGTCAAAATTAGCACTTGAAAATAAAATATAGAAAAAGCACATTTTATAGGGTAATTTCATACAATATTTTTATTTGTTTTATAATAGTATAAAACGAAGAAATGAACTAGGATGGAGTGCTTTTGGAAGAATGAACATAGTTTTTAAATCCAAAATCCCACTATGCTTAAAAAATAAGGCATACGACCAATGCGTACTGCCAGTTATGTGAAATGTGGATACTGAATTCGAGAACGCTACATAAGATCCAGTTCACACAGAGAAGCATGGAAGGATGTATGCTTGGTATAACAAGAAGAGATCGTAAGAGGAATACATAGGTAAGAAGTATGACCAAAGTGGCAGATATAGCGAAACGTGTGAAAAAGTTGAAGTGGTAATGGGCTGGACACATACTGGAATGGTATCCGAGAGGATGTGAAAGAAAGCAAGGTAGACCGAGTGGACGATGGGCTGATGAATTGAGAAGAATGTGTGGAGTCGAGTGGATGCAGTTTGCTCAAGACAAACAGGAATGGAAGAGGATTGAACAGCTGAAAATGATGAATGATGATATAGTATAAGAGTCTCGAATGATAAAATTCAATGATTTATTGACGCAGAATGGTTTAGAATGTATATGGCGTCTTATTTGATCTACAACATAAAAATGCTTAGGAAAAATTATGCTATATTTGCTAAATTTTGACAATAATTATCCATTTAGAAAAAAACCATCACGTCATTATAAAGAAGAATGAATGCACTTTAAAATGATCTAATTTTCATCACCGTACCGTTGTAAATTTCACACGGATATAAAGTTTTGAACAGGTCAGTTTATTTTGCCCATCCTGTATATTCAACAATATATTTTGATAAACAATACGATACGCATATTAAACGGCATAATGAGTACCGTATAAGGAAATCTAATACTAGCACATTCGAGCCACATAAAATTAACAAAGGACATAGAATGACGTAAGCGTTATAATGTGAAAGTGAATGTATGTATGTATGTATACCGTTGATTTGGCAAGCGGTGAGTTTGAGTGATCCTTTACATCCTTGATTGACGGTATCCTGAGACTTGTAGTAGGATAGTATACCATTTTCCAGGACGAACCATCTCGTCTGCCAGGCTGAAATTGAATTGGAAAAAAACCGGTTCAATACCAGCTGTCAAATAGTGGTAATAAGTTAGTGGGTGAAGATATTTAGAGACAGCTCCAGTAGTTGGTCCACTTCCAGAGCACCCCCTCCATGGTGTTGGTGGGGTTGTGGCCGAAGCAGCGCCTCTTTAAACTCTACCAAATCCAGAGAATCTGACAGCTCTGAAGGCTGAAGCAGCTGCAGCTCAACTGACAGCTGGTGTTTGTTTACACGCGACAATGGCTAGCCATTGCTGACGTATGCAAAACTGCACGCACCTCATTTCCGCAAATGTTTATTTTTGCAAATTAGATACAAATTAAACTCACTGTTGTTTTGAAAATAAAGTCTATGTAGTTTTTCATCGCTATTTAAATTTAAAATCAAATTATAGGAACGAGTGATAGTGTATGTGTAAAGTTCGTATTTCGTATTAGATTTATTCTTTGAAGTACAGCAAATTACATATACATATACAGCAATGTAAGCGATCACGTAGTTGTGTGCGATGAATTAATTGCGTGTGTTCCAGAGTACCTGCTTCCGCAAGTACTTACATTGATGATTTGTCTTTAACCAGTAATTAATTGGGTCATAGTGTTGTCAGTTATGCGTATTCAATAAACTGGCAGTGTAAATCTAGTTTAAGTCTATAGGAAAGTAGTTGTGGTCACCAGTTACAGGAACGGGTGATGGTGTGTGTGTAACGTTCATATTTTCATACAAAGTGGAGTTTCGTATTTTATTTATTCTTTGAAGTACAGCAAATTACGTGTATGTATACAGAAGTGTAAGTGACTACGTAATTGTGTGCGATAAATTAACTGCGTGTAGTCCAGAGTACTGCCTCCGCGAGTACGTCTTGATGAGACGGTGGCTTGATGCGTGATTCGAGTGCCCAGTCAGGTCCGTTTATTGGGATTGTTCTGGGTAGCGTGAGTTTAGCTGACGAACGTTTGTCCGTCTGATCCGAAGCCGGTGTAAGATAACCGGGGCGTTATTGCCATGGTGAGAGCGTTGGGAATGCTGTGTCTGTAAGGCTTTTTATATTCCTTAATTGCCCGTTTGCATCTGTTTTTGGAGGATCTCCTGTTTTAAGACACGTGTTTTTTTATGTGTTTACTCTACATCGTTTGTGACGCATGTTTATACATGTGTATCGACAATAGTCGTGATTGCTACACAATGTTTCCTCTTTTTTTTCATCTTTCCCATCACAATTTTTCCTCTTTAAATTTCTAACCTTTAAATGCAAAACTAAATTACAAAATAGCATAATTTATTATAAATGAAATAGCAAAAAAAATTCTGTGCCAATTTAGTTGCTGGCTATTCATATTTTTTCAATTTAATTTCTAATGTGTCACAAAAGGTAGCTGGCCGTTATTTGCGGTGTTACGGGCAAGTTCGTTGACAAGTATTGGGGCGTGCCGTCAAAATGGCTCGACTCTGTCTGTTTATGTCAGTTTTCTTGCTATCCTACACTATTTGTAAGTATATTTTGAACAAAAATAACCTTATTGTATAGAATACTAACACATTAACGATATTTTGAAAAAAAAAATGAATCTTTCCAAAGTATGGGCGTTGGTAACACAAATCTGACTCATCCATAACCTACAATAATATCATATCACTATGTATAGTCAAGCATAGTATTTACACTCTCTCTCTCTTTTAAACACAACTCTTCTAGAATATCGTTTTAAAAATAATTGATAATTTAAGGAGCTATGCACTAATTGTAAACACTTTTAGTGAAATTTTTTTTATAATTAAAATATACAAACAAGTGTTTTTAGTTTAAAGTTCTAAATGGAAAGAATATGCACCATATGCAAAAAAAAAAATGAACAGTATATTGCCTGTTAAAAGTCAACAGGTGTTCATTATTGGCATATGAGTGGACTGACAATAGCGGTTACAGAAACAAAATAATAATCTAAATTTTGTGATTTTAATTATTATGTTTCAGGTCACGCTTTGGAGTGTTACGTGTGCGACCAGCAGGAGGACAACAACGAAAAATGCACCAAGTCTATAAAGACGTGCGAACAGAACGAGGATGTATGCATGACCGAGATCAGCTGGGGCAGTACTCCATACTGGTCTCAGGGTGCCTTAAAACAGTATTACATATCGAAAAAGTGCGCCACTAAAACGCAGTGTATCAAAACTCGAGAGCGAAACATGCGATATTGCACTCATATATGGTACGAGGATTGGTCGTGCTCCGAGTGCTGCCAGGGTGATCGGTGCAACTATTTCATTATTGTTAGTATTCAATCAATAATCAATAAATACATGTATGGTTTTGTACTTAATTAATTAATGGGTTTTTTTCTTTCTTTTATAGAATGGTAGCACATTGAAGAAATCTAATATCGTGAGCTATGTCGCTCCTCTACTGATGTATTTGTTTTACAAATATTCTTGAAGGAGAGTTTTTTTTTATACAATGAAGAAATAAAAAAAATGACACTATTGTTCTCTGTACCGTAATAATTGTACAAAATAATTTTTAGGTGTATTCTTTTATAATGCAAGATCTGATTTTGATTCGTTGAATGATAATATTAATTCCGTCCATTTTATTTTGACTAAGTATATTTAGCAATCGTAGTGAATGAATTTTCTATTATGTTAGTTGTAAATATGTTGAATATTTTTATTCCTCTGACAATTTTCATATACATACATACCTGAGCAATTTTTATATTATTATACATAGATACGATTATGACTCACGTTTATGTTTAAGCGCAAGATGCTTATTTTGGCGACAAAATATATGATTTTAGATTAAATGTATAACGAATTCCATTTTGACTGTTACTAGTTAAGTTTTATGTATGTTTTTGTTTTAATCGAACTGTAAAAGTTTTCACCGTCCAAATGATATTTTTAACAAAATCTCAAACTATCGATATGTTTCAATTTTTATAGATGTACAATCATTATAAAATGTGCCTCAAATAAATTATTTAAATGTACATTCCTGTATGTCAAATTGTGCCTTTCGAAATAGATTTTTTTTTATATATATATATATATATATAAATTATACATGCAAAATAATTTCATTTTATAAAATCATGAATCAGACCAATAAAAATGATGATTTGTGGTTTAATCTATTTTTTTCTTTTTGAACTAGTTTCCTACCTACATATATACATAAATCGCATATGCAGAGCCACATTTAATCTTAAGGTGAAGCAAAATTTGAGCTTTAAAATTACTATAACATAATTTTTTTCACCAAAATGAAATTTCACTCTTGAACTTAAGGGAAAAATTGATAGACGTTGTGTTTATGTAAGTGCTCTTACCTTTTTCCATCTCGTAAAGCAAAAGAAGAAAGAGAAAAAGGGAACAATGGAAAGAGTACTATATATCCCGCTATGTATGTATGTTACATTCAACGCTTCCACAATACAAGGTATTCCATATATCGCTAAAAGTTTCGTTTCATTGTACCCTTTTACTTTATTCTAATCGGATAAAGTATTGTGATCGTGCGAAATTTCGACCTCGAGATTTTAAACTTATATGTATCATCCCCTGATCATGTTTTCATGATTTCTGGAAAATGTCTGTATGTCGGTCTGTTTGTGTACTTTTTAACATTAACTTTTTCTCCGAAACTATCAAGTCTATCAAGCTGAAATTTCATATATATTATTTTCACGTAAGGTTTAAGAGATACATATTGTGATTTTGGTCAACATCTTTTTTACTCTTGAACGAGATTTAGTTTTTTTTTTTAATTTTTTTCGGCCTTTTAAATATTTGGCATCTTCATAATATTGTAATATTACAATCTTTAAAGCAATACCTAGTTACGAAAAATAAATCATCGAAATCAGTCAACCGGAAGTTTTTTTTTTTGTTTTCTTGTAGAAAAGTCAAAAATCCTGTTACCACAAAATATTTCCGAAACTATGTACTTAGCGGATCAAGTTGTAATTTCATATCTATAGTTTTCACGCAAGGCTTAAGAGATGCTATGATTTTGGTCAAAATCCGCCAACCGGAAGTGGCAGTTTACTCGTGAACGAATTTTTTCGGCCTTATACATCTATCTATCTACATATATAAAAATCAATGTCTGTCTGTCTGTCTGTCTGTTTGTTTGTCTGTCTCTTATAGGCTCCTAAACCACTCAACCGATCGCGATAAAATTTTCAGGACTTATTGTGATCATGCCGGGGATGCTTCCTGTGAAAAAAATCGGGATAAAACGGGAACGGGAACGGGAACGGAATCGGGCATTGCAACGCATGCCGGGTCAATTAGTACATATATAAAAATCAATGTCTGTCTGTTTGTCTGTCTCTTATATGTAGTCTCCTAAACCACTCAACCGATCGCGATGAAACTTTCAGGACTTATTGTGATCATGCCGGGGATGGTTCCTGTGAAAAAAATCGGGGGAAAACGGGAACGGGAACAGGAACGGGCCTACCCACGCGTCAGATAACGTACTAGGAACGGGAACGGGAACGGGAACAGGAACGGGATCGGGAACGGGCATTGCAACGCATGCCGGGTCAGCTAGTGTATTATAAAATTAGAATTCTTATAGCAATGGTGAGTTTAAAAAAAAAAACTCATCAAAATCGGTACGGTAGAAGTGACGGTTTATCGTGTTTCAGTATGCGTTGAAAATTGTCTGTTTCAATTGTTCGTTGCTCGCTACATTCCAGACAATATTCTCCGGCTCGAGCAAAATTTGGTTTTTGACTTTTCATGTTTCAAAAATTTTTTCGTTACTCTTTGTATTCCTCAAATACATACATACATATATGGATAGAGTCATGGGTTGGCCACACACGAATTTTTTACTTTATTTTATTTATAATACAAATATGCACACTCAACTGAAGTGTACCACGATATACCAAATACCGAATATACTAAATACCTTTGCAATGTTTCGGCTGCAAGCACGATGCACTTTAAATGAAATGCATTTTGGAACATACAGTGCTTTTCACGACGGTATTTTCCTTTTTCCAACAAGTATAGTATGGGGGAGTGGACATTGCGCAGCGTATTGAAGTAAACCTCTCACGCCCTCTTTCCTCCCCAATCCACCCACCCATCTACCCACCCATCTACCCACTCATCCACCCACTACTCTCTCATTCCTCTTGGCCAGTGAGATCGCAGCTTCCGTTTGGCTAGGACGTGGGAACGCGTGACTTCAGGACCCAGGCCAATTGGCCGAATCGATTTTCCGCATTTTCCGCTCGTGTGAAAATTCGCCTCGAAATGCGGGGGAAAATCGGTCGTTACCTGTGGTGTTTTTTGCTGACGACGATCGCCGACACTGGTACCATTGTTTGTTTGTTTGTTTGTTTGTTTTGTTATTGTATTCTGTTTGCAAAACACGCCGTACTGCTTATTTGACACGTGCAAAATAAACAAACCGTGTAAAAAATGTTTACGTAAACAGAAACATGATACAGGTCAATCAATAGCGTTGCTTCTGATTTAAATGCATTCTATTATGTTGTGCTTTAAACTATTATCTACATCAGGCGTCGGCAACATATGACCAATTTGATTATTTCAAGTGACCCACTTGAGTTCCGCAAATATATGTAGTATATAAATATAGTGCAATTATGACCAAAGTGGCAGATATAGCGGAACGTGTGAACACATAGTGAGAAGAAATACTGGAATGGTATCCGAGACGATGTGAAAGAAAGCAAGGTAGACCGAGTGGACGAAGGGCTGATGAATTGAGAAGAATGTGTAGTGTCAAATGGATGCAGATTGCTCAAGACAGACAGGAATGGAAGAGGATTGGAGAGGCCTGCGTCCAGCAGTGGATGGATGGTGCACGGCTGAAAATGATGATGATAATTAAATGTTATAAAAGTTCTGAATAGGTCTCTATCATAATAAAATCCATTAAAAATTTGCGGTTTGGCAATTTGTGATTTGCGATCAAAAACTGTCTAATTGTTTTTGAAATTTTTGTCTGCGGTGCATTATACATATGTTTCTCAATATGACTGAAATATTCGCCAAAACTAAGAAGCTAACATTGCTTAATGACCCACTAAAAATTTTGAAATTTATACCCAACACAGAAAAAGATTGCCGACCCCTGATCTGTATAGTAATTGCAGGCCAAATTGATGTACATTTTTCAAGCTATGTACATAGCTGCTAGCTTAAGATAATCCTGTACTTTTTAATATTTAATTTCTTGAACAAGCCTGTATGATTATGTATGATTTTTCTAAAATGAGCCCTCAGCGTCATCGGCTCAAGGGAAACTATTGATTTTATAAAATAAATCAAAACAAATCCTTGAAATATTGACTTATAAAGTTAAAGTGTATTTAATATTTGATTTAAATAAGTGATTTAACGCAGAATTTGACATTAAATTCAAATTCACAATTTTATTATTAAAAAAATTCAATCAATTGAATTGTGATAAATGAAATGTTAAATTCAAAAATACGAACTAAAAACGATGTCACTTTCAAATTTCGTCCCCATTCCACTGGTATGTTTTTTCATAGTCAATAAAAAAACAAAAAAACGAATCGTTTAAATTGCAATGCGACGCTTTTATTACATTTAGGTTTTTTTTATGTTCAGAACGAGATTCATCACATATAAAATACCGGTAGAATCACAATTTTCCCCGATATTCCCCGGGAGAATCAACTCGTCGCTTCTGTTCGACAGACAGACGTATTAATCTAATATAAAAGTTGGACTCGGTGCACGACTTTTGCACCGTTTGTATATATGTATCTATCCTCTCCGACAGTATCGTTGAAGCGATTTCCTGACAACGCTTAACAGATTTCGAGCAATCCTTATTTTTCTCCGATTCGATAAAGAATCTTGTCGCTCGAACTTCCGTCGAATACAAACTCAACTATAGAAGAAAAAAGAATCCAAATTCAATTTTCTCGGTACTTGTATAGGTATTCAAACCGTAACTGCTGAGAAATATCTCAATTTCCGGTTGAACGCTGGTTTTAATTAAGTCAACTTCTGCGACGACATACTCTCGAGAATTGAACGTAAGGCTTAATAACGCGCTATTAAGTTGGCTCGTTTAACGACAATTTTCCGGTGATTGCCGTTAATACAACGAGCTCGTTAATCGACCGCTCGGCTGAATAATTAAAGCTTTTCACTCGGTCGATGCTTGGGAGTATATTTTTTTCATTTTAAATTCATCCCATCTAAAATTCTACCGGTAGTGTCGTCAATCATAAAGACCAAACTAAAGAATGCCTATATTCGTTAAATTCAAAAGTTTAAAAAAATTAGATATATTATTATAATTGAGTCGCCTAGTTCCAAATCCCGATAAGTCCACAATATATAAAAAAACGAGGATAAAATATTTTCTGGTTCTAAGAATGTTTTCAAACGATGCCTTATACTTGAATTATTCCAAATACCGCCAAGTGCGGCGTAAAAAAATATTGAAAATCAGTGTTAGTTCCAAAAACTGACAATTGCACTATGATAAAAGCTGATAAAAGCCATATTTAGAAACAAACAACGATAAGTCCATGTTTCTAATCTCAATATTTTGTTTAATATCAACAAAATTAAGTTTAAATGAGTTTAAACGCCATCAAGCAATTAAGTCTGTAGCAGAAAAACCGCGTTTGCGAACAAGTGAGTTTTATGGACTTATCGGGATTTGGAACTAGGCGACTCAATATATATAATAGCCCTGATAATCATATTGTAGAGATAGTTGATAGTTATTTATACCTAGGACAATTAGTGAATATGACTGGATGTAAAGAAGAAGAAATAAAACGAAGAATGAAACTAGGATGGAGTGCTTTTGGAAGAATGAACATTGGTTTTAAATCCAACATTCCGCTATGCTTAAAAAAGAAGGCGTACGACCAATGCGTACTGCCAGCTATGACGTATGGATGTGAAACTTGGACGCTAAATTCGAGAATGCTACGAAAGATCCAGTGCACACAGAGAAGCATGGAAAGATGTATGCTTGGCATAACAAGAAGAGATCGCAAAAGAAATACATGGGTAAGAAGTATGATATAGCAGTACGGGTGAAAAAGTTGAAGTGGCAATGGGCTGGACACATATCGAGAAGAATGGATGGCAGATGGACGCGAGAAGTACTGGAATGGTATCCGAGAGGATGCGAAAGAAAGCAAGGTAGACCGAGTGGAAGATGGGCTGATGAATTGAGAAGAATGTGTGGAGTCAAGTGGATGCAGATTGCTCAAGACAGACAGGAATGGAAGAGGATTGGAAAGGCCTTCGTCCAGCAGTGGATGGTGAACGGCTGAAAATGATGATGATGATGATGATGATAATAATAGCCCTATTCCGTCTGTCTGTCTGTCTGTGTGTGTATGTGTCTGTCTGCTGATAATGCTCGCCTCGGTAAATGATTAAGAAACTAGAACGTCGCGCGAGTGGGATTTGAACCCGGTATCACCCGTTCGGAACATTGAGCGCTTACGCCGTGATCCAAACTAGATAATAACGGGCCTGCTTCAATTTGACTATATAATATCTTAATAGGCTCGCGACTTGTATTATAACCATCTATGCAACAACACAAAAACTATTAAATACACATACACTCACCCACGCAAACATCCGTTGATATTCAACGGGCTTACACTAGTTATGTAATATTTGCAAACAAACTGGAAGCTATTTGAGGACAATATGTTTTGAATTGAAAAAAATATGTGCTAAATTTTTATGATAATTTGATTTGTCTCATTTCGAACTACATATATATAGATTTTCCATATATGTATGTATGTATGTATGTATGTACAAGTCATTAATTTCACAAGACAAGCTGTAAATATATGTGATTCTAACTTTATTGAACACAAAAGTGGATCAAGTCCAGTGCGAATTTCAGTTACAAAGCAATACAAAACGAGCGTGTACATACATATTCAGTATTTTCGATAAGTGAAAAAAAAAACGGCAACTACATAATAATTAATCGGTCCAGTATTTAAATCAATAAACGATCAGTAAATACAATGAATATCGACCGTTTTTATATAAATTTACTTACCGTTTGGTATTAATCACTGACCATTTAATACACGGGTTCCCGACCTATATTTTTTGCCTTTTTACTTTATCCTAATCGGATAAAGTATTGTGATCGTGCGAAAATTCGACCTCGAGATTTTGACTGATTTTTTTAAATATATCGGGATCCCGGGTCACTTGGCTTTTATAAAAATGGGTCTCGCCACTCGAAAAAGGTTGGCAACCTGTGAATTTTCAATATATTTACTGATCAGTGTGCACTAAACCTTTTATTAAAAATTATTACCATTTGGTTAAAATAACTGACCGAAAATCGGAAAAGTGACCCAATAACCACAGACCAAAAAAAAACTATTCATTATTTTTTTATGTAAACGCTCAGCTAAGAGCGATATTACACTTGGCCACTTCACCAACAACCAGATTTTTTTTGAACCTCGACAACCAGATAGATATACAGGTTTAGATGCTACGTATTACACGATGCATTTCTCAGTTGCATAAAAATCTCTTGGAAGTCAATGTTCGACGAAAATAACCTTCACCAAAAACCCTTTTCTGACCTTTTTTTTGCATCGTCGTACTCAATTGTCAACGCAACGCAACGTCAACGCAATCGTTTCGAAAAAAATGAAATTCAGAAAGAAATATGAGAGGTTGAATTTTATATGTTGTCTACGTCTACCTACTACTACATAGAGTACCTAGTTTTCGTATAGCTTCCTAGACCTATTTTTTTTGTTTGAAGATTATGAGATGAGCAGGTGAAGTAAAATGTAATAAGATGCTCGCCACCGTCAAAAAAAATCTGGTTGTTGGTGTGGTTGCTCAGTGTAATATCGCTCTAAGTACACAATAATTACAAAACTAATGTCATACTTCACAAAAGTGATTTTTTATTTTTTATTTAAGACATACAAAGGCTTTTTGAATTTTGTTGAATAGACCCGACCCGCTCTTTATGTATCTAGCTCGTCAAAGTTGTGATGGGATTATAAATATAGAGCAAACGCGACCAAGCGAGATACTGACACCCCGGGCATATTATACAGTATATTTAGGTATATATGTACAGTATAATACAGTATATTAGAGTAGGGGTGTGGGGGTATATAGTGACCTACCTACGCTGGCATCCTTGTATCGATCGTTTGACTTGCCTAGGACTAAAGCTCAGCAACTATACATATATGTATGTATGTATAATACCAACGATATGACAATATACACATACATATGTATTTTCAGAATTCCTGTAATAAAATTTTACGTTTTCAATTTTTAACATATTTTTTTAACGAGCTCGCTCTTGTAACAATGAACACCTCCATTGTTATCGAGTAAACAATGCTCAGTTTTTTCCCTTACATTTACAGGCAGTGCTCGCTTATCGAAAAAGAAAAACAGTATTTTTTCATACAACCAATCATTCAATGGTAAAAAGACTGGTTTCTTAACGGTTTTTCAGAAATGGTCAATAATGGTAAGTCTTCTTATAGTTGGGTTGAGATTAACAATAACGCTAAAACCCCCCCCAGCAGACGTATCTAATTATTTAATTACAGGTGTAAGCCCGTTGAATATCAACGGAGCGTTCTCATCACCCGTACTGAAAAATAATATTAAATTTAATAGTTTTTTTATAGTTGTTGCATAGATGGCGCGTTATAATACAACACGTAACAATTTAGCAAAGTCGCGAACACTTTAAAATTTAATATTGGCCAATAAGCACGATTCCTCCCAACCTGGTGATACCGGGTTCAAATCCCAATCGCGCGACGTTTTGGTTTTTTAATTATTCACAACAACGTAACAATTTAGCAATGTCGCGAGCCTATTTGATAGTTTATATTGTCGAATTGTAGCAGGCCCGTTATTACCTCGTTTGGATGAATGCGTAAGCGCACCCCCTTCCGAGCTGGTGATCTCGGGCTCAAATCCCACTCACGCGCCGACGCACGGTTCGTGTCTTTTATAATAATTTACCGAGGCGAGCGTTATCAGCAGACAGACGGATTTCGGCTATTATACATATAACTTTACTATTTATATTATAATTATTAGTTATTATACATATACTAGTGTAAGCCCGTTGAATATTAACGCCCGCTGAATTTTAAATTACGTAAAGCGCTTTGTTAATAGAGATCCCCAGTAATTGATCGCCCCCACGGTTGTAAGTGACAAAAAAAAATAGTTTTCATAACGCCATCTATGTATTATAGCAATCCCGTAGTATCGATAGTATCGTTTTTTACTATTTATATTATAATTATTAATTATTATATATATAATATAATTATAATTTTGTAAGTGATTTTGTAAAAATCAAAAAACAAAAAAATATATAATAGTTTTTATAGCGTCATCTATGTATTATTAGCAGAGTCCTAGTATAGGTAATGTTTAAAAAAAAAAAGGACCTACTCAACAACGGGCCGTGACGTATGCGTTAGCGTGATAACTCCCGACCTGGCGTCCCGGGTTCGATCCCCACTCATTCTGGTTTTTTTAATTATTTTTCCTCATTTCCTATTTATTTTAATTATAGATAATGTTTTAAAAAAAAAGGACTAAATCGACCTAGGGGGATAGAGTATAGCGTTAGCGTGATGACTCTCGAGCTTGCGGTCGTGGGTTCGATCCCCCACTCGTTCTGGTGGTTTTTTAATAATTTTTCCTCAGCGAGCGTTATCAGCAGACAGACAGACAGACAGACAGACGGATTTCGGCTATTATATATATACATATATATAATAATTATAATTTTCTAAGTGATTTTGTAAAAATCAAAAAAAAAAAAAAGATAATAGTTTTTATAGCGCCATCTATGTATTATTAGCAAAGTCACGACCTCATTCGTAGCTAATGTTTTAAAAAAAAAAGGACAAAATCGACAACTGGTGATGGTGGATTAGCGTAAGCGCGTTCCTCCCGAGCTAGCGTCCCGGATTCGATCCCCCACTCGTTCTGGTTTTTTAATTATTTTTCCTCAGCGACCGTTATCAGCAGACAGACAGACAGACGGATTTCGGCTATTATATATATAATAATTCGATTTAAAAAATGTGCAGAAAGCAGTCCTTCTTGCATTGCACAGGGTATAAATCGGCGGCTTCGGAACCCCGTGCGGCTCTTTGTATGAAAACCTGCGCGAAACACAAAACGTTGATACACAATTTACACAAAATCAAAATTAATTATATTTCTACATATGTATGTATAACTACGAGGCTATAAAAAGCTTTAAATCGTTTTTCAATAATACTTTTTAGTAATAAACTGTCGAACATTAAAACATTATTATATCATGAAGCTTATTTCTTATTCCTATCCATTTAATTAATATACATATAATACATATATATGTATGTATGTTGCGGCTCCCAAGCTTAACAATTTTTTTAGGTTAAGGTTTAAGGTAAAAATATAAAAAAAATGTAAAAAATCAATTTTTACGATTTCACTGTCCGTTACGCGAGCACTGACAATGTTTTATCTTCTAGTAACGAGCTTATCCCCCAATATATCCTGCTACCAGTGCACAATGTACACAAATCAAGAATGTGGTCCTGAAACAATTCTTCCATGTCCTTCTTCATCGGATAGATGCGTCACACATATCACCAAAGACAGTAAGTCATTGAATTGAAGAGATTGAGTGCAATATTTGTCTTTTTTTTCGTATAAACTTGATTTTTTTTTTTTTTTAGAACAACAAGGCTTTGTGCTGAAACGGGAATGCGGTTTGGGTCCTTGCGACTTTGACGATGAGAATATAAACCGTGGTTTGGGTTGGAACGTGTGCGACAGGACCAAGGAAGAGTTCTTTTGCGTATTCTGCTGCAAGGAGAACGCGTGCAATAAAAATGCAGCAACTCAACTGAAGCGGACCGATACTGTATTGCCGTTTTTATTGTGTTTATTTTTTTATTTTTGTTAATAAACGAACTTTAAACTGTTGCTGTTTCGTTCGATCTGCGTTTCGATCCTTTGCCGATTTCTATTTTGACAAGGATACGATCAAACAGTTCGAGCAAATTAAAGTTATGTGATTTTGAACAATACTTCGTACACTACAAAGTTCAAACTGTTAATGATTCTTTGATAGTTCAATAAATCAATTCTAAAAATTTTATTAATTTTTACTGACCTCTTACTTACAAAAGTCAAATATTTCATACAAAAGTTCAAAAACAGTTCTAATGACTAAATGTTTGCAACACATATAAAGTTGAACTCAACTGATTTAATAAAGCTTGCATGTCTATCGGTGATTTTATAATGAAACACAATAGAATATGTAATGTTACACTATAATACACGAGTCAATGAGAATAAAATCGATATACTTTCATCAGCGCTTCAGTCACAAATACATATTTCAGCACAAAACACCATCTAGGTACAAAATGGCGTATATTTACAACTTTTGCTTTTACATGTCCTTAAGATTGGGCTCAATCATTATTGGAATCGTTTCCTTAGTGAGTATCTTATATACATATGTATGTATATCAAAGTCAATATAAGAATATATTTATTTAAATAAAATATTAATCATATTACGTACAGATTCAAGGATTGTGCAAAATAATCATATTTTCAATCGCCGTCACCGATTTGGCTGGTGTTTCAAAACAATTAAAATGGTGGAAAGAAACTAACAACTTAGTGTTTATGGTGTCCATCGTTGAATCGTTAATGTTAGGTAATATGTCACAAAACAATACATATCCGTAGTGTGTGATAAATTAATAACATTCGTTTAAAAAATTGCAGATCCGAAAAATATTATGGTTATGCTTTTGATTTATTCGTCATTTTATACGTTGTGTTGCATTTTGTTAATATACGGTGCTTATTCGGTAAGTTATTGTGGTTTTTTCTGTCCAACCTAAGAAACATTCTAGTTTTAAACGATTTAGAATCGATCTGCGCAGACTACCTGGGTCTGAACCAATGAGCTTCGTCACCTTCTTGGAATAAAAATTAGCGATGACCAACAAAGTTGTAATTCTCGGACTGCAACAACCCTTTTGTTTTAGTTGCGCGATAGCAAGGTGCTTCTTAAGTTGGACAGCATATAGTGTTCTGAATCTATGGGTGTGTGATGTCATTATTTGATCACATTATACAACGTTTATTTTATATCCAGTTCAGGACGTTCATGATTTATCCATACGTGTGCATAGAACTGATTCGATTGATCGCTGTATTCGCTTTACACGTCATCAGCATGATGGTGATCAAGGAAAATATAATAAATTTGGGTCTTCTTATTGGGTTGAGTGTCTTTGGCGGTTTCATACTACGTAAGTTAATTTTAGTGTGATCAAAAGTATTTTTGGTTTAATATGTTGTTGTACTTTGTATTGGTATTGTTTCAGTTGGACTATTCTACACGTGGTTTTGTACGTTGAATTTGGTATTGGTCATTAAGGAACTAACGAGAGAAATAGAAATAATGGACATATCTAATTTTCCACAAAAGCCCGTACTGTTACCCGACGTTTATACAATTAGAAATAATTACACTTTTAATTACTAAATTGGTCCTGTTGAACTCGTTGCAATTTAGTCCCTGATGCGTGGTCTAAATAAATACATAAACAGATACTGTAACTCGTACTGTACTCTCTTGTTAAACGAAACGTTCATCTTTCTTTCGTTAAAATTAGAAAAAGTATATTGTTTTGATTGTATGTATGTACATACATACATACATACACTAGGGTGGAGCGAAATTTTTTATGTTTGAAAATCAAAATGCTTGGTTTTGGAAAAGTTGCTGCATAGGTAGGATACAAAACAAACGGTGTAATTATTATTTTTTATATTTTAACTCTTTATATTGCCTTAATGGAGTCAAAAATTTAGAAGAAATGTGTTTTTAGCTAAAAGTGGAAGGTTCATGTAGCGTTATCAAAACGCAGATAAATACATTTCTTGCTGTTTATCCGATTTTTAAATAGTTGGAATCTTTCAACACTTTTCTTCGTTATGTTGACTTGGAACTGAATGTTGAGATCTTCGTCATTGTATCAAATAATTTAAAAAAATATTCATTTTCATTTCAAAAACTTTTCGCGACCCACCAAAAATCGACTACCACAGTTTGGGAGCCGCTGTTCTACTGTACAAACTAATATAATTATATACTTTCTGTATGAAATAGGAACAAAATAATTTATTCTTCAACATCACTATCATTTGTTATAAACTAAATTATGGCTTGACATAAAAAAATCGATAATAATTTTAAAAATACATATTTTTAATACTCAATAAATCATTTTAACTTTGAAATTGTTATTTTATTCATTATAAAGCAAGTTTTCAGTCTCTAGTGATAATTATCGTCACTGTACTACAGGCCAATTGCCGTAACCCTCACTTTTCACCGTAGTGACATTTTGATGGAAATGGAAATTTTTTGCATACCCTTACATGAACTGGCCAAGTATCATAAATCCCAAAAATTATTTCATACCAAAATAATTCAAAAATAGTTATTAAGCCATTTGTAACCTGATAAAAAATATTTTAGACCAAATACTGTAACCCTCTAAAAGTCTAAACGTATGTATGCTATCACTGTGTAGAAATGATAATGAAACTTGTTGTAGTTTTTTAAATAATTTTATGTTATTACAATAAATATTATTTTGATTTTTTGCACATAACTCTTACAAAGTGCTTAGCGTAACCTCGTCTTTTTATGAAAAACATTAATAGTTAAATATTTACTCATCATATCATTGCGAAATTATTAACAGAGCGTTTAAAGGCCGTTTTCAATCAAATATGATTGATAATTTTGATTAATATTAAAATAAATCCAATACCTACAATCTTTTTCACTTCCTAAATAATTTGATAAAAAAAAAGGAATAATAATAAAACTACGCTGGGCTGATGTTGAAAATGTCAACATCAGTCGACAACGAATTAAGCAGTTTAACAATATGCAATAACACTTTAACAATATGCACCTGATTGCACAATATGTGCCAAGCTCAAGGTTAATACGATAATATTGCACCACAACTGGGTGTAATTGACTCAATTGAGCTCCCGTGATTCACAATTACAGAGCTACAGGATACAATAAATTGTCATCTTGAGTAAGTTGAACGCCCAACCCGTTGCATGTATCATATAAATTAAATTATATTGATTAAAAGATTAGAAAAATTGGATGGCTTGGCAATAATGTGAACTTTAATTTTAAGTAGAAAAAGTAAGGTTTTAGTCTATAATACAATTGTCTTGCCACATCTGGTTTATTGTGCCACTGTACTTAATATGTTCAGTGGCCAAGATTTAGATAAAATGCAAAGGTTACAAAATAGAGCTATGAGAGGTATTTTGAATGTTGGTAGGCTAAAAAGTATTAGAAGTATGTTAGATGAATTGGGATGGGTGTGTATTAGAAATTGTTTAAAGTTAAGCACATTGTCTTTTGTTTATAAGTTAGATCATAAGTTATTGCCAAATTATTTTAAGAATTATATCATTAGAATTAGTGATATCCATAGTTATTGTACTAGAAATAAGAACCAATTAGTTGTAGGTAGAGTAAGGAAAACAAAGACAGCTGGTGGTGTTTTTCACAGGGGTGTATTAATGTATAATGCCCTCCCGGAGTGCGTCAAGTCTTCTAAGACCATAGATGTATTCTTGAAAAGTGTGAGGAGACACCTCTGTGGGAGATAGTAGTTATTTTTTTTTATTTTTATTTTTATTTTACAAATTATACCATAGTGACATAACAGGTTTCCCCAATTCGTCACTATGGCGAGACATGAAAAAAAACATTATATATAAAATAATGGTAGTAAAAAAAAATATATATATGTATACATATATGTATAATCGAATTACATTAAATTTAAATTAAACACAATTAAATAATAATTGGAAAGTATTAATAATAATAAAATTAAATAATAATAATAATAGAATCAAATTGAGAAATGCATGAGAAATGTGGCGATCTGATGGTGCGTAGCGCAAAAAATATCCAAATGTTGCGCAAGTGAATTGAGGCATTGAATGGCTCGAGCAATGGGCGAGTCAGCAAGGACACCGGTTCTCGCTCTGACAACCTGAAACAATTGACGCGTACGCAACTCCCGGAAGTGTGCAGGAGCCCACAACTTCATCTCCTCGAGGATTGGTGGGTTGCATATGTCACCTCTCAATAAATTACAGAAGTGATTCACAAGGAGTTTATCCCTACGAGATGACAGAGTGCTGTATCCCAATGTACCTAGAACAAAAGCACTAGGATACAGTGAGGGATAGTAGCCGTATTGTCTCATGTATAGGTATCGGAGAAATTTCCGCTGAACTCTTTCAATCTGTAAATTATACTTGACTTCTCTGGGATTCCATATAATAGAACCAGATTCCAAGATGCTGCGGACCAAAGTGTCATAAAGAAGGCGTAATACCCTCATATCATTGAAATGATGAGCATTACGCACGACGAATCCTAGCATCTTTGACGCCCTGTTACATATGTCTGAGATATGCACCACAAACTTCCACCTGCTTTCAAACGTAATCCCGAGATCACTTGTGGAAGGTTTCATTTCTAATATATTTCCACCAAGACTATATGGATGTACTAAAGGTGCAAGAGATCGGGAATAAGAAACGACATGACATTTCTCTATGCTAAATGGTAAATGGTTATCAGATGCCCATTCCCACAGCGAATTTAAGTCATTTTGCAGAGCAGTGAAATCTGCTGTCGTTCGAATATCTCTGTACACCTTGAGATCATCAGCATACAATAACAGATTGGAATTAGAAATGACTGTATGGATATCATTAATAAATATAAGAAACAATAATGGACCCAAATTGGAACCCTGTGGTATTCCAGAGAATGTGGGATACACATTGGAATATTGAGATTCATATTTCACGAATTGACAACGCCCACTCAGATAATCAACAAACAATTTTGTGATATTATATGAAAAACCGAGATCAAACAATTTACGGATAAGAATACTATGATCGACTTTGTCGAACGCTTTTTTGAAGTCAGTATAAACCACATCAACTTGAACGTTCGAGTCCATCGATTTCGTGATGAAGTTGGAGAGAGACAGGAGGTTAGTTGTTGTAGACCGGGCGGGGCGAAAACCATGTTGTTGGTCAATGAGAAATGGTTTTACATGATGTATAAGTATAGTGTATAATGTGTAATAGATTTATGTAGTTGTTATAAATATGTAATAGATGTAAGTTAAATTAGCTAATTAGCTAATATTATATAAAATAAATAATTTATTTGTAACTCTTGTAAGTTTACCATGGAAGACGTATGTACATACATACATAGAACCTAATTTTGGTCTTGGTCAGTGTATTTTTTAAACAGTTACTTGATAAACACAAATCTAATTCGTATAAGCAGGACTAGACATATGTAAGATCATATTTTACAGTCGTTCTCGTTTGCTCTTCATTTCCTGTTCATTTTATTCACAAATTATTTGAATTTTTTTTGAAAAGGCGCCAAACATTCGTCGCATACACAAGAAAAATACGATGAGCCGGCCCTATGTACATACATACATACATAATATGTATGTACAATGTATAATAAAATTTGTTTTGTTACTATGGTTACGTATGTATAGGTAAATACAAACATTGTATAATGGCGGAGTTGCACTTGATAGGAGAGATCAGCGGAGCGTCTGGATTCGGTGATAATTCCTTATTTTGCCGATACAGCATTCAAGGAGGTAATTCACCACACTGTTCCACTTCCAATTAACCTTACTTCAACAAAATGTATGCAGCCAAAAAATATATATAATAGTACTTTAAAACGTAGGCACTTCATAATGAATCCATAAGCATCTGAAGAAGAGTTTTTGTTTCACTCCAGGTCCAAATTGGAGAGTAATATCAGGGAATACAGAAGGCCAAACTTCAGCAGATTCACCCCTATATGAAGGTCCAGCCATTTGGTCCCACCCCATAGATATACATTTCTCCAGCAAAGGCATACAGGGTGAATATCATTTCATAATCAATACATATGTACATATGTACAATACATTACAATGTTCAAAAGCGCTTATTGCTATTATAGGTTGGCCAAAAATACAGTTGCAAGTTTACTGTTTGGATTATATAGGTCGTTATTGGATTAAAGGTTACGCTGTTACCTCAGTTCCTTGTTCGCCGGGTCTTCACGTGATTGAAATTCCTTGTTGGGCTCCAACTTCTACGTCTATCTATGAAAGAGTATCACAGTATTTCTTGGGAGGTGGAAATCAACTGTTAACACCAGACGTGTTGTATACTGGAAAGGATAGGTAAATTTATTTCTATACTCTGTTCAACTTAAGTTGGATGGAATATAATAAGTAATGAGGCAACTAGTGCTTTGAACTATATTTTCTGTATTATTTTTAGATATAAATTGAAAACCCATTCAGAAGGTGTAGTAAAATTACAATTGGAAGTGATTTTGAAAGATTTTATTCAGTACGGTGTTGAATATAAATAAAATAAATTGCAAATTTACAATGAAAAAAAGTTATATTAGTAAATTTTTGGTATTGATACTAATCAATACAAGCTCTTCGAGTAGTTCTGAAAAGATTTCAAATTCAGATACGGTTACCGAAATAATATCTGAAGGTGACGTCATAGAAAATGAAACGACTACTACTACAAACTATGGAAATTTCAGTTCATTGGAAAATGTCACCGAATTGAATATCAATGATGAGGATGTAACGGAAATGTTAAACGTCTCATTGACGACAATTTTACCGATGACGACGCCTAAGCCCGAGATTAAAGGTTCAAAAGCATGGAAAAAGTCTCGTCGTAAAAGTACTGCATCTAACAATTGCCATTGTGACTTGAAGGTTAAAATAAATCAGGTTAGATTAGACCGGATTAGGTTAGAATGTGTAAAATTAAATGTGTTTTTATTCTTTGTAGACATGGTCGTGCGATGTTAATTGTTGTTGCGATATGGATTGCGATGAATCTGACAAACACATTTTCACCGAATGCCTCAACGATGTAAAGTTTGTGATGAATCCAAATTTAGAATACTGTAATTCGAAAAGCTACGATTCCAATGAAAAATCTCCTTGGGCCGTCGATAAGAAATCTGGTAGTTTATTTTGCATTTACAAGGAAAATCTACCTCCAATTTTGTACACTGATCATTACGAGGTTTGTATACATTTAATTTGTGCGACACGACGGGAGCATTTTAAACATTTAGTGTTTCGATAATTACAGTTTTTTATCATTTAATAATTTTCAGATTATAAAATCAGCAGATGAAATCAACAAAGTGGCAAAAAGTCGCTATTCTTGGCCTTATTTTGCCGATGGAACTGATGTAATTTTTGACTATTCAAAACCTTACAGTCACAATGATGACATATGGATATTGATGAATTCAACTCTACAATTTTTTGGTATATTATTCACGTTACTTGCTCACTGTTTTATTTTCATAGAATACGATTAAAGAATAAAACTTTTTTTTAGAATTTCCATCCAGTGGTATAAATATATTTTGCAATAATAGAAAAACAATAAAGTATCTTGTCAATCAAAAGTCACACTGTCTTAGTAGATTTAACGAATCAAAGATTCATACTATTTATAAAAACTATAAAAATATGTATTTGATTTCATCACCAACTGCCTTGAATGAAACTTGGATCAATAATGTAAAGGTAAATAAATTTGTTTTTACTTTTCTATTCCAGTCGATTACTTGCCTTTACTATTAATATATACTTTTAATTTCAGGAATGTCCGTTGAATGTGTGCATACCTTTTGATGCTTACCTGTGTGATTTATATAATTGCTCATTGTTAAATGATTCAAATTCATCATCACAAGAAGCAACAAATACTGCAGATATAATTGTTTCCATAAGAATGCAATTATTCAGCAACGGTTCTCAAGGTTTTACTAAAATTAAATTATACTTTGGAGTATCAAACGATTCTTACACCAATGTTAAATATATAGAAGAACAATATGATATAACCCATATTTGGATTCCGAAAAATTCGTCACATCATACCAGATTTCTAAGTGGGAGCTCGGGCTATGGGAATTCAATGCCAATCATCACTGCTAAACTAGTGAAAACCAAAGTCGGAAACAATACAGATCTGGTTGATTCGTATGATTATTTCTTATTTGAAAACTCTTATCCTCTACGAAACGTATTATATTTTCCGGAAAATGTTGGAGGTGAATGTGTCATATCAAACATAACTTACAATGCAATATTGTTCAATGAAAATATCGCAGCCACTTGTAAATTCGACCACACTTTAAATATGAAAAATGAAGATGTAGTAAATGCAACTAACTTGTGTTTAGATATTCAAAAAAGTATACTTTCATTTGTGCCGTACAATTATGGGTATGAAAATGCTTCAAAATTGTACATTTCAATAAAAGGAAATCCTTCTCAAGACTCGAGAGACTGGATTGAAATTGTTTCTAACAAAGTCTCGTATGCTATCACAGGAACATTACAAGACACAAACAATACGTTGATTTGTAGTAATTTAATTAGAGATTTTTCGTACGAGTTTATTTATGCTCGTTTAGATTCCGACGATAGCTCAAAAACAGTTAAATTGTTGGGAGTTGGGATGAAACATTCACCCGATGATACTATAATGTTCGCTGTAATGAGTGATAAGATATCAACAGATTTATCAGTTAAAACTATGTTTTACGATGTTACTGAAATGCAAAATGTTGAATATGCAAAAGGACCACATTTTCACATACACTTACCAAATGACTTTTTCTACCCTTTTACCTATAATTCGGGTGTTTCGTTCGATATAAATGAATTAATTATTTTGAACTGTTTATTGTATTATGTAATGTATAAGAATTATTTAATTTGAATGATGTAAGTATTTTAAATCAAGTATGAAATATAAATTGAGATATATTTTTTCAATAATTATTACTTTTATTGTATACCTTTCCTTAAAATTAAATGATTAACTGCATTGAATTAAAAGATAAAGCTCAACTTTTGTCTGGTTTAACCTAACATCTATCTATAATTAATTGAAAATAAATAGACTTTCATAAGCTAAGTAATAAATAATCGAGTTTCATTTGCTTCTTCCACTTTCTTTTTTCTTATATAGGACAAGAACATATTTTTGGCTTTTAATATATAGTATAAAGAAGAAGATATAAAACGAAGAATGAAACTATGATGGAGCGTTTTCGAAAGAATGAACATAGTTTTTAAATCCAACATCCCGCTATGCTAAAAAAAAAAGACACGCAACCAATGCGTACTGTCAGTTATGACGTTGGATGTGAAACGTGAATGTTAAATTCAAGAATGTTACGTAAGTGCAGTGGACACAAAGAAACATAGAAAGATGTATGCTCGGTATAACAAGAAATCGTAAGAGGAATACACGGGTAAAAAGTATGACCAAAGTGATCGATATAGCAGAACGTATGAAAAAGTTGGAGTGGACACATAGCGAGAATAATGTATGGCACATGGACGCGAGAAATACTGAAATGGTATCCGAGAGAATGTGAAAGAAGACCGGTAGACCGAGTGGACGATGGGCTGATGAATTGAGAAAAATGGAGTTAAGTGGATATACATAGATTGCTCAAGACTGAAAGGAATGGAAGAGGATAGGAACGGCCTTCATCCAGTAGTGGATGATGAATATATAAAATAAAAGCTAGATTTCCCCTCATTATTTATTATTATTATAAATATTTTATGATAATATGAAACTTTTGGTTTTTAAAATGAAATTAAATGAATTATATTTTTATTTCCAAAAATAAGCCTGCAAACTTAAAATGAAAGTGCACGAATGTTAGAGAAAGTTAAAATAGTATCAAGTTGGCAGCACTTGTCGGCCAGCTGTCATTCGCTGTGAGACGTCAGATATTTTGACAGTTGTGTGTGAACGCGTTTCTGACACATTTTATTATGATCTATTGATACTATACATTTATTTCGAACGACATGTACACGCTACTTCACGGATTCTACAAGTACTTGGTTCAAAAAGACGAATACTGCATATTGATACTGGGATTAGACAATGCGGGAAAGACGGTAAACAATTTCCCATTCATTACTCGATCTGCATCGAATTTAACGTTCTAAAACAAAATGTCCCATCATTTCAGACGTACTTAGAAGCGGCCAAAACGAAACTATCGAAAAATTACAAAGGAATCAGTCCGAGCAAAATCACCACCACCGTCGGCTTGAATATTGGAAAAATTGTAATCGGCGGCGTGCAACTTAATTTTTGGGACTTGGGAGGACAAGAAGAGTTGCAATCACTATGGGATAAAGTATATTTTGATTTGATTCACATTGTATTACAATTTTGACCGACTATCTAATACCTAAATATATCAATACTGTTACAGTACTATGCGGAATCTCATGCTGTTATTTACATAGTTGATTCTTCAGATCGAGAAAGGGTAGCCAACTCGAAAGAAACATTCGGTAATTAGGATCTTATTTCATCGGCAATAATCTTATTCAGTCTCATCTTATAAAGCTTACGTACAATTTTTAGATAAAATGATATCTTCCGAGCATTTGAAAGGTGTACCGTTGCTCGTATTGGCCAACAAACAAGATATACCCGATTGTATGGGAGTTCATACAGTTAAACCAATATTTAATCAAAACGCTCACTTAATCGGCGCACGAGATATCATGCTCATGGCAGTTTCAGCTCTCACTGGGTAAAAATCTACACTTACCCTATCTTACATGTACCTATCGAGATAAAGTTTAAGTTATTGATTAAAATGTTTCAGCGATGGCGTCGACGAAGGAATTCGCTGGCTGGTAGATTGCATCAAAAGAAACAGCATAGATCGACCCCCACGAAATCAAGACGATTCGTTATGACTAAACAATCTCTCCTTCATTCCCATAGCATATTTTTTATATTTCCTTAATTTATACATGTATATATAAAATATTTATATCGGAATAGTCAAATCTGTATTATTTTATTATACCTTTGTCTCAACGGTACACATGTGTGTATTTTCGTTCATTAAAGTCTCGAGCTGTATACTATGTATGCACATTGTTTGTGTAAATGGCAATAATTTGTTTTCAATTACCGTCAGGTGATTAAAATGGGAAGGGAGTCGTCGTTGATAAACGTTAGTGATAAGGCCATTAGTACACCTGTTAAACAGTGCACCAGTGTACATACATATACGTGATACGTGTGTGTACTCGTGTGTGTGCGATACTCTTATCAGTCGAATCATATTTACTTTTATTGTGTAAAATGAAACGTGTGTTAGTGCTAGTAGTCATCTTTTAATAATATTCGATATTTATGTGCGTTTAAATTGTAATTTGCACGCTGAAATTCGCTCCGATGGATATGTACCAAGTTTACGAGCAAGATTGGAGTATACTTCCGCCGGAGCACAACCGAAGGTATTAATTAATTTTTTCAGACGTTAACGTGAGTCATTCGGTGTGAATTTGTGTGCCCGTTTCCGTCTCTATCGCTAGATAGCAATCGTATTCTTAAAACTAGTTTTGCTAATGAATGACGGGTCTGTTTTGGGATTGTTTAAATAGTAATTTGCGTTTTACTAATGGAATTGTGTACGCTGGGTACATATTGCACTTTTGTGTGAAAGAATGTTGTATGTGTTGATTTTTTGTATTTGAAAATATAGTAAATGTGCAAATGTTTTTATAACGTTCACATCTTCGTTGAAATAATATTACATTTTAAGCAAATATTTGCCTACGGGCACAACTTCATTAAATATTGTTATCTTTCAAGGTTGAAACGATAGATATGTCTTCAATTTTAGAAATTAAAATTGATGTTAATTTAATTTCATGTAAGAGAAATAATTTAAGTTTTGTTGTAATCAATCTGGTATTTGAGCTAAACTACAAATTTATTGAAAAATAACTACACATTTAATTGAAAAATAAATTCACCCAGCAAATAACCTGTGTCAGAAACTAATACACATATCTACACTTTCCATAACTACACATACTGCCGTCCTAAGCCCACTTAACGTAACTGACAAAACAACAATATCGAGATAAATGGACTTGAAAGTTTTATTCTAAATTTGTGTTTTTCTTCATATATTACTGATTTATTTAAACTTTTTTTAGTGCATGAGGTTATTTATTATTGTTTTTTGATAATTCTAATGAAAAATTAAAAAAAAAATGAATACTTTAGTAGTTACGTCACTTAATTATTTATTATTAATGTATACATATGACTGTTCCAAACTTCAACCAATTTTTCTTTTCGGAGTCTAAGAGTATGACCTCAATCTTTCGTGATAAGGTAGTGACCGAAGTAAATATTTCTAGCGAAGTAAATAGATATAAAAATTTCTCTGCGCATGCAGATACGTTAGATTTAATAGCTTAAAAAAGTCACTTTTAGATGAAGATACATTAATTTTGATATGAAAAATCGCAAGAATACACTCCCATAACTCATTTTCGTAATTTTTGTCAGTTACATTAAGTGGGCTTAGGACGGCAGTATACTACTACACGCACCAAACACCAAACACGATCGGCGGAAACTAATTAAATATGACGCCTAAAGCCACTTCTATTATATTACAATTCTCTGGTATATACGCGACTTTACGAGGCGTGAAATCGCTTAATATCGAAATACATAGTTTAATTATAATTTCGAATTAACGAGGTAGAGCGAAGTGGCGCTCGAGACGGAGCACGGGCAGGGAGAGGAGAGAGAAGGGGGGGGTCGACAGGTGCGTTCGTGTATGTGTATGACAGCGCTCGTGTGTGTGCGTGCGATCTGTTGCGGTGGTGTGCGTGAGTCGCCATGTCGCAGCGAAGGGGCTGTGCCGCTCGTTAGGCCTTCAGAGTTTCGGCTCGAGCCCCCATTGGCCCCCCCTTCGCCCCTCGCCGAAGCCCCGCCCACCACGCCATGAACGCGTCCGAGTCCGGGTTCGTAGACTCCGCCCCTTTCCCCTCTGCCCCCGCCCACCCTCCCCCCCCCCCCTCGACCTATATATCCTCGTTTGGTGACGTCAGCCGCGATGACAGATGTTCACTGTTTCGCTCTCACACGTTGCGTTTCGGGATGCGTGCGTGTCTTCTGTCTCGCTTTTTTTTTTTTTGTGCCATGTGTCAGCTGGTGCTCTGCATGTTACCCCGTTCACGTTCAATATTTCATTCATTCATTTATTATTATATATCGCGTTTTACGGATTCACTGTATGGTGATGAATTTTTTATGTATTGTACCTTTATATAATCAACAGTATGCGTGTGCGTTTCATCCGAGGTTTTTCAAACGAGGAAAATGATCGTCTTTTGAGCGGTGATGCTTTGTATGTTTTCAGAGATCCAAATTTGTTTTTCAATCGAATCACTGAAAATAATATCAGTGAACTATTTGTAAAATGTACAAAGGAAAAATTTCCCCACTCGGAAGTAATTTTCAGATTTTCTGCACCAAAACGGCAATTTGTAGCTTTCTAACGAGAGTCCGTTCAGACCGTTGAAAAATTCGGTCAATCAGATAAAAAAGCGACTCGCATTTTCTGAACAATATCCAAGTCGGTGACCTTCCGTAGAATTGGGGTCAATTGAATGTCGACAATTTTTTTTATATCGGATCGTTCAATATAATTCGATGGGTTGTTAATGCACAGATATTGTATGTCCAGTTTTGTTTTAAAATATTGTAAGTGACATACATATATATGTACATCTCTTTTGCATGAAAACGATGAACGAAATGGACATATTATATATTTGAATACTTTTTAAACGTGAAGGTTTGATGCAGATGGATGTTTTGTGTATGACAACTCAATTTTGGTAAAAACTGGACATACAATATCTGTGCCAGTGACCCATCGAATTATAAACATAAATTGACCCGACACTTGCGCAATCGTACGAATTAACCGTACTTCAAAAAGTTAAACGTTCGCTTCGAGTGTGTAAAATTTCATAAGAGAAAACTTATCGATTCAAATGTTAACATCGACGGATGATTATGTCAAATGTGCAAATGTACGTTGATTCGGTGTGTTAATATTTGTTGCTAAATGGAAATAAGTCTAGTTCGATCGTAAATTAAGGTCACATCTGGATTATGAAGCAAAACATTTTTCAAACGTACATATGTTGTTATTTTATAATAAAAAAATTTGTATTTTATAGATTTAATCCGGCTTTCAACATCGCCACCATCAAACAAGTGGTAAATGAAGCAATCGAGCGAGGTAAATAAATCGTCAATTTACAAGATTTAATTTCAAAGTTCAAGATTTAATGCAATTTTATTAATAACAATGCAATTTTAGTGCGTATGCCAACGCCGACTCGTCTCCGAGACTTGATAAGGCAAATCAGAGCTGCTCGAACGGCCGCCGAAGAGAGAACGGTAGTCAACAAAGAATGTGCTTATATCAGATCCACGTTCAGAGAAGAGGACAGCGTTTGGAGGTAGACTGAATTACATACTAACGTTAAGCATAAACTCGTCGTGTTGTACTTGTCACCGTTGAATTTACTTTTTTCAGATGTCGAAACATAGCCAAGCTGCTTTACATCCACATGCTCGGCTATCAGGCCCATTTTGGCCAGTTGGAATGTTTGAAGCTGATTGCGAGCTCAAGATTCACCGACAAACGTATCGGATACTTGGGAGCGATGCTTCTGCTGGATGAACGGCAAGACGTTCATCTTCTCATAACAAATTGTCTGAAGAAGTAAACACACGCTCGTTTATATTATAACAGTTTCACTTTTGATCTTTTAGATGTGTATTAATTTATTTTTTGCTCTGTACGTTTCAGTGATTTGAACAGCTCCACGCAGTTTGTGGTCGGTTTGGCTTTGTGTACTTTAGGCGCTATAGCTTCGCCGGAAATGGCCCGAGATTTAGCCTCCGAAGTGGAGAGATTGATCAAATCTCCGAACGCTTACATAAAGAAGAAGGCGGCTCTGTGCGCGTTCAGAATTATCCGACGTGTTCCCGATCTGATGGAGATATTCCTACCGGCGACGCGTAGTTTGTTAACTGAAAAGAATCACGGTATGGTTTCGATAGATTTGCACAATAACTCGCACCGTTATCGAGTGGAATGCACGGTTGTTTACGTTTGATTGTTAACTTGCAGGAGTTCTGATCACGGGTGTGACTTTGATCACGGAGATGTGCGAAAACAGTGCGGATACTTTAAATCACTTTAAGAAGGTAATAATACTCACATTATGATATACAACATCGAAATGAATATTTATATGTGAGAATTTACTCACATATTTTCGAATACATTTGAAACGTTCAAAAGTTTGCCCCATCAAATCACTAATAAATAATTTTTCTCTTTCACTGTGATATAGGAAAGTGGACAACGTGAGGTAAAATCAAATATAATACTGATCACTGTTCTTTTGCATGCCAATGTGGTCTTTTATTTACATAGTTTTTGTTTTTATTTTTTTGTCATCGTATATCCAAAATCATTATATAATCATCGTTCATTTATACTATATGTTGTAAATTATTCATCTCATCGTCACAAATTCTCACATATACATATTTAATTGTAGGCATACCTAATATGTGTACGATTCTGATTTTTATCGTATTTAATTATATAAAATTATAAGTGTTGCTATTTTTTAATTTTTATTAAACATGGACATTGTATTCAATATTTTGGGTATTGCTTGAAAATTATTGTATTGGATGCTTTATATATTATATAAAAGTTTGATTGAAAATTTAAAAATCGTAATTTCCATGTACTTTTTTTGCATTTTAGATTGTTCCGAATTTAGTGAGGATTTTAAAAAATCTTATTTTGGCCGGCTACTCCCCGGAACATGACGTTAGCGGAGTCTCTGATCCATTCCTACAGGTATTATATTATATTCAATATTGTATGTTGTGTTTTTGTGTGTTCCAGTGTAAAATACAAATTGCAATCGTTATTTTCAGGTGAAAATACTCCGTTTGCTTCGTATATTAGGAAAAAATGACGCCGAAGCTTCGGAAGCGATGAACGACATCTTAGCTCAGGTTGCGACCAACACCGAAACTAGTAAAAACGTCGGCAACACCATTCTTTACGAAACCGTTCTGTCTATTATGGATATAAAGTCGGAGAGTAGTTTAAGAGTGTTAGCTATCAATATTTTGGGAAGATTCTTATTAAACAATGATAAAAATATTCGGTACGTGGCGTTGAATACTTTGCTGAGAACCGTCCACGTCGATACGTCGGCCGTTCAAAGACATAGGACAACCATATTAGAGTGCTTAAAGGTATTTTTCAATCGTTCTCCCGTTATCTACTAGTAATTTATGAATGAAAATTGTCACATTTGTGCCGTTTCAGGATCCTGATATATCAATTAGAAGAAGAGCAATGGAGCTGTCGTTTGCGCTGGTCAACGCTCAGAACGTTAAGACTATGATGAAAGAGCTGCTTGCGTTCTTAGACCGCTCCGATCCCGATTTTAAAGGTCAATGTTCAAGCGCTATCGTTAACTCGGCCGAAAAATACGCACCCAATAAAAGATGGCATCTCGATACGCTCTTGAAAGTGCTAATCGCCGTGAGTGCCGCTAATTTCGTCGATACGACCAACTCCTCAATGTCGATGTAAACTTTTGTTTGTTTCGTAGGCGGGAAATTATGTGAGAGACGATATGGTGTCCTGTACTATACAGTTGGTTTCCGGATGCGGTGATACTTCGTTGCAAGCGAGAGCCGCTCGTCGTCTTTGGGGTGCCTTATCCAGCGGCTTGGCCGCCGAAAAGCAACCGTTGGCCCAGTGCGCTGCCTGGATCGTCGGAGAATATGGAGATATGCTCGTAGATCCGGCTACGACCGATGAAGAAGGTTATTTTTATATTAAACTTGGAATAGCTCAGATGTTAGGACTTTGAGCAAATGCTCAGGGTTCAATCCCCATATATCGCTAGGTTTTTGACCTTAAATATTATCATTGGAAAGAACTGAATATTACTATGTAAATGCAGATTGGTTAACTCCACCTTTAGGTGTTACACCATCCAAAATTTCGTTCTTACCTACTAAATCATTGTTTGTTCCTTTACTCTCTTCCGTCTCTAGAAGGCAAAATGAAACCACTAGAGCAGTGCTTCCTAAACTTTTTAGTAACCCACCTAGCTTTAATAGACATGAAGGGGGGGGGTATTTAAATAAAATTATACTGTTTTTATATTATATAATTTATAATTAATGAAAACAAGCAGCTGGGATAAACCTTGTACATCTGTGGGCAGTTGCAATGAGAAAAATGTACTCTTACCGACTCTTTGGATCAGCTCATCTTCCGCCCCCTGGGCCATTTTATCGATTCTGCGTGCAATCGTGTTATTTGAAAGCGAAATCGTTTCGACTTCTAAACTTCTTTCTTGCTCTTATCGTCAAACATAACTCGGATCGTGTATTTTATTGCTGGAAGCACTTGGGAAGACTCACTAATTGTGCGCAACTTACCAGCTTGCGAGATTCGCAAACTAATTAGGTACGAGGTGTGCAGAGGTTTTTCAATATTGCCGATGTAATGCGAAGGCTTCATTTTCGATGACGAGCTGTTCAAGTCTTTCAAATCCGGATGCTTCGTCTCAATATGCAGACGCAATTTGTCCGGTCGCATGCTCTGCAAATAACACACTGTGGATCTTTGTCTCCATTCCGCGAAAATCCGATTTTTAAATAGTTAGAAAGTATCCTTATCATCCTTACCATAAAACTTAAACTTAACGCCAAATTGAGTCGGCAACGCTCATATCTATTGCTACTTAAACACATAATGCATATTGAAAGCATGTAACGTATTGTTTCTATTGATTGAATCAGATGAAGCCGGAACCCCTACAGAAGGAGAAATCGTCGATGTGTATCAGAAGCTATTATGGTCGACGCAATTGTCCATCACGACGAAGCAATATTTACTATTGTCTCTCACTAAATTGTCCACGAGATTTACGCAAGGCGATGAGTAAGTCATATTAGCGCGTTGATCTGAACGGGTTCGAATCTTAACAGGTTCGCTAACAACATTGTATCGTTTTAGAAAAACTCGCCAAATCATCGACACGTTTGGCTCGCATCTCAACGTGGAACTGCAACAGCGGGGCGTCGAATTTTCCCAACTGTTCAAACGGCACGCGCCTTTGAGAGCCGCTCTGTTGGAACGTATGCCTCCGTTGGAGATCACGTCGCAGGTGAACGGAGACGGCAACGATGAAATCAACGTGATTCATTGTAACGGAGACGACGTCTCCACGACTAACAGTCCGTCGCATCGCATTCAAGACGAGGTGATATAATAATATAAACGAAATTGTAAGCGTGTGCATAAGTCACCGATTTGTATTTTACATATGAAATGTATCGATTTGCAGAATGCACTGTTGGATTTGTTGGGCGGTTCCGATATCATCAGCAACGGGGAATCGCTGCAGACTCCGAGTAAAACCGTTGATACAATCGTCACCACCAACAATCAGGTTAACGCCGCGTCTGTGGATTATTGTGTGAGCGATGTGCAATTCATTATTTTAATACTGTAAAAATTGTTCGATAGCAGCAATACTTGTTGGATTTGCTCGGCGAATTGGATATGAGTGTGACGTCGGCCCCGTCGATAACCAGCAATTCCTTGGATCAAAATCATCACATCGACATAATGGCGAATTCTAATATGACGGCCAATTTAGTGAACAATAATATCGCACCTACACTGCCACTGTTCGGTATGAGTGCTCCGATGCCGCACAACAACTCCAATTATCTCGTCGATGGACTCTTTTCGAGCAGTATTATTGAAACTCCGGGTAATTTAATGATAAATTTTACGTATGATATCTTGTATTGTTTTATATTTTAATTGTGAGAAGTCACCTGAATTTTGCTAGTACTATATGGAACCCGTTTTACCAAGATTCCATTAATAAAATGGAAAACATTAATAAGAAGTTCCATACGTACTCCATTTCCAGGTTTTGTCTTTCTTCTGCAAATTCCCGTGATTATGTCTCCCTGCAAACCAGGAGGACGGTCTCGGATCTCTGCTTTGTATTTAAACTTTTAAATAATTTATTAGATAGCCCTTACCTACTAAGTAGGATCCTTCTTCATTGTCCCCCCTAGACCTGTCAGAAATCCTCCATTGTTTCATTTGAATCTTTGTTCCGCTAATTATTCACAAAACTCCTTCATTTATAGATCCTGCTCGTCATTTGACGAAATCCCGGCACATATTGATCCTTTTCTCTATTTTTTGCCCTTCTTTAGATTATCTTTACTTAAGTTCCTTTCCAGCCCTAACTCCTAAGTTCCTTTCTTATTTTGATCTGTTGTTCGTTTGTAACTATTTTGGCTGTAGTGTATTGTGTGATATTAATATTATTTTGTATTTATATTTATAAGCTGTTTGTTGCATAAATAAATATATTATATATATATTTAGTTGAACTACCGTCGATTACTGCGTTGAATAAAAGCGGTCTGAAAATATTATTCACTTGGGAGAAAAGTAAAGAACAGATGGACACTGCTAATATAACGATGACTGCGTACAATTCGCTCTCGTCTACCATGTCCGACTTTTTATTTCAAGCGGCTGTACCGAGGGTAAGCAATGTCGGCTTTCTTTTGATAAGAGCGTTTGCAGTTTGATTAACTGTTTCTTTTAACCGCGCTTGTAGGGTAAAAAAATCGAGTGGCACCAAATGCGCCAACTTTTGACGATTTTTAACATATGCGATTAGAAGAAACAGATACTCGTACTATCGTTAAAAAAAAAAAATTAATGCCGTATTAATTATTATTTATTCGCGTTTCAGACCTTCCAAATACAAATGTTATCTCCATCCGGAGCCATTATTCCGTCCCAGGGTCAAGTTACCCAAGTACTTAAGGTTACTAACACATCAAAGGTAAATGGATCGTTTCTTTAACTAGCGTATGTGACTTATTTTGAAATTAATGTTTGTTTGTATTTTTCAGGCTGCTTTACGATTAAGAATCAAAGTTTCGTATAGTGTCGATGGTGCTACTGTTTTGGAGCAAACTGAAGTCAACAATTTCAACATGGACATGTGGAACTGACACGGTCTTTACGCACCCTTCGCATCTGACATGGGTGGAAAGTTTTCCCCGTTTCCGTTGGAAAATTCCAAAACAACAACAACAATCGACGAATGCGAATCATCGCGTTCGAGACGTTCTGCATATATCGAATTTTATTGGTTTCCACTTGTACATAGTAACTATCCAACTAAATTGGTGTGTGTATGAGACTGTCTAAATATCAAACAAAAAAAGCTAAAATGATTAGGCTGTTTATTGAAAATTATCAAACCATTATTATATTTCACAATATCTTTGTTTATTGGAAAAAAAAAATTGTTTTATTTAACTTTGTATCTATTATTCACACTGTTAGTATTTAGTAATTTTTTAAATCTAGCAATATATCCCACATCACTTGTATTGAAAGTTTACTGCATAGATTTATTTTTTAAATTATAAAATTGATGTGTACGCGTCTCATGTTGGCCACAATCACAGCAAGCGTTCGTTTCGTCTAGCGTTAAAAATTTGTTTTACACAAATAGAGATTTGTTACGAGATGTGATAAACTATCCATTTATCACGATAGCAATACGTTGTTGTGCAGCTATGATTTTGTATTATATATTATTGCCAAAAGTGTCGGAAAAATTATGGCAACAACTCGTGAGATAGTACACAATGATTGTTTTGAGTTTTTCAATGTGAATCGATCGCTTTATAACCGTAATGATTGTGCGTACGAATTGTGAACCTAGACGTGTGGCCTGTGATAATTGTTTCTAATAATTAAATCAACACAATTATCATAGATGACCCTCCAGTCGCAATTTGCTTTCTATAGTAATATTTTCCATATATACTGGAGAAAAAAAAAAGTATTTTTAAAAATACATGAATAAAAGGGGGTAGACTCTATAGACTCTTCTAGAATTGCATTTGTTTAAACAATTATAATATTATAACCTTTTGAATTGTATAAATATAATTTTTGTATTTTTATTATTACACACGATAGAATGCCAAGGATGTGGCTAAAGTAGTTTTTTGCAAAATTGAGGGAATTTTGTTTTATATGCATTTTGATTTGACTGTAATATGCTATACTCAAATATGTGATACAACACCCAGTACATTCCATTGTTTTTATAAATTTTTCTCGATACATCATTTTTTTTTATTTTCCTGATGACCCACATTGTAAATTTAAATTATTATTTAGCATAAAGAATTGCCATAGAATGAGTAGTCATTCGCGGCAAACGAAAGGCTGAGCTTTTCATACTTATCTAAGCTTGTAAAATATGTTTAAAAAGGAAAATTAAAAGGGCTACAAATATACATACAATTCTTTAAAAATTGTTACACTGTATACTTGAGCAGAAAGAATCAGTAATAAATAATTAATAACATGTAAATTTTCAGATATAAAGTTAAATTATATGTAAAAGAATCGTATTGTTTTTTATAGAGCAAACTAAATCGGGCTTGCGCTAGTGTAATATTATAGAAATATTTTTTTTATTTTTCTAAAACTGCACAGTAATAATATTAATATGTTTTCATATTGGTTTTTATTTTATTTATGCTTTATGCAAAAAACACACTAACTACATTATAATTATAAATACCTATACATATATTATTATATACAATTTTATAGCATCTGTGTGACTTAAATTTTATTCAATTTGTGTATTACTTATTTTTATTTCTTCATAGATTGTTAATAAAAAAAAAACTTCAATTATACTTAGTTGGGTGCTTTTTAAACTTTAAAGATAATAAAAAAAAATTGTTGTTATAATCTATTGCAAAGTATTTAAAAAAATGTTAACATCTTAGATTTCTTGTAGTGCGGAACGATCTGAGATAATTTGAAGGTGTAATTATTGAAATTATTTTCACATTAACATTTTAGTTTTATTCTTTGATTACACCCTTTCATATAATATATTATATATAAATCAATATTTACAACTCGATAAATGAACTACGGCTGATCTTCTGTTCTGAAGAATTTAGTTTTGTAATGCTTCATATTATGGAGTTGTATTTTTTTTTTTTTAAAACGAGCGTCAGTATTTTGCATGTGTGTGTGTGTGTGTGTGTGTGCGTCTCGAGTGTTTGAATATTATGAATTATAATCTCTTAAAATGCACTGACCATCCATTATTTATAATTTTTGCGAGTACGATGATCACTCGGTATAAAAGAAAAATTAGTTTAAAAATAAATTTTAACTTTCATGTAATATTTAATAGAGAACATGAACATAAGATTAAATGCTTTAAGTCATTATTTTATTTAAAAAATAAACATGCATCAGAAAATTTAACCGATCTTTAATGTGTGTGTTAGTCCTGTAAATCCTAGAACCTATCCTATCTATCGCACACAAATATCCAATGTTGAATACGCTTAGTACTGGATTATAAACAACATTCAAAATGCATACACCATACAAGATAATTAAAACGATATACGTCACAATTTATTAGGTTTAATATATCACAAGTTATAATTATATTTTAATAAGAAACATTACAAAACATTCAAAAGTAGTATTATTCAATCATTGCATTATCGGCCGGTTTTCCACACACGCTATTGAAAAGCCTATCTTTAATCATTTGCGCCATCAATCCGTGAATCACTTCAATGGTGGTTTTGCACGAGTCTTTGGTGGCTTTCATGAGTTTGTCTTCGGTTCTCTTTTCATGAGGATCGGTACCGCCGACTATGAATCCTCCACGACCTACAAAATTCACAATTAAATACAGATCGGATAACTTACACAATCGTCGTTAGTGTTTTGGTTCATTGTATACCTAGTGCAACTTCGGACTGTTCTAACTTATCGGATAGATCAAATATCTGTCCGGTCGTATAGTCGGCGTTTGTAAGCAAGCTGGAACTGCTCAACGTGTTGACCCAATACTTGTTCCATAGAGAATCTAACAGCTTACGATCTAACGACGATTTAAAGTACGACACTTCCAACGAATAATATTGCTTGCAGTGCACTCCAAAGTCTTCGATTTTGTTTAACGGAATCGTTTGATATTCGGATGGCTCTTCGTTTGCCGGCTTGTAACCCTATCGTACAAACATATTAGTATCAAATCGAGTTTAGTGCAACACTTACTCAAACAATAAACGATAATAAATTACCTTTGGGTACGTTCTGAAAGCTCCGAGACATACTTTACCGGCCGATATGGTTCTGACGGGATCAATGACGATAGCTACGAACGGTTCTTGGAAGTTTTGATTCAACATCTGCGTAGATACGTCAATTCCTGATAACCAACATCCGTAACCTGGATGACTGTGATACCATCCGATAGCATTCTCGTGCCGACCAACCTGCATACAATGTTATATTCATATATATAATACTAAAACAGAGAATTCCTTGGAGAAATTAAGAATCGTAACCTGTTTGGCGGCTTCGATATACGCCGTCATGTATTCGTAAGCTTGCGCTTGAGCGTTTACTCTAGTTTCAGTACCTTCGACCGGTAAAGCGAAGGAATCCATCACCAACATAGTATTAGCATCGACTTTGCCTAACCAAAACAATGAAATTTTAAACTAGAACACACTAAAATACAATTTTAGATTCAGTGAAAAGATAAATACCAAGTAATAGTCCCATAACTTCCAAAGTACCACCTGAACGGGCGTGCATTACCATTTTCAACAATGCCAGTGCTGAGATTCTTATATCCTTGAAAAAGTGAGGGCTGAAATTATATAACAAACAAAAATTGTATAAAACGTATTAAAAGATTCATACAAAAATATATGGTGTTTGGTTATACATACTCTTTTTCCCATGGTTTAGCGGCGAGTATGTCTTGCTGTTGTTTTCTATCGTAACGGTAGATTTCATCGATTCCGGACACGGTTTCAATGCTATTCGACATGGTCCATGACTTTTGGGCGATGTTTGACTGCGAATCACTAGTCGAAGCCATTTCCATTGATATCCTATACAAATAAATTAACCTCAAATTTGTGCAAGTTCAAATGTCATGTAGGTATAAAAAATTTTCCGCGCAGTTTCTTTGGAAAATGTTTTCATTTTGTTCTTAAGCTTCGTATAAACGGGAAACTATGCACTTTTAGATCGTTACAATATTGAAATTAATAAATTATGAATAAACTACCTGAAGTCTTTTGTCGTATTTGACAGTAGGAAAGCAGACGCGACTGATACACCGGTCTACAAAGTTTTGAACATAATCTATTGATATACGGCCAGAGCCTAAAATCAAATACAAAGTTTTAATCTAGCAATTTAAAATGTAAATTCATCAAACATTCACAAGTGGTACTTAAATTGTAATTAAATTCGGTTCTTGTCTGTTATATCCCCGCCGGAAGTAGGGGAACCAACAAAAGTGCTTCCCACCGTTTGACAATCTCCTCCCAGAGAGTGTATTGGAGAAGCGTGTATATGTGCATTGTAGACAAATTGAAACTTCAGTCAAGTATGAAATTGGCTAATAATAGAACTACGTTAATACATCAATGGTTTACTTCTAGAGCAGGGCAGATAGTCTTATAACCTTCAAAGTGTTCCCTGCTATGGTATACCTTGACCTTGACGACCTCGGCGCTCCCATATACGAACGATGACAGCCGACACGATTATACTTAAAATCATTTGAGTTTAGGACTACTAGTTTGAATCCAATGAACAACCGAGTGAAGAATGAACCTTCGCAGCAAACTGTAACTTTGCTATAGGCCAGTGAGTACATCTTCGATTGCGACGAGACATTCGTTTGGGTATTAGAGATTTTTAAGAGACTCGGTTCAAAGTAGGCCGGCATCCACCAGGATCGATAACATAGACATAGGTGGTATAGGTTGTAGTGGTATGACATGCGGTATAGGCGATTACATTACGTATGTACATACAATTTTTATTTATTTATTGATCATATTTGAAGGTTTACATATTTATAAACTTGTCAAGTTTATTTTTACATATAGTCCATCATCGCTGAATTGACATTTGAAATTTTAATTGTTTTCAGATTTTGATGACATCGCTTTTTGACATCTTGGACTGCGACTAGACAAATTCTTCGACGAGTTCGTTTTACTATCGCAGAATTTGCAAGTAAGACTCGGTTCAAAGTACCGCCAGAGCAGATTTGCGTTCGCCGTCGACCAAGATCGATAACGATTACATATTCATTTATTTATATACATGGGCGGGCGACATTTTAGGTCTTTTCTGATAACAAAATACCTAGGTCATATTATTTGTAATGCTACTTTTGGAATATTATTTGTTGAATAATGGATTTGGGGATTGTCAAACGCTCCAAGTTTTTGAACTAAAACAAACATCACACAGTGCCATCCGCCATTACGATCAAGCAAGCCAAGGTTTCACACAGTTCAAATTCAACTGCTTAACAAAATCCGATATAACCCTTGCCTAACCAGTACATATGTACATATATTGAAATTATGTATAATAAAAAATGTGTGAGTATGTTATATTATATTGTGCTTAATAATAAATCACCAATTTTACAAGAGTATGATTTGTAATATTTCTCATTATAATACCATAAAAAAAACAAAATACTAATTGGATTTATTTATTTATTTATACTTATATACATTATCTTAAGTAAAAAATATTTTTCATCATTCGTTCACTCATCATTTGTTATCGGGTGACATCAATCTGGGTCAACATATTTTCGTTCATTTATGGTGAAATAGTCTTTTAGCATACATCTGCCTAACGCTCCAAGTTTTTGAACTAAAATAAACATCACACAGTGCCATCCCCCATTACGATCAAGCAAGCCAAGGTTTCACACAGTTCAAATTCAACTGCTTAACAAAATCCGATATAACCCTTGCCTAACCGGTGCGACACGAAACCAAGCCTTTAAGAATTCTCTCCTTCATTCTTCGAAATGGCAGCACTGCGCAGCATCCCCAAACGCAAAGTATTGGAAAATCAATTAAATGGAAAACAAAGTTTAATTTATGGACAGTAAATCCATCACAAAAACTATGTAGATATATATATGTAATTCAAAATCTTCGGGGGCTAAACTAATAGTTAAATGAAAAAATTCGGGTGTGATATTGCCAGATATTGCCCTAAGGATTATAATATTATGGCGATACTAAATATGTAAAAGGCCGAAAAATTAAAAAAAAAACGAAATCTCGTTTAATAGCAAACTGCCACTTCCTGAAGAAAGTACAATAAGTGTAAATTCTAATACAGATATAGATTGAAGAATTGAAAAATATAAAGATTCGTTGTGGTCGACCAAAAGGCCACTCATTGACTGCTATAGTTGTAAATTGTTATCAAAACCCTCATCCTCCAGAATTAAATCGTCGAGTAAAACTTCTTCCACTTTAATATTTAAGCATTCGGTTAGTTTCAGTCTTGAAATTTTATCATTTTTAGCACAGGTTTCTTTAAAATTGATGAGCGATTTGAGCTTGGATTCACAAGACAGGCATATTGTATTGGGCAGCATGTTGTGTTTTTTCACCTGCAAGGAAAATACACATTACATTAGTCTCTTAGCATCTGACTTTGATGAGAGCATGCCATGTGAATAAGTCGAGATACCAACCTGTGGCTGACTGCAGCTCCAGATATGTTTCACCAGTAAGTCAGAATAGTAATCAATAGCGAAGGAAGACTCTGCTGCCGCAGAACATAGGCATAGCCGACACTCAATTGCGACAGATTCTTTTTCATGATTTACAAAGCATTTCGAACTGATTTCACGGTACAATGATCTTTCTTTGGTGTGATATTTCATATGTTGTCTTAAATAGTACATTGAAGGAAAACATTGTGAACAAATTTCACATTTGTATGTTTCTTCGCCAGTGTGGGTGGTCATATGTGATTTTAATGAAATTTTTTCTTTATATTTTTTTGAACAAATATCACATTTGTATGGTTTTTTCCCAGTGTGAATGCTCATAATATGTGTTTTTAATGAACTTTTTTCTGTAAAACTTTTTGAACAAATATCACATTTGTATGATTTTCCCATAGTGTGAATGCTCATATGTCTTTTGAAATAACCTTTTACTGTATAACTTTTTAAACAAATATCACATTTGTATGGTTTTCTCCCAGTGTGAATGCTCGTAATATGGTCTTTTAATGAACCTTTTGAACAAATATCACAGTTGTATGGTTTTTCCACAGTGTGAATGCTCATATGTCTTTTGAATGAACCTATTAATGTAAAACTTTTTTAACAAATATCACATTTGTATGGTTTTTTCCCAGTGTGAATGCTCATAATATGTGTTTTTAATGAACTTTTTTCTATATAACTTTTTGAACAAATATCACATTTGTATGATTTTCCCATAGTGTGAATGCTCATATGTCTTTTGAATAAACCTATTACTGTAAAACTTTTTAAACAAATATCACATTTGTATGGTCTTTCCCCAGTGTGAATGCTCATAATATGTGTTTTTAATGAACGTTTTTCTATAAAACCTTTTGAACAAATATCACATTTGTATGGTTTTTTTCCAGTGTGAAAGCTCGTAATATGGTTTTTTAATGAACGTTTTTCTGTAAAACCTTTTGAACAAATATCACAGTTGTATGGTTTTCCCATAGTGTGAATGTTCATATGTCTTTTGAAATTTCTTTTTACTGTAAAACTTTTTAAACAAATTTCACATTTGTATGTTTCTTTGCCAGTGTGAATGCTCATATGTCTTTTGAAGTTACATTTTAATGTAAAACTTTTTAAACAAATATCACATTTGTATGGTTTTTCCCCAGTGTGAATGCTAATATGTCTTTTGAATGTATTTTTGTCTTTAAAACTTATTAAACAAATATAACAATTGTATGGTCTTTCCCCAGGTTGGCGATTCGTACATGTTTTTAATTTCTTGCCATCCATCTGCAAATTAAAACGATCAATAAAAAAATATACGTTTCAAAAGATGTTCAAATGAAATTCTACATTAACTATATGAACTCATATTCAAATAAAGCTAAAGTAATAATTTTATTATGGAAACGTTACCGGTGAACATTTTCGTTCACCATTATATTGTGTATTCGTATTGCACAGTGAAAGTTCATCGATGCTTTGACTCTTTACCTGTAAATTGGGCGGGTAATCTTTTACTTCGTTTGTAGAATTTTTCTTCTAAGCTGCTGGATTGTTCGCGATTGCTCAATCGAACTTTGGAAGCAGCATAAGTCATCCAAATTTATGGATTTTTGTAAATGGATTTAATTGAGTATTTATGTATGTACTTTGCATATGACTACTATTAGTAAATTTAAAATAAAAATTCTGTTTTGAATTTCATATATGTACTCTTTTGTTTTATTGTAAATATGTTTGTTAATTATAAAATAATATTAATAAATGAGTTATTAAATCATTTTTGGACCACTTTTTTTAATCATCTCTTTCTGAAATGATTAAACAAATTTCAAAAAAGTGACAGTTTTAGCACCTGACTTTGATTAGACGCAGTGTTTCTCAACCGGTGGTCCACATAAATTTTCTGGTGGTACTATTTTCCTATTTTCAGTGAACCGCAGGTGTAAAAAGTTTGAAAAACACTGGGCCATTAGAGCATATCGTTGAACCAACCTGTGGATAACTGCAACTAGAAATAGGATCGAAACTTTGCTATACCTTTCAGTTCACAATCTTCACTATGAGCTCGTCGAAGTTCTAGGACACACTTAACTCTGATGCCGCCACTTCACATTGGGCGATCGCTGACGAGCAGTACCGAGCGCCAACGTGTGGGTATGTCGCTCAAATTTCTCGCGTTAAGTCGAAAGTACTGTATGAGCACTCGCGTGACATCGGCAAAACTCGAGCGAAGACGAACGAACCGCGAAAAAAGCAAGATAGCGGACCCTTCACATTCAGTGTTGTCTGCGCCACCAATTCTCTACCAAGAACCCGCGATATGTCAGATTATTGTTGTATGTGCATATTCCACACAAGGTGACCGCATACATTACTGCGATGTCTTTAACATTTTGATGCGACACTTCGTTCGCTGCCGCTTACTTACTTATAGTTGACACTAGAGTGGCGCCACTAGCGAACGGCATTCGTCAGCATTCGATGACGTCACTTTTCGGCCCGTAGCGCACTTGGCATCCTGACTGCACAGCCATGGCCGCGGCAGCCAGAAAAACGTGCACCCAGTTCAAGCAGCCAAAGTGGCAGCCAGAACGCGGATAAACGTGACTCGACCGGCTGATGAACCGTCAAAGTTAAATGAAATTCGGTGCACTTTATCGAACCAACTAAAAAAAATTCAAGTAACAGCTCTTTTACGAAAATTTTCCCACCATGCAGCTTATTTAGTTCGACTGACCGCCAGTACGACAGCTACGCAGATGCGAGACGGAAAATGCATTATGCCGTACGAGTGAGCGAGAAAGCTAGCGCTATGCAATTGGGCGATTTGACGTACTGACCTGCTCGCCACAGCACCACATTGTTTGTTTCGCAAAGCTAAGTGCGTTATAATCGTATCGTATTAGCCCGAATATAACGTGGCCTCGAATATAACGCGAACTATATTATTTGGAGCAGGATTTAAAGGAAAAATTAAAATGGTCATGGTCGTATTTTCTGTTGGAATGTCAGTTTACGCGCCACAAGCCTCGCACGCGTTTCTGAAGCTCCAAGCCTCGAAGCCTCGAAACTGCACGTTCTGAAGCTCCGCCATGTTTAACTCAATTCATAACTTCCCTGAGGAGTTTAGACACAGAGTGGAAGCGGTATCGGACGACAACTTTTCGTTGACGGTTTACGCAGAAATCCACGACAGGTGTTGTGGTGTTGACAGATGGATTTCTTCGTACTCCCGCCTAACAAACACACGCTGGATTATCTCGCGGGCACGAATTAACTCTCAACAATTCGTTTGCAGGTACGTTCCTTTCTTTTAAATTTAATTTATTATAACATCGGACAAATATGTTAGTACAGTTGACTCCCGATTGTCCAGGCTAATGGTGGGGAGGGGCGCACGGATAATAATATAACGGATAATTTATGTAGTATTTTTTTTTATAAAATACTACATAAATTATACATTTCTAAAGAAGAAAATTATTTTAACGTGTTTAATACTCATTATTTATTAAGAGAATCTGTGATTTTGGTTTGTTTTTAATCTTTTAATGATTTTCTAATATCAGTTCGAATTTTCCATTCAAAATACATTTTTGTTTGAATTAAATTCATACACGGATAATCGGGAGTTTACTGTAGTTATAATTTTTCGAAATTTTTTCTCTTTAACAGAAAACAATATTTTTGCCAGTTCAGCAAAAGAAATAAAAAAGCGCCAACAAATAATTTCGACTGCAAAGCCAGCATCGACATAATGGTTAAAATATGCAACTCCGATACTAGATATCAAAACCAACACATCAAGGTATAAAAACCACATATGTAATACATTACACATATATTTTTTTTTACTAATTTTCACCAAAGAAATTTGATTAAATTGGTTGTTGTTCAACAATCATATGTATGTACATATGTAACAATATGCATAATGCTATTGCGATTTTGTTTTTTATATAGGAAAATCTTCCAGCGGTGATTAAAATCAACCTCCACCATTCTCATGATATTGAATCCGCATTGGCTCTTGCTTCATTAGCGCCAAATTCCGCCACATTCGATAGGTTTCAGTCATATTTTTACAGTAAAATGGGTGTGGCGGAAGCAATGGGTGAGAATTCAAAATTCTTGGATGAGGAAATGGGAGGGGTTGAAAATGTCACCGTAAATGGAATGAACAACAAAAAAAAAACCACAGCTTATCATTGGCATAAGATGTGGAAAAATAATCTTTTGGGTGATGCTACTGGCCCTGGGATGATAAAGGTAGTGAACTTTATTCACTTAAATGTATTAAGATTGTGTATATAATAAATTTAAAATTATTTTCTTGCAGAGATTGGATGAAACAATTGCAGCTCTGGCAAAATCGGGCGCAGCCAAAATCAAATATCAATTGAATCCCTTTGCCCTAATCGTGATGACTCCGCTGATGGAAAGAGCACAAAATTTATCGTCGACGCAGGATATAATCTTTATAGATTCAACTGCGTCGTGCGACCTACAACATCACTCAATAACTTTTGTTTTGAGCGAGAGTATTGCTGGTGCTGTTCCATTAGCGGTCATCATCAAGAAAGGTCAAACAACTGGAGAATATTCGTCTGGATTCGCTCTTTTTAAGGAATCTTTAGGAAATTTGAGTCCTCGGTATATCATGACTGATGACAGTGACGCTGAACGCATAGCTCCTAGTAATATTTTTTCTAATTCAAAGCTTCTGCTGTGCTCATTTCATATTTCACAAGCTTTGTTTCGATAGCTCAGCAATGTTGATAAACATGGGGTCTTAAAAATATTATTGTTCCATCCCCTTTCTTTTATTGTTTTGGTTTTGGAAAAGAAAATTGTATGATGAGCCTAATTGATTTATTCTGCATATCTATGCCTGTATGCATCTTATACACATCTTTTTCAATGAAATATTTATTATTCTGATTTTATTTTATTTTTTTGCTATATTAAATAAACATGTCAAAATATGCATTTGGATATTTTTAATCGAGTTCCTTACAAACATTATGTTATTTGGTTTATGTACAATAAAATATTTTAAAGTCACACAATTTATGATGAGGATGTCATTTTTGTACCTTCCCACATGATAAATATTTTGGACTAAAAACACAAAAAGTGGTTTTCGAAGCTCTAAAAGAAATAGGTGGTGCTATAAAGAATTCTGGGTTACACATCCGCATGTGTTAACTGCCAGTTCGCTTATTAGAAATAATATGTCTGTCGAATTAGCTCAGTTCGCTCCGGCGCACAGAGTGGTGCCGTAGTTGGAGCGCGGTGTTGTCTTTGGCCGGCTTCACTCTGACGTTTGAGGTTAGGTTTTGGCTGAAGATAGAAACCAGATTCATATACTTTCACTATCATTTATTTCCCAGTAAATAAGGTACAGTGACGTTGCCGTCGAGGCAAGTGGTAAAGGGGGTCGGGGAGGGCGAAGCCCCTGGTGGTTATGTTTCGAACGAGTAGTTCGAACGTCGAACAGCGAAGAGTGTTGCGGGTATGGCGTATGGGTGCGGAAGCAGGGGAGAGAGGTCTACTCTCCACTGCGATCCGCACCGAACAAGATAGTTTCCTGAGGGGCTGCTACCCACTCAGAAGAATGTAACGTCGCACCGCGGCTGTGCGCATTTTAGCCCGGGCAGTGTAATAAAGCCGTCCCGGTCATAACAATAACAAACACGGCTTGGTCGTAACCTCACCGGATACCACCAGAGACTTGTCGGAACAATGTCCATTATTGACTAGGACTAGTTAAAAATAATGTGAATATTTTTTCTAAGAGCCGAAAGAAACGGATCGAGATTGATCAGACATGCGAACAACAAGCACCAGCAATACTTTCAGTTAAAACCAAACGGAATTACATACATGCTGCTGTTATAACACTTGCACTTTCCATTACAATTTGACGTTTGACATTTACAACGTACAATTTGACAATTACCATCTAAATTCTGTTAGAGAATATTAATTTTTTTATAATTTACGGAATCGCAATACATATTTATTTTCATAAATAGTTTTCACACCCCAAATGATGTTTATCCACATTATTTGAAGTTTTCTATACGAAACAAACAATGTGGTGCTGTGGCGAGCAGGTCAGTACGTCAAATCGCCCAATTGCATAGCGCTAGCTTTCTCGCTCACTCGTACGCTTAATGCATTTTCCGTCTCGCATCTGCGTAGCTGTCGTACTGGCGGTCGAACTAAATATGCCACGATGCACCCTTCAAGCCGGTCTTCCCCAGTCGGTCAGTTTATGTGTCTCAGTTAAAATAATAGATAGCTATCTATATTTCTCCGAAGACAAAATTATTTACTGTGTGCAAGGTAGTTGACATTTTAAACAATAACGTTCTCGGGTCTACCCCGAAAGACCGAAAGACGAATAATCGTTCTCATGTGCATCTTCAAAAAGGACCGTTTTATTTATTTGGTTTCTCAGAAATTTAGCGGTAAGTTCTCAAACAAAAGATGCTCACAAATGAACAGCAATACAACATATTGGTACTTGTCTGTTAGCCGCACGCCGGAAGTGGTACCCCCAGTGATTGTACCTCCTACCGTTTGACAATCACCTCCCTAAGAGTGTATTGGAGAAGCGTGTATATGTGCATTGTTGACATATTGAAACGTCAGTCAAGTGTGAAATTGACCAATAATTGAACTACGTTAATACATCAATGATTTACTTCTAGAGCAGGGCAGATAGTCTTATAACCTTCCAAGTATTCCCCGCTATGGTATACCTTGAGCTTGACGAGCTCAGCGCTCCCATGTACGAACGATGACAGCCGACAGCCGATACGATTATACTTAAAATCATTTGAGTTTAGGACTACTAGTTTGAATCCAATGAACAACCGAGTGAAGAATGAACCTTTACAGCAAACTGTAACTTTGATGCTATACCCTTGACGTTTGATACCCAAATGACGTTTGAGCTATACCCTTACCCTGACCTTGACCTTGACGACCTCGGCGCTCCCATATATGTACGAACGATGACAGCCTGACAGCCGATATTAATAAATTTTAAACAAATTATTATTATAAATTGTGGAGAATATTCTCGACTTACAACACTACATACTTACACGTGTTAAGTTAAGCCACTAGTGTCGCCACTCGCTGCCGTCGGAGGCGCTGTCATCAACTCGTGAGTTGTCAGCGTGATCGTCAAAATGCCTGCTGAATTTTCAATATCGTAAATGTATCATGTCCATTGAAGTGTACTGTGTGTTGGGAGCTGAAAATGAAACGCTTAACCTCAAACTGTCAATGAAGTGACGTCACACGAGCCAGCTAGTGCGAGTAAGTACAGCATAATGGAGTGTCGGCTTTGCCAATGTTCTGCAGAGACTTCCGTCCCTATTTGTAGCTACTCCGAGTTACTAGCGAAACACGTCTGGAGCTGCAGTCAGCCACAGGTTGGTTCAACAACTTAGTTGCATGACATGCTCTAATCAAAGTCGGGTGCTCAAAGAATAGTGTATTTTCCTTGCAGGTAAAAAAACACGACAGGTTGCCTAATACAATATGCTTGTCTTGTGAATCCAACCTCAAATCGCTCATCAATTTTAAAGAAACCTGTGCTAAAAATGATGCAATGGCAAGACTGAAACTAACTGAATGCTTAAATATTAAAGTGGAAGAAGTTTTACTCGACGATTTAGTTTGGGAGGATGAGGGTTTTGATAACAATTTACAACTATTTAAATTACCCGTTGATGACGAGGGTAATGAAAAACAATCAAGCAGCATAGAAGAAAAAAACGAAGTAGAAGATCACCCACCCAATTTACATGTAAGGAGTCAAAACATCGATGTACTCGCATTATATCGTTTATTGACACTAAAATGTTCACTGGTAATATTTCCATGATGAACGAATTGAAATTGTTACTTTAGCTTTATTAAAATATAAATTCACAGAGTTGATGTAGAATTTCATTTGAAAAGTATATTTTTTAATTGATCGTTTTGATTTGCAGATGGATGGCGAGAAATTAAAAACGCATACTAATCGCCAACCTGGGAAAAATAAATGTGAAATTTTTTCAAAAAATTTTGAACATATGAACATTCACACTGGAGAAAACCATACAAATGTGATATTTGTTCAAAAAAAGTTTTGCAAGAAAAGATAAATTAAAAGTACATATGAGCATTCATACTGGAGAAAACCATACAAATGTGAAATTTGTTCAAAAAGTTTTGCAATGAAAACACACTTCAAACGACATATGACCACCCACACTGGGGAAAAACCATTCAAATGTGAAATTTGTTCAAAAAGTTATGCAAGAAATGATAATTTAAAAGGACATATGACCATTCACACTGGGGAAAGACCATACAAATGTGAAATTTGTTCAAAAAGTTTTGCAATGAAAACACACTTCAAACGACATAAGATCATCCACACTGGGGAAAGACCATACAAATGTGAAATTTGTTCAAAAAGTTTTGCAATGAAAACACACTTCAAACAACATATGACCATCCACACTGGGGAAAGACCATACAAATGTGAAATTTGTTCAAAAATTTTTACAAGAAATGATAATTTAAAAGGACATATGACCATTCACACTGGGGAAAGACCATACAAATGTGAAATTTGTTCAAAAAGTTTTGCAATGAAAACACTATTCAAACGACATATGACCATCCACACTGGGGAAAGACCATACAAATGTGAAATTTGTTCAAAAAGTTTTGCAATGAAAACACACTTCAAACGACATATGACCATCCACACTGGAGAAAGACCATACAAATGTGAAATTTGTTCAAAAAGTTTTACAACAAAAACTATCTTAATAAGTCATATGACCATCCACACTGGGGAAAGACCATACAAATGTGAAATTTGTTCAAAACGTTTGACAACAAAAACTATCTTAATAAGTCATATGACCATCCACACTGGGGAAAAACCATACAAATGTGAAATTTGTTCAAAAAGTTTTGCAATAAAACAAACCTTAACAGGCCATATGACCACCCACACTGGGGAAACACCATACAAATGTAACATTCAAAAAAATTTTCATTAAAGTACTATTTAAGACAACATGAAATATTACACTATAGAAAAATCATTGAACCGTGAAATCAGTTCGAAATGCTTTAAAGGTAAATCCTGAAAAAGAGCCTCGCAATAAATTGAGTGTTGGCTTTGCCTATGTTCTGCTGCAGAACATAGGCAAAGTCTTCCTTCCCCATCGATGACTATTCTGACCTAAGGCCCTACACACGAGCGACCGATCGGCCAATCCGGCTTGATTTCAATCTTGCCTACAAACACGACAATCGATTGGCTGATATTGCTACACACGTGCGATCGATTGTGCGATGACATCATAATGATCGATCATCGGTGAAGGCGACGGATCTGCCCAATATTCGGAGCGACCGCCTGCAGTCAACCACAGGTTGCTATCTCGACTTATTCACATGACATGCTCTCATCAAAGTCAGATGCTAAAAGCTAATGTATTTTCCTTGCAGGTGAAAAAACAACACGCTGCACAATACAATATGCTTGTCTTGTGAATCCAACCTCAAATCGTTCATCAATTTTAATGAAACCTGTGCTAAAAATGATGAAATGGCAAGACTGAAACAACCTCTAAACGCGACTTCAAATCATCTCCAGTTCAAATTTGTATGTTTAAATTAAAAATCAATTGACTAAAAACCAATTGTTATAAATCCAATAAAATAAAAAAAAAACTGGTCAATGTAATGTAGCATTTTATAAAGCAGTGATGCACAACCAATTCGTCAGTGCACAACATTTATGAAACAATATTGAAAATTCGCTGTGATTCCTATTTATTTATAATGGCAGTAAACATTAAAAAACCAAATACAATTGAAGAAGGAAATATAACTTTTCAAGAACAAGGTGCTATAGATTCAATAAACAGATGGTGCCAGAAATAGCTATTGTCTTTTAACATCAATTAGTGCTCTGTTTTACACATAGGCCACTCAAATCCCCAAATCCATTATTCAACAAATAATATTCCAAAAGTAGCATTACAAATAATATGACCTAGGTATTTTGTTATCAGAAAAGACCTAAAATGTCGCCCGCCCATGTATATAAATAAATGAATATGTAATCGTTATCGATCTCGGTCGACGGCGAACGCAAATCTGCTCTGGCGGTACTTTGAACCGAGTCTTACTTGCAAATTCTGCGATAGTAAAACGAACTCGTCGAAGAATTTGTCTAGTCGCAGTCCAAGATGTCAAAAAGCGATGTCATCAAAATCTGAAAACAATTAAAATTTCAAATGTCAATTCAGCGATGATGGACTATATGTAAAAATAAACTTGACAAGTTTATAAATATGTAAACCTTCAAATATGATCAATAAATAAATAAAAATTGTATGTACATACGTAATGTAATCGCCTATACCGCATGTCATACCACTACAACCTATACCACCTATGTCTATGTTATCGATCCTGGTGGACGCCGGCCTACTTTGAACCGAGTCTCTCTTAAAAATCTCTAATACCCAAACGAATGTCTCGTCGCAATCGAAGATGTACTCACTGGCCTATAGCAAAGTTACAGTTTGCTGTGAAGGTTCATTCTTCACTCGGTTGTTCATTGATTCAAACTAGTAGCCCTAAACTCAAATGATTTTAAGTATAATCGTATCGGCTGTCGGCTGTCATCGTTCGTATATGGGAGCGCTGAGCTCGTCAAGGTCAAGGTTGTAGGTATCTGAACAAAGCTATCAAAGGGATTCTTTGGTATTTAAAGCACCGGCTACGAAAAAAATTCGCAAAAATTTCCTAAACAATCGGCAAGTACTGGTAGATAGCATCCAAAAACTTTTGTCACCTGAACCAGAAAGTGCGCCAGACACATTTGGGAGATATGTCGCAACACATTTGAAAGAGCTGAATACATTTCAGTAGAGTATAGCCCTTAAATTTATTTCGAAAATAATTTCTTATGCCAGGATGGACAAATTATCGCTTCAATCCACTTTTACTCTAAACTCACCCCCTCCTTCTATACCGTTTCAATCTTCAGCATAATTCACTTTATCAAATAGTTTCCATACCTATAAATATTCTCTTTGAATACCCGTGAAACTCGTTGAGTTACTGGAAAAAAAATTCTTAAATAGCTTGATAAATTATTTGTTAAATGTACTTTGTATTTTATGTTGTTTTCAATCTTATGTGAAATATACTTTTAAAACTTAAAAATTTAATGTACCCGAAGATTTTATCTGTTACTTTGGTTGTATTTTCACATATTATCACTTACATTTCATAAAAAAAAAATAAATTAGATTTATTTGCACATATTAAATTTGATTTCATTAATTATGAATTATTTTACTATTTAAATTTGAAACTTAAAACGATTTCAATCCATATTAAAAAAAAAGTTAACAATACATTAAATATTTAGAATTTAGGCTTGACTGATACACTTTTGCTACGTTATGTGTTTGTGAAAGAATTTTAAAAGAGGTTAAAATATAAACACAGATATCGTAAATAATACGTATCGGAAATGAGTTGGAATGCATTGAAAAATGTAAAATTATATAATAAGTTGTTTGACAATCTTTAAAGTATTTACATGAGTATTAAGATACAAATAATAATTTCAAATTTATATATATATATATATATAATTCACTACTACACACATACATTGTTATGTTTAATTTGTTTAACTAAAATTATATTTTAGAGTTAAGCGTTGAATTTTTATAGTCAACTCACTCATTTTTGTAATACGATATTTATTGAAATATTTGTATATTTATAAAAAAAATTGCATCGATTCAATTTTGATTGAGTTTGCGCAATTTTGCATCATCGGCGAATCTTATTACAAAATAAACGCTATAGCAATAATGCGAGAATATAATAACAAATTATATCTAGACTGTTTTTGCATTGTAAATGTTTGGTTGTTGTTAGTTTAAAAATAAATAATTGTTTTTCAAATGATTAATATGGGCTATTGGAAGTAATGGTGGTTAATGTTGTAAATTAATTATTAAGGAAGTGTGTGAATATCATGCTTTTACGTAGTCAAGCTAGAGTCCAATGGATCATTACTCATTACGCACATCCCATTAAATTAAAGCAAATAATAATTTAATAATCATCATTTGGAATTTACGAATGAAAAAATTCTGATGCACGGAATTTGTATGAATAAACTGTTATAAACAGTACATATGTACATATATTGAAATTATGTATAATAAAAAATGTGTGAGTATGTTATATTATATTGTGCTTAATAATAAATCACCAATTTTACAAGAGTATGATTTGTAATATTTCTCATTATAATACCATAAAAAAAACAAAATACTAATTGGATTTATTTATTTATTTATACTTATATACATTATCTTAAGTAAAAAATATTTTTCATCATTCGTTCACTCATCATTTGTTATCGGGTGACATCAATCTGGGTCAACATATTTTCGTTCATTTATGGTGAAATAGTCTTTTAGCATACATCTGCCTAACGCTCCAAGTTTTTGAACTAAAACAAACATCACACAGTGCCATCCCCCATTACGATCAAGCAAGCCAAGGTTTCACACAGTTCAAATTCAACTGCTTCGATATAACCCTTGCCTAACCGGTGCGACACGAAACCAAGCCTTTAAGAATTCTCTCCTTCCTCATTCTTCGATATGGCAGCACTGCGCAGCATCCCCAAACGCAAATTATTGGAAAATCAATTAAATGGAAAACAAAGTTTAATTTATGGACAGTAAATCGATCACAAAAACTATGTAGATATATATGTGTAATTCAAAAACTTCGGGGGCTAAACTAATAGTTAAATGAAAAAATTCGGGTGTGGCCAATCCATGACTTTATCCATATATTTGAGGAATATGAAGGGTAACCAAAAAATGATATTTTACTTTTTTACAAGAAAAAAATCCCACTTCCGGTTGAGCGATTTTGATGATTTATTTTTAACTACATAGATATTGCCCTAAGGATTATAATATTACAATATTATGGCCATACTAAATATGTAAAAGGCCGAAAAAATAAAAAAAAAACGAAATCTCGTTTAATAGCAAACTGCCACTTCCTGAAGAAAGTACAATAAGTGTAAATTCTAATACAGATATAGTAAATTGTTATCAAAACCCTCATCCTCCAGAATTAAATCGTCGAGTAAAACTTCTTCCACTTTAATATTTAAGCATTCGGTTAGTTTCAGTCTTGAAATTTTATCATTTTTAGCACAGGTTTCTTTAAAATTGATGAGCGATTTGAGCTTGGATTCACAAGATAGGCATATTGTATTGGGCAGCATGTTGTGTTTTTTCACCTGCAAGGAAAATACACATAACATTAGTCTCTTAGCATCTGACTTTGATGAGAGCATGCCATGTGAATAAGTCGAGATACCAACCTGTGGCTGACTGCAGCTCCAGATATGTTTCACCAGTAAGTCAGAATAGTAATCAATAGCGAAGGAAGACTCTGCTGCCAGAGAACATAGGCATAGCCGACACTCAATTGCGACAGATTCTTTTTCATGATTTACAAAGCATTTCGAACTGATTTCACGGTACAATGATCTTTCTTTGGTGTGATATTTCATATGTTGTCTTAAATAGTACATTGAAGGAAAACATTGTGAACAAATTTCACATTTGTATGTTTCTTCGCCAGTGTGGGTGGTCATATGTGATTTTAATGAAAATTTTTTTTTATATTTTTTTGAACAAATATCACATTTGTATGGTTTTTTTCCAGTGTGAATGCTCATAATATGTGTTTTTAATGAACTTTTTTCTGTAAAACCTTTTGAACAAATATCACATTTGTATGGTTTTCCCACAGTGTGAATGCTCATATGTCTTTTGAAATTTCTTTTTACTGTAAAACTTTTTAAACAAATATCACATTTGTATGTTTCTTTGCCAGTGTGAATGCTCATATGTCTTATGAATGTACCTATTACTGTAAAACTTTTTAAACAAATATCACATTTGTATGGTTTTTCCGCAGTGTGAATGCTCATAATATGTGTTTTTAATGAACGTTTTTCTATAAAACCTTTTGAACAAATATCACATTTGTATGGTTTTTTCCCAGTGTGAATGCTCATAATATGGTTTTTTAATGAACGTTTTTCTGTAAAACCTTTTGAACAAATATCACATTTGTATGGTTTTTTCCCAGTGTGAATGCTCATAATATGTTTTTTTAATGAATATTTTTCTGTAAAACCTTTTGAACAAATTTCACATTTGTATGTTTCTTTGCCAGTGTGAATGCTCATATGTCTTTTGAAGCTACATTTTAATGTAAAACTTTTTAAACAAATATCACATTTGTATGGTTTTTCCCCAGTGTGAATGCTAATATGTCTTTTGAATGTATTTTTGTCTTTAAAACTTATTAAACAAATATAACAATTGTATGGTCTTTCCCCAGGTTGGCGATTCGTACAGGTTTTTAATTTCTTGCCATCCATCTGCAAATTAAAACGATCAATAAAAAAATATACGTTTCAAAAGATGTTCAAATGAAATTCTACATTAACTATATGAACTCATATTCAAATAAAGCTAAAGTAATAATTTTATTATGGAAACGTTACCGGTGAACATTTTCGTTCACCATTATATTGTGTATTCGTATTGCACAGTGAAAGTTCATCGATGCTTTGACTCTTTACCTGTAAATTGGGCGGGTGATCTTTTACTTCGTTTGTAGAATTTTTCTTCTACACTGCTCGATTGTTCGCGATTGCTCAATTGAACTTTGGAAGCAGCATAAGTCATCCAAATTTATGGATTTTTGTAAATGGATTTAATTGATTTAACAAATTTCAAAAAAGTGACATTACACTATTGTTTTAGCACCTGACTTTGATTAGACGCAGTGTTTCTCAACCGGTGGTCCACATAAATTTTCTGGTGGTCCTATTTTCCTATTTTCAGTGGACCGCAGGTGTAAAAAGTTTGAAAAACACTGGGCCATTAGAGCATATCGTTGAACCAACCTGTGGATAACTGCAACTAGAAACTATGCTATACCTTTCAGTTCACAATCTTCACTATGAGCTCGTCGAAGTTCTAGGACACACTTAACTCTGATGCCGCCACTTCACATTGGGCGATCGCTGACGAGCAGTACCGAGCGCCAACGTGTGGGTATGTCGCTCAAATTTCTCGCGTTAAGTCGAAAGTACTGTATGAGCACTCGCGTGACATCGGCAAAACTCGAGCGAAGACGAACGAACCGCGAAGAAAGCAAGATAGCGGACCCTTCACATTCAGTGTTGTCTGCGCCACCAATTCTCTACCAAGAACCCGCGATATGTCAGATTATTGTTGTATGTGCTTATTCCACACAAGGTGACCGCATACATTACTGCGATGTCTTTAACATTTTGATGCGACACTTCGTTCGCTGCCGCTTACTTACTTATAGTTGACACTAGAGTGGCGCCACTAGCGAACGGCATTCGTCAGCATTCGATGACGTCACTTTTCGGCCCGTAGCGCACTTGGCATCCTGACTGCACAGCCATGGCCGCGGCAGCCAGAAAAACGTGCACCCAGTTCAAGCAGCCAAAGTGGCAGCCAGAACGCGGGGCTAAACGTGACTCGACCGGCTGACGAACCGTCAAAGTTAAATGATATTCGGTGCACTTTATCGAACCAACTAAAAAAAATTCAAGTAACAGCTCTTTTACGAAAAATTTCCCACGATGCACCCTTCAAGCCGGTCTTCCCCAGTCGGTCAGTTTATGTGTCTCATTTAAAATAATAGATAGCTATCTATATTTCTCCGAAGACAAAATTATTTACTGTGTGCACGTGCAAGCTAGTTGACATTTTAAACAATAATGTTCTCATGTGCATCTTCAAAAAGGACCGTTTTATTTATTTGGTGTCTCAGAAATTTAGCGGCAAGTTCTCAAACAAAAGATGCTCACAAATGGACAGCAATACAACATATTTTCAATGCAATATTTGGTTCGTAATCTCGAGTTTCGGATCCTTTTGTAGATGCTAATAATTTGTTGAAAATAGTTTTATATATATTATTTCCAGCGCGCAACATTAGCGAGATTTTTTTTTTATATTTTTATCTTATTCGTTGAATTTAGTATAAAATTTATAATGGAATTGGAATTGTTAAATCAGATTTTCAGCCGAAGCGGCTGAAAATCTCAAATGGCAAACGCGAATTAACTGGCTAAATTGATGTGAATACGGGCTGACGAAAATACGGGCTGCCTGTGCGATGCACGCACTACATCGCACAGGCAGCCACATACATTTGCTTTGTTAAATACATCTTGTGTTGCCCGCGGCAGCCGGTGGCTGCCTGTCTGGCTGCTGTGTATCGGAGCCCGTACCTGTGGCTGCGCAGCCAGAGTTTCCTGGCTGCCTTAGTGCGTCATCAAACAGGCAGCCACATACATTTTCTAACATCGTTGTGGCTGCCGCGGCCATGGCTGCGCAGTCAGGCAGCTTAGTGCGTTACGGGCCTTCGTCACCAACGTTTGACGAATATTCGCGCTAACTTGAAGTGCATATGTGTAAAACAGAGCACTAATTGATGTTTTAAGACAATAACTATTTCTCGCACCATCTGTTTATTGAGGGTCTACTTACATGCATAATAAAGTCCTAAAACGAATCCTGAAACAAACATAAAAATGCGTTTCTTATAACGTGACCTCTCTAGGAACGAAATCATCAACTGCGCAGCTAGACCATAAAACAATGATATCCGAAAAGTGACCTCATTAATATGACCTCTCTCATCACACACACCAAACGTATGATGAAAGAACTTCGTGAACCCATCTCTCGCAAGATTTCCCTCTCCTGTTAGCGCATTCAAATGCATTTACGTAATATACATAAATTACGACGATCATTCCAGCATCGTCAGTTCTCTCCAGTCTTTCACACCATCTGAATCATCTCCGTCGAGGACCAACACCATCACCTGCTGCTACAGCAGCCCTCGACCCGTTGGCTCGCTCCAAGTATCCGTTGGAGCAATACTCTGGACCTGCACGCAACTACTACTATCACTTATACACCTGAATGTAACTTGCTATATATCGAAAAATAAACATAAATACAAAACTCTACTTTGTACGAAATATGAACGTTACATGTGCACATAAATCGGCGTTCCTGTAACTACATATAGTGACCACGACGTTCGTACAAATGTATCAAAAAAGATTAACATAGATTTATCAAATTGAATCTTCTATATCTATATATATGTATATAAATCAATGTCTGTCTGTTTGTTTGTTTGTTTCTTATAGGCTCATAAATCACTCAACCGATCGCGATGAAACTTTCAGGACTTATTGTGATCATGCCGGGGATGGTTCCTGTGAAAAAAAATCGGGAAAAAACGGGAACGGGCCTGCTCACGCGTCAGAAAACGTACTAGGAAAGGGAACGGGAACGGGATCAGGCATTGCAACGCATGCCGGGTCAGCTAGTATTTAATAATTTTAATAAGTTCGCGTGTGAATAAAGTCGCCAAATATACACGTCCGACTGCGCACCTCGACGCTACACCTCGCAACAATTAAAAACTAAAATAGTCAAAGAAAAAAATTACAATGTAATTTTAGGTTGCACAATTTTGCAGATTTTAAATAAAAACCAGTCAAGTATAATTGCGCATGCACGTGAATACGGCTGCTACGATCGCAGCTGTGACGTCACAGCTCGTCAGCCAATAGCAAATCGCCACAACGTGTCACTGGAAAGTCAGTGTTGCGTCAGCTTTGGTCGAGGTGGGGTCCGTTTAAGTATTCGTCGCAAACGAAAGGGGATGTCAGTTCAGTGGAAGCCGCCTTTGATGCTTCGTCGCAGCCACGGCCACGCCCCTTCATAATATTCCCATTAGTTGACTGCGACTGCGACTTTCAAGATGTCCACAAAGGTGGTGATCGCGCTTCCGCCAAGATTCCTGGCGGCTGCTCCTTTGCTCTCCCCCTCATCCCCTTCATCCTCATCCTCATCCTCATCCTCCCCTTCCCCCTCTCCTTCATGCCGGAAGCGTCGTCTCGATCATCTCACCTGGGAGGAGAAGCTTCAGCGCAAGTGAGTACATCGTCAGATTGTGACGTTATCTCGTTTCAACAATCTGTTTTCAATCGTTGCATTCGATTTTGAGCCTTATGCTGTTGTTGTTTACGGGCTAAATTAGAATGACGTCGCGCGCTCAAATGACCTTGTTAGTGACATGTATTATCGCTCACTCGTATAGCTCTCTCTTTCTTTCCTGTATTAATTGCGCATGCGAGACAGAGATAGGAAATATTGATTGTATGCAGATAGATTTTTTTTCAATTTGTGCATTTAATTTACAACATAATTTTTGTCAATTAATGTAATTATTTTAGTAAAATATTAATATAACTACTATACTTAACGAGTACTGATAACAAAAAAAAAAGAACTGTTTTGGAAAACCCGTTTTTCTTTAAGATTGTTATGGTAATGATGTTACATTGAAAAAATTTCGAATTCAATGTATGTATGATAATATATAGTTTCTATTGAAAGGTGAAGCAATAAATAGTCCATGTGAGTCATCGTTGTTTATTGCGTCATATTGAGTTTGTTGTTGTATTACGCAATATTGGATCATTCGGTCAAAATTATATTATGTTCACTGCATTGGTATCATCATCATTATCATTATCATTTTCAGCTGTTTACCGTCCACTGTTGGACGAAGGCCTCTCCAATCCTCTTCCATTCCTGTCTGTCTCGAGCGATCTGCATCCACTCGATTCCACACATTCTTCTCAATTCATCATTCCATCATATGAATATTTCAGCGGATTATATGATTCGATTGGTCATTTCACAACTGTCAAATTTAGTTCAGTTCGGAATCGAATATAATTTCACCGGTGAGTATTTGTTAAAATATATTTTCACTAGTAGAAATATACATCTACTGGTGAAAATGTGCTTGGATATGATTTCACCGAAACGCCAGTGAAAATATATTTTCACTTAAAATATACTATACGCATATATTCATCATCATCATCATTTTCAGCCGTTCACCATCCACTGCTGGACGAAGGCCTCTCCAATCCTCTTCCATTCCTGTTTGTCTCAAGCGATCTGCATCTACTCGATTCCACACATTCTTCTCAATTCATCAGCCCATCATTCACTCGGTCTACTTTGCTTTCTTTCACATCCTCTCGTATACCATTTCAGTGTTAATCGCGTCTATTAGCCGCCTGTTCTTCTCGCTATGTGTCCACTTTAACTTTTTCACAAGTACTGCTACACGTATCTTATCCATATGGGTATTCCATTTACGATCTCTTCTCATTATACTGAGCATACACCTTTTCACGCCTCTCTGTGTGCACTGGATCTTACGTAGCATTCTTGAATTCAGCATCCACGTTTCACATCCGTACGTCATAACTGGCAGTACGCATCGGTCGTATGCCTTCTTTTTTAAGCATAGCGGAATGTTGGATCTAAAAACTACGTTCATTCTTCTGAAAGCGATCCATCCTAGTTTTATTACATTCCATCAAATTCACCAATTGTCCTAGGTAAAAATAACTATTCACTATACTTACAATATGATTATCTACTGTGACTATGTTTTACGTGCAAAATACATTAAACACAATTTTATTGTAGTTTTATTAAAATGAATTTTTAAACCTACTTTCATACTTACGTTGCTTAATTGTGTTAATCTATTTTGTAAATTAATTTGTTTTGTTATTTTCAGAAAACTTAAGAATCGAGTCGCCGCCCAGACATCCAGAGATCGCAAGAAAGCCAAGATGGACGAAATGGAGGATCGCATGAATGCTTTGGAGGAGAAAAATAATAAACTCATCGACGATATGAAAGGACTTCGGGAGCTCAATCAGAGATTGATGAGCGAGAACAGTCAGCTACGCAAACAGCTCGCGTCCGCCCACGAAGTCGTCAGCACGGTTCCCAGCGGATCTGCCGAATCCCATCCTCTGCCGAAGGAGGGATCCGTGCTGACGGCTCCACGGTCGGAGTCGACAGTTGCCCTCTGCCAACTGACGATGCTCTTCCTTCTCTCCAAGATCTCCTCCAACAAATCGATTCCGATGAATACCTTACCTGCCTTCAACAACTTGCCGACACCCTACTCAGAGAAACTGATTCAGAAACTCAAGGATCAGATGTACGCCTTCGACGACATAATAAAATATCAATTCATTCTAAATCCTCCCCCGTATTCACTGCTTGTATTTTTTGTTGCAGAAATCAAAAGGCGTCGACGGTCCACCAAAAGTGGTGGGGTCCCCATCAGAGCACGTGGAATCCTCTCGAAGTGAAAGTTTAGAGATAAACATTTTAAAAAATAACACGGACACTATATTAGCACAACATTCCTACGCACAACCTTGTACGATAGACAATGCACCCGAAAGCACATGCATCAAAGTCGAAATGGATTGCAGTTCAAATCCGGACGTGTTTTACGACACGTGCGACGGCGACGATGAATGCGTCACCATCGTCATAACCAGCGAGGACGAGGCGATGGAAGAGGACGAGATCACACTGGAGGATACGTTTACGAAGTCGAGACCCGATATCGCAATCGAGGATTACGACAGATTGAGTTGTCCGCTGTACGTTGGCGGCACCGATTTGAAACTGCTCTCCCCGATGCAGCCGAGTCCCGTTTGCAATTCACTGTCGCCATGTTTGAGCTACAGCGATCCGACTTCGCCAGCTTCGACGCTACTTTCTGATTTCGGTTACGAGTCGGTTGAATCGCCGCTCAGCGGCGAGAACGATTTCCAAGATCTTTGGAATGAAAGCATCAACGAGCTGTTTCCGTCTCTAGTATAGATGTTGTTTTTAAGTTTTATTTATAAGAATTGATTAATATATTTTATATTAAATGTTATGTTTGTAGGACGGTAATATATATATTTCCAGTGTATTTTATTTTAAATTGAATGAATTTTTTTTTATATTTTGCATTTATGTGAATTGTTTATCTATAAGTACAAGTGTGTAATTTATGTGTGAATAAAAAGAGTGTCTAAGAAGTTTTTTTGTTTTAATTTTACAATTGTAAAGGATCCGATGAATAAAAATTACATTTCTATATATAACATAAGTTTATTTAACAATTTATATAATTTTTTTAGGTATTGTATGCATATATGTACATATATATATATAGATATATTTATTTATTCATATACATATATACATACACATAAATGTAAAGACTTATATTATGTCAATTGGATTATTAAAATTTACAAATAACAAAGCAATGCACCAGTGACATTTGGCACACGATTATAATTATTAAAAAATATATACGAAATCACTCTCGTTTACAGTTCGCTTCTGTAGAATTTATCCCGGCCACTTGACATACTATTCATATATTCGCTTATATACCGTTGTTTATATTTTCTGATTTCATTAATGAAAAAATGCATTTGCATTGCAAAATGCAAATAATTGACAATGAACGCCATTATTAAATTTGTACTATTTGTTTTTTATTTTTTTTTTTGAATACTCGGATTATACTTTCTGCAAAATTTTAAAGCTGGTTAGTAAATAATTTAAAGATTCATTTTCCCCATACGGTCGACACTGGACAAAAACAAACAAAAAAAAATTAAAATAAAAGCACTTTGATGTTAAATGAATAAATATTATTAATATTAAAATGTCACGTGTTATTTATCGTCATTGTATCCATCCATTCATCCGTTGAGAATTAATTAGTTTGAATTATCCGCTTCTTATCCGAAGAGTTTCTCGAAACAGCCGTGACAGTAAGGCTTGTCGTTTTGCTCCTTGAACGTGCCCTTGTTGAGCTGCTTCAGGCAGAACGCGCAGACGAAATGCTCTGGATGGAACTTTCGAAACATGGCTGTGATACACCGACCGGCTATCGGCTTGTGACAACCGGCACAGAGAGATCCTCGCTTGGCGTGATAGTGAGTTTCACAGTACGGAAGTCCTTCGTGATCGAAAAATGATCCTGCGTGGAACGGCGTCCTGCAATCCTGAAAATTAATAAGTTAACGTTAGTATAACGCAACCTCGGAACTCTACAATACATAAATTTATATAAAAATAAACATAGGCATTGAAATTTATCACAACGAATGACAAATTCTAATATAAAACTGAACTTTAACTTAATTGATAAGACGGCAAATTCAGACTATTCTTCTTATTATACGTTATTTAGTGTTTAACGAAATAATACCATTATCGTGGAAGACCAAACCAAACGAAAAAGGATTCATATTTACAGATAACTCTTCATCATTGATATAAGTAAGTAAGTAAGAATTTGGAATGTGGGCTATCCCGCTTTTCTGTTAAATTCCTGTCGTTCAATTTCATCGTATGCATAGTGAATATATCGATGGGTTAGTGCACATATATTGTATGTCGAGTTTTTACCAAATGTCCAAATAGTATACATATTTGAGAAGATATTGCCTTATTTAAATATATAATATGTCCATTTCGTCCATAGTTTTCATCCAAAAGAGATGTATGTCACTTACAATATTTTAAAACAAAACTGGACATACAATATCTGTGCGCTAACCTTTCAATATGTAACGCAACCCACAGGAGAGAATTTCCAAAAAGGTTAATTTAGTAATTAATCCTTCAAATCCACCAATACACGTTCTGTATAGTGATAGTGATCGCTCAACGACAATATTGCATGTAATATTGAAAAAGTAACTTTCAACTTAGTTGAAAGTAGGTTCACATTTATCAACGGTTACTTAATCAATAAAATGCAGAACTATTTTTCTGCAAATTGCGGTATAAATCGAAGACTCCGTAAGGAAGACGTAACAATATCAGTAATATGCTTTTTTTTTAAGTATCCAATTCGTAAAATTATACACGAGACTCGATATAATCAATCTGTAAAATAAATAAAACGAATTCTTTGTAACTGTGTACTCAATTTCACGGATCATTCCAAACATTCTAGCAATACTTTTCACACAATATACACAGATGTATATATAAGTTTAATTATAAAGACGCCTAATTTTAGTTTGACATAATTCCAAATGAGTTCCACTACGGGAATTGGCAGACGGCCACACAAGAGGAAGACGGTAAATATTTTGAGAGACGAGACAGAAAAATCGAGACTATATTGCAAAAAAAAAAAAAAAAAAACAAATGCAGTCTTTAAATAACCGCTAAACTACATATAACGCTCATTCAAAGTTTCAATTTCATATAAATAATATATCGATAACTAAACTTTTAACGTTCACTATATAACCAATAAGGAACAATGGCCTTGGCTAAACTTAACGTAATGAATGGAAATTTAAAAATATAACATGTACATATTTTATGTATGTATATTTATTTATTTAGATTTTTTTTTAAATAATAATAAAAATGCATCGAGACCAAAATAATTTTTTTAACTATCGTATAAAATTCATTCAAATAAAATTTCAATTGAATCAATATAATAAATATATTTTTATTCGTACGTATAAAAAAGTAGTATATAAAATTTTTAACAATTTGGTCCCAATGCATTTTTTTTTATTTATTTATTTTGTTTAATTTTGATTTTTTTTTTTTTTTTTTTTTTTTTCTTTATTTATTTTCAAAGAATATACATAATAAGAAAATTGATACAAAGGTTAGTGAACTTTTCTTTAGCAACTATAAATTATAATCCTATCGTATATATATTTTATAAAAAATATTGCTATTCCTTATCATTCGTCGTCTTTCATAGTAAACTTTTTAAACACACAATCGGCGAGAAGAGCATCACACGTTCGGACAGATAAAATTCAATGTCGTCATAATAATGATAGAATGAAGTTAAAACTACTGCTTTTTTGAAAATAGATGGAAAACGATTCGCATGACTGTTTCGTAAGCTGAAAGAGAAAAAGTGGAAGCATTCATCATATCGGAGAACATCGTATTTGGTGTTTGTTGTTGTTTTTTTTTTTTTATTATTCTTCTTCTTCATCTACCCCGACGCATTTCGGGCACACCGGTTTCCCTTCCATGGCATAGAAAGACTTCCCTTGAACCGCTAACTTGCAATCCTAACATCAAATTTTAATTAAACACAATATACATATATCAACGGTCGCGTGTGAACACCGATACCTCCATTTTATCACAATTTCATACTTACTCTGCAAACGAAACAATCGGGATGCCATTGACCGTTCAATGCAGAAATGTAATTCTCCATGATGGGACGGTTACAGCCGCCGCACTTGGGCGCGAACATATCAAAGTAGTCGTTTCGGCAGTACGGCTTTCCGTCCCGCTCGTGGAAACCATCCTCGCCAAACTGCTGACCGCACTGAGCACAGAAGAAGTGTTCCATGTGCCACGTCTTTTCCAAAGCGGTCACGCATTTCTACAAATCAACAAAACCAATCAGTATTACGGACGACGGCGGCGGACCGTGTGGATATGTCGACGGGGCTTACATCCAAGATTGGTCCATTGCAGTAGGCGCAACGTGGCGAGAACAGATTGTGATAGTCTGGCTCGCAGTAGGGGCGTCCATCGCGCTCGAAGAAGTTCCTAGTTCCTAACTCTTGGGTGCAGTGAGCGCACGTGAAGTGCTCCGGATGCCATGTGCGACCGAGAGCCGTGATCACTTGTCCGACTATCGGCTTGTCACAGGCTCCACAACAGCCTTTTTGGGCCGTGGTGACTCCCTGGCGGGACATATCAGCGTGCAACGAGCCGAGCATACGTTCCAAAACACCACCGGATGTGTGCTCCGTTCCCGCTTGTCTGGTACCTTGAACCACTTCCCGGGTTTGCTGCTGTTGCTGCTGTACGCCGGTCTGGGATACCTGCAATCAAAACAAACGATCAAACTCAATGCATATGTGGATACGGTTGAATTGCACATCGCAAAGTGATAAACAATTCACTGTTGGGGTTTAGAGTGTGTCCGTTGGACGCGGGTGGTTCGGGTCGAGTGTCCCGTGCGAGACTGCGAAAGAAGTGAAACATTTGCAGCTGAAGCCCACTAATATTATAACTGAAAATTTTCTCCCACCACTGAAAATCGTGTTGCGGCGGTGTGTGCGTGTGTGCGCGAGAGACAGAGATGTACGGTGGGTTATGGTGAAATAGAAGAGGCGAGGAGCAGGAGGAAGCCAAGTTATTTTCAGATGGTAGAACCAATAAAGGAGTCTTAGGAGAGTTGAGCAAGCGGACAACCTAAGTTTTAGTGTGGTGCGGTGTGCTGGCACACACTCACCTAGTAACCAATATAGTTAGATAGTTAACCGACAATGTTTATTGCAAATTACAATAACAAATGCTCGGGGACAACCTTAAACTTATATTAAGTACTCCACTCCAAAATGTATATCCAAATGTAGCATATATTCTACAATAAATAAACTTTAGTATTTATATAGCACACATTTGTTTTAAAATGGTTTGACTAAACGAATTGTAGATATTTCTATCGCTAGCAGATATGTAGCTATCGGCCACGTTTCATCGAAACCATTTTCACTCTCTAGAGTTATACGTATTAGTTTGCTCATACCAGCGTTTTTCAAACTTTCTTGATTTGAAAAAACACTACATTATATATATAATAGCCGAAATCCGTCTGTCTGTCTGTCTGCTGATAACGCTCGCTGAGGAAAAATTATTAAAAAACCAGAAAGAGTGGGGGATCGAACCCAGGACTCCAGGCTCGAGAGAACTCGCACTAATGCTATTCCCTATCGCCCTTGGTCAATTTAGTCCTTTTTTTTTTTTTAAACATTACCTACAAAAGGGATCGTGACTGCTAATAATACATAGATGACGCTATAAAAACTATTATTTTATAATATAAATAGTAAAGTAAAAAAAAAAAAAAAATACTACGGGATTGCTATAATACATAGATGGCGCTATAAAAACTATTATTTTTTTTTGTCACACAACCGTGCGATCAATTAGTGGGGATCTCTATTAAAAAAGCGTTTTACGTAATTTAAAATTAAGCGGGCGTTGATATTCAACGGGCTTACACTAGTATATTAAGAAATACACATCAAACCACAACCCGATTAATTTCAAATCAAAATTAACAATATTCACTGCTTATATTCACGAGATTAGACAGAACTATTTTGGTATTCTACGAAGTTCTAAATTACTTCAATTTAGCAAAAGAGAATATACATACGAGGGTAGGTCAATATATTCGCGGAATGAGCAGGAAATAATTGGTGGAGGTAACCGATTTATAACACATTGTCTGGATACACGCCTAACTAGCAGATATGCAAAGTTTTAACAAGATTGCATCAGTAGTCGAGTTGTATTGAGAAAATCATCAGAAAATCACCGAAAATCATCATTCAAGAAATGACTGCTGTCTATGGAGAGTATACTTTCTCTAAAACAATGCTCTACAAGTGGCATATGTTATTTAAGCATCGCCGAGAGTCCTCGGAAGACGATGTTCGGACAGGAAGACCAATAGAGGTGACAAATCCGGAAATGATTGAAAATGTGGAAAAATTAATATTTGGAAGATGCAAGACTAAAGAAGAAACAAATCGCTGAAATACTTAAGGTATCCGATTAAATAGTCTTGACAATTTTGCATGATCATCTTGAGTGCAAGATGCAAACGGTGCCTCAAATCTACTATCGTTGGTTTAAGCTTTGATTTGATGATCAAAATTTATTAATTAATCTACATTAGTCGTTGGATCTCCGGTCAACCGAAAAATTATAATATTTTATTAGCATCTATTACTAGCATTGACCTAATAGTATTGTTATTCATTAGAAAAATTATCATTACATCCAAAATTTTATTTGAAAATCAAATATACATATACAGTGGAACCCAGTTGCTTCGTTCTAGCTTGTATTGTTTTTTCGCATACATCGCTATTTTTTCATGGTCCCGGCCATACATTTTATTGTTTTTTCTGCATACATCGTTTTTTTTTTTTACGGTCCCATGAAAAACGATGCAACGGGGTTCCACTGTATACCTAAACACCAAATTTTGCACAAATTCTATAAAAAAAAAAAAAAATTTTTTAATGTACAAACCTTGAATTCTGACAGCGAAGCCATAAGATCGTCCAATTCTCTCGTAGCATTGGAAGCATGAGCGTGTATTGGATGAGCGCGAGCAGATTGTGCCACCGGTTCTACGACGGTCTCCTTCACCGTAACCGTTACATGCTTCGTTCCCGGTCTCGGATGTGTATTACTATTTCCAGCACTTTATTTTTTTTTTTTTCAACAAACAATCAATGTAAATAAACAGAACACAAATTAAGCAGAACCGAATAGCAAGAATCACTCACCCGTTGGTAACGTCGGAATTGAGTTGATCGAGAAGACTGTCGACAGACGGACGCAATCTCGGTCCACCTTGGGAAGGACTTATTCCACCGTTCGTTTTAGCATAACCGTCAGCTAAACAAAATAAAGATTGCATTAATTATATAATGTGGTAGAAAATTTAGCAAATTTGTAATAAAACTAAAAAAAAAATTATGTTTGTGTGTACATGCCAAGATAAACATATCAAAGTTGTCATCGACTACAAATTCGTCTAAGTAAAGCGAGGCATGATCAAAAAGCTCTAGAATTAGCAATTAGCATTTGCATCATGACAACGACCTTCTATATTTTAAAATTTTATATTCACAGTGAAACATTTCAACATACTCAAGTCTTTCATAAGTCATCTAACTTCAAAATACATTTATTTTGTTTTTACAAGCAAAGCGACAAATTGGCAAAAGCCTAACATTATTTTGAATGTAATTAACAATTGTCATGTTCCAAAATTTGTATATAGAAACTCTGGAGTTCGTAAATACAATGTCATTGAATGACATCTCTTCAGTATAAAAATTATAAAGTCTCGGAAATTTTTAATGTTACAAAATTTTCTGTTTGATCTAACGATATAATAGTCTAATAATAAAATAGTATTTTTTTTACTTTTTATATCAGATTCAGACTGTTGATAAATAATTAGCAAGAACACTGAAAGGTATATTAATAATATAAACGAAATCAGATATAAATAATCTTTACAGTTTCCGTTAGCAATTTTTCAAAATTATTACATCTCGGATGCGTTTGCCAAGAATTTTAAAAAACCTTACATCAGCAGTAAGTTAGCGGACGAAACTCGTCTTTTACATTGCGTTTTATTTATTCGAATGCATCGTTAAATCAAATTAATAACGTTGTCAGTTTATTCCAATGAAAACGATTTGCCGATTTTTTTTTAAACGCTTATTTAACTGCAAATTTAAGTTGGGTGCAACTGCAGTGAACAGCTGAAATTCTCAGCTCGTGGAAAAAATAGACCAAGTTGTGTACCAAAAAGTCTATTATAATAATGGGTTTCGAGAGGAGTTGAATAAATTACACAACGCTGGAAGTGAATCAAGAAAAACGTTAAAGAAATAAAATAAAAGGAATAGTCGATCGGGAAAACGAGTAAAAATTTATTTATCAGTGTGTCTGGCTAACTTGGCGAGCAGAGAAAACCGCAAAATGTGGCGTTTAAAAATTCGTTAAATTAAAATACATACATATGTACATAATAATGTCGATTTTGAACCACACTCTGGTTTACCCGATGTTTACAAAAATTGTCCGGTTTATTATGGGAACGTTGGGGAAATTTTAATTTTTCCGCAAATATAATGTAAACAATATTTAAAATAGTACACGTGACGAAATCAAGACTTTTAAATTGAGAAAATAATTACTTATCCAGTGTATATATTTTGTTATAGAAGTGAACGATTTTAAAGCAATGAAGTAAACGGCTCATGTAATTTATTGTTTTATCTAACTGTATTTCATAGTAAATCGACAGATGCATAAAAGATAAAATAAGAATTGTATCATCATTTTCAGCCGTTCACCATCCACTGCTGGACGAAGGCCTCTCCAATCCTCTTCCATTCCTGTCTGTCTTGAGTAATCTACATCCACTTGACTCTACACATTTTTCTCAATTCATCAGCCTTTCGTCCACTCGGTCTGCCTTGCTTTCTTTAACATCCTCTCGGATACCATTCCAGTATTTCTCGCGTCCATCTGCCATCCATTCTTCCGCTATATCTGCCACCTTGGTCATGCTTCTTACCCATGTATTCCTCATACGACCTCTTCTCGTTATACTGAGCATACATCTTTCCATGCTTCTCTGTGTGCACAGGATCTAACGTAACATTCTTGAATTCAGCATCCACGTTTCACATCCATACATCATAACTGACAGTACGCATTAGTCGTATGCCTTATTTTTAAAGCGTAGCGGATGTTGGATTTAAAAACAAAAGATTTGTATAATAGTATTTTATGTAAAAAAAACAAGAATAATGGTATCGAATAGATAAAAAAATACGAATAACTTTCATAGTAATATATGTACATATGTATGTAATAGTAAAAAACTTATTTTTCTCTCTCTTCTTCCAATTTATAATTTTACTGTTTTTAGATTGTATTATATTTTAACTTAAGAAATAAGCATATGATTGGTAAACGGAATTAAACATAAAACGAAGGAAAACTGTTATTTCCGGTACGCATAAATGTAATTTGAATAGGAATAAGTTTACAGACATAAAAAAATAAGCAAAAAATGCTACGTCCGGCTGTACAACGTCACAAAAAATACTCGTACCAAAACAAAATACACACAATTCCTATCAAACACGAAGAGAATTAAATAGTTTAGTATGACAAACTATCACTTTCCGTCATTTTTCTACGGAACCAGAGGAAAATCGCGAAAGCACAAAGGGAAAACTCCAAGCCTAACATATTGTAAACCTTTTATAGGTCACGATGGATTGCCAAGGCAGAGTAAAGCGAACGTGGCGAAGCGTCTAATTTCCAATTTGGCAAAACGTTACGGCGTATGTTACACACCCAACGAACAGATATACATACATAACATGTATGTAGATATAGATATATAAACAAGTGCTAGATGTATGTTCGACGAATTAACGACGGACACAATAATTATTAATACACACGGGCCGGATCGTTAGCGAGATATATTATGTATGTTATGTTATGGTGCGAGTTCGGTGATTTATTTTCGCCGGGGAAAATCGCATAAAGGTCTGATCTGCGAGCCAGGAAACCTTGAGAATGTTTTGATCAGAATCCGTTAATAATAACGACGACATCAAACGGAAATAAGGATTGAACACTACTGGTAGCGGATTTAGCGAAAACTCTCCGCGTGAATGTTTATTGACTGTATATACGCGAGTGGGGAAAAGTACACTGCCGTCTCATAAGCCGACTTAACGTAACTGACAAAACAACAATATCGAGATAAATGGACTTGAAAGTTTTTCTTCATATTTTACTGATTTATTTAAACTTTTTTTTTAGTGCATGAGGTTATTTTCAATTGTGTTTTGATAATTCTAAGGAAAAATTAAAAAAAAAACATGAATACTTTAGTAGGTACGTCACTTCATTATTCATTATTAATGTATACATATGACTATTCAAAACTTCAACCACTCCATTTGAAAAGAATGAATCTCTAACAATCTTATTTGATGTTTCTTTTTGGAGTCTAAGAGTATGACCTCTTAGATGAGGGTTCTCATTGAACATAATGAGATTGGTCATTTCACATGAATAATGATTATTTATTATTTTGAATACTTCAATTAAATCACCTCTTAATCTGCTCGTTTCCAATGTGGAGAGATTCAGTCTTTTCAATCTTTCGTGATAAGGTAGTGACCGAAGTAAGTATTGGTGATACTATTTCTCTGCGCATGCAGATACGTTAGATTCAATACCTTAAGAAAGTCACTTTTGGGTGAAGACACATTAATTTTGATATGAACAATCGCAAGAATACACTCTCATAACCCCTAAAACACATCTAACTCATTGTCGTAATTTTTGTCAGTTACGTTATGTGGGCTTAGGACGGCAGTCAACTGTAACTAATATTTCTGTCTGAAAGTATGTATGTACATAGGTGTCTAAAGTGCAATTTTTTGTTAAGTGAAACTTGGTTAAGTTATCTTTTGTCCGCGCTGTGATCGTTTTGGCTCGTTTCGATGTTTTTTGTCGCGAGCCAACTCTCAAGAAAATAAGAGTTCTAGGTTGATGAGACCGTGACCGAATATTAATTTTGTACCCAACAAACGACTAACGCACGTTATTTGACACAAAACAATACGTGTGTTTGTTTGTTAGCTTAACTTGTCGATTTATAGACGAATAAATAAGCTAGGAAAGGTTTGGCTTTAGCTATACTAAAAGGAAGCTTTTTGGAAATCAACTCATCGTTTGCTGTGAATTTTATTTATATTAAAATGTAATCAATGATATTCGGACGAGTAAATAAATATTTATATTTGATTTAAAATAGGTTATATTTATTTATACAGGATTTAACCAAAAATTTATACGACATATGATATACATATAAAATAAGGCATACGACCAATGCGTACTGCCAGTTATGACGTATGGATGTGAATCGTGGATGCTAAATTCAAGAATGTTACCAGGGCACACAGAGAAGCATGGAAATATGTATGTTCGGTATAACGAGAAGAGATCGTAAGAGGAATACATGGGTAGGAAGCATGAACACATAGCGAGAAGAATGGATGGCAGATGGACGCGAGAAATACTGGAATGGTATCCGAGAGGATGTGAAAGAAAGCAAGGTAGACCGAGTGGAAGATGGGCTGATGAATTGAGAAGAATGTGTGGAGTAAACTGGATGCAGATTGCTCAAGACAGACAGGAATGGAAGAGGATTGGAGGGGGCCTTCATCCAGCAGTGGACGGTGAACGGTTGAAAATGATGATGATGATAATAAAATACAAAAATACAATAAAAAACATAAATATACATTAAAAATATCAATATGCAACACCATCCCGGCAAAGTACCCTAGCTAAATGTAACTTCAAATAGGCCACAAAACTAGAATAAATGCAAAATAAATCGATACCATCGGCGGCCAGGGCATTAAATAGGCGGATGTCTTCAACAACAGGACGCAGCCCCTATGACAGTCCTATGTAACTATAGGTTGTTGAAAGAGACGATGAGAGCGCGAACGAATGTAATTTTCGGGCGCAAGCAAGCTAAGTCTTTCAAGCACTGGAGGATTCCATACATCGCCTCTGTACACTGGGAGCATGTGCCCCAACAACAACATGCTCCTTCGAACATCGAGTGATTGCATGCCCGTCATGCCCAGAAGAAACTTACTCGGGTACAGAAATGGGTGGTAACCATATTCCCTCAAATAAAGATATCCAATAAACTTATTATGAACTCGTACAAGCATATTGTCGTACGAACGTTCGTAAGGCGACCATATTATTTTTATTACAAAAACAAAACAACCAAATCATGTCATGGTGGGTAAATTACAAAAATGGATGTAATATTGTTTACAAAATTACAAAAAATTATATAATTGTACTCAACTGTGGACAGAACAGAAAGAGCAGTACAATCGCACAATTACCCTGATATCTTTAAATATTTTCGAATTCCTTATTTATAAGATCCGTTTTATGTACAATTTACGAAAGTGAGTTTATTTATTTAATTTATGAAAGTGCTGTGACTTATTGTACTATTCAAGTGAGTGTTTATAAATAATAAAAAAAATACACATTTTGGTGATAATGCACCATTTCAAACGAAAATACCGATAACATTCTCTATTTTCGTCTTATGTTGAATTTAATTCTCAAAATAGCGGAAACAAACCAACGAAAATAGTTTTTAGCAAAATTTATCAACAATAAAAAAAAAAAAAAAGATAAAACCCAATAAATATAATATAATCAAACTTCCAATGAATGAAACTCGTATAAATTTTAATACATTTGAAAGGAACAATGTTATATTTGGATCAAACACAACTACACAGCTATGTTTAGAAAGCAGGGATTTTAATCGGCGTGTTTTCCAATAGAAATATAGACCACTGGACTATGTATGTATGTATATAAAAGTAGACCTTGAGCACTTGACTGTTTCAAAATCGGTACATATCGTTCGATGGAGTACGACAAGATATATCAAAATAGCACACGATGGGACGAAATCCTTATTAATGAGCATGAAGGGGTAAAATTTCGATACTAACTTTTCGAGTCTCCGTAGCGTGCGCTGCTCAGATCCTGAAGCAGGATATCCAGCTCGGAGAGGTTGTTATTGGCCGGTCTGAGTCCTGATCTTCCCATACTTCCGGTGTTGGCAGCACTCTGACTTCCGGCGTACGATTTCGTCACGATCTTCTCAGACGAGCTCGAGTTGGTGTACGTGGGCTGCAAACAACAACAACACTCCACATAAATCATCACGATAAATAAATAATACAAACATGTCTACAATTGCAAGGGTACGATCAAAGCGATACGAATGTGGATTAATCATTTCTCCGAGTCCTAGTCCTAGAATTTATTGATCAAACCGTAAAAATACACACAGACACACGCATTGAAGTTTTTCCGCCCCGTGTGAAAAATGATTGGTCCGCACATTTTTTTGCACGCGGCTCGCTTCATTATAACGTCAACAGCTCATCATCATGCCACTCTTCTCTCGTACACTTGAACGGTTTAATTCAAAATTAACCAAAAAAAAAAAAAAAGTCAAGTGTATCTATCATCGGATGAAATACCCCCGCCGCCAAAATAATTAAAATTATACGCTATAACTAATTATAGATAGTTGTAGCTCGGTTCTTTAAGGGCCAATGTCAAAATGTCTACGTAGGTGGAAGAAATCAGACCAATTCAAATATTTTATATACATACACTCGAGTATTGCCTGTCGATGATCAACGGGTGTTTTATTATTTATTATGTAGTAATACTAAAGGTATGTATGTACATTGTACATACTGCCGTCCTAAGTCCACTTAACGTAACTCAAAACAACAATATCGAGATAAATGGACTTGAAAGTTTTATTCTAAATTTGTGTTTTTCTTCATACATACATATATTAGTGATTTATTTAAACTTTTTTTTAGTGCATTAGGTTATTTTCTATTGTTTTTTGATAATTCTAAGGAAAAATTAAAAAAAAAAATGAATACTTTAGTATTAACGTCACTTTTTTACACTTACGTTAAATTTGCTTAGGAAATCTACTTAATTAATAACGTAAAATTTGCTTACGAAATCATATGTATTTTAATAGTTGCGTTATTTTAGCTAAGCAAAATGCTTCGGTATCAACTAGCTAAACTAACGTAACTGCATTATCCTTAGACGAAAAAACGTATCTGCTCGCAGATACGTTGAATTTGCTTTGTATGTAAATGTTGGATACGTTATTTTCGCTAAGTATCGGTGATACTATTTCTCTGCACATGCAGATACGTTAGATTTAATAGCTTAAGAAAGTCACTTTTGGGTGAAGATACATTAATTTTGATATGAAAAATCGCAAGAATACATCCAACTCATTTTCGTAATTTTTGTCAGTTACGTTAAGTGGGCTTAGGACGGCAGTATAGGTATACATACAGACGTACGTACGTCTGTCCGTCTGATGATAACGCTCACCGACGTAAATAATTTAAAAAAAAACCAGAACGTCGCGCGAGTGGGATTTGAGCCCGGTATTACTGATTCGGAACAGAGCGCTTACGCGGTGAGCCAAACCAGCTGATAATGGGCAGGATTCAACTTGACTATTTACATATATAATAAAAAATAAGCTCGCGACTTTGATAAATTGTTATGTTGTTACCATAGATGGCGCATTGTTGCGTAGATGCTACAATAATAAAAACTATTAAATATAATGTTTTTTTTCAGTACGGGTGATGAGAAACCGCTCCGTTGATATTCAACGGGCTTACACTAGTATATGTATGTGTAAAAGCTCAATTCCATCTGTCTGTCTGTACGTCTGCTGATAACGCTCGGCCCCGGGTTCAAATTCCACTCGCGCGACGTTCTGTTGTTTTTTTTTTTTAATTATTTACCTCAGCGAGCGTTATCAGCAGACAGACACACACACACACACACACACAGTCAGACAGACGTAATAGGGCTATTATATTATTAAATAGAGTTTGAGATATTTCAAATCTCTCTGTTTGGGGATGGGTCGAATGTGACCCAACCTTTACACAGTCGGTTAATATGTAGTTAATGTAACGAAAGTGTGTACGTATCTATGTACATATGTATATTAGTCCCCAAAATTTGACATTGGCCCTTTCATAGCCGAGACGCACATACACTGTTTCCAAATTATTTGGCGCATTTCGTTCCGATTGATGCGCGGAATGAAAATGAAAGATATTCCGGACAATATGTGCAAACATTGGTTATAATTTTACGGGGAAGAAAACTTAATACAATATAATCATATCGCTGTTTGAGTGCAGTCGGTTTCACGACATACCGCGTATTATAATTTTTGATACCGATCCTATATATGTACATAGTTATTATTATAGTGTATCTACCACTAAAATCTATGTACATATATTGTATGTAATTGCGATTGACGACGCCTATGAAAGTATACAAGCAGTAAGAATGCAGTTGCCCACACATCGTATAAACTGTTCTTTATTATATGTACATATGTAATGCATTCATTTGGCCACTGTCTGCGAGCGTTAAATCTCACGTTGGATTTTCGCAAGCCGTCTCTCTAAGGGCGTAAGTCATAAAATGTCCAACTTTCGTGTACACAACACTCGACCGCTAAGTTTATATGTACTACATATGTATGTATGTAAATTACAATTACAATACAAAAATACGAAACAATCGGATTTTTACCAATTTTCAATTCAAGTCACGCGCCTTGTTTAATGCCTTGTCGTAGAAAAGGAATCGAATCATTTATCAAATCTGTCAATTCGACTCGCGCTCAATTTATCTTCGTCCAATTGACCGCCATCTCCAGTGTAAAATAATCCAAACGATCCATTAATCCGATCCGTCTCGTTTACCAATCATTGAGTGTGTTTAGACTGACGACTTCGGCGCACTGGATTTAATCCAACATTTTATTCGACAGCAGCACGATATATTTCACATAAATAAATACAATTTTCTCGGAGACACATTGTATCGGTATAATACATTTTTTAATGCGATATTGATCACTGGACAGCTTAAATACTGTGTGTATGTGCATTTTGTCGTGTACAAAACGTTTTGTTATTTCACCCGTAGTGACATCGCCATTCATCGATGCCAAACAATCAATGTTAATTATTTGCTCTTTGCATTGTGAACGCTCTTGAAATGTCGGGGTTGTAGCCTAGATTTCGTTTTAATTTTAATTAAAATTTTACATCCTACACACTCAAAGAAAAAAAAAAATATAAACTTTCAGAATTTTATTTTTGATGAAGCTTAAAAGCTTTTAGCACACCTACGTGTGTGAACGTGTGCGATGGGAATGTTTACGAATTTCAATACGCATTCTAGTTCATCATGACACCGTTTTTTCAAAATATATAACACGTACATACATATAAAATAAATATATTACGTCTATTTTCAATTTGTACGTTCGGGTAATTTTTCGCATCAAAATATTGTTGCGAGACCTAGATTTTCTTTTTTCACACGGACAAGAAAAATTACTGTTATTTCGAGATTATAAATAGCACATTTCTGTGTCGGGTTCTAATTTAAATTAACGCAGTCGTGTCAAACTCTACAAGTTTCTGTGTCGCGAAAGAATAAGAATAAATTAATGTGAACGGTGGTTGGATTTTAGTACTTTCGTTCGCGGTTCTTGGTTCACTGTTGTGCGAAAAAATGTACTAAAACGATCGATCGACGGCCGGCCATGTGTGCCAGATCACACATGTCAAAATGAACTTAGCCGACTACTGACTGGCAAATAGGTTGTTTTTGTACGTGACATTAAAATGTGACACGTGTCAATCAAACAAACCGTCTTTCTCAATACAAGTATCGTATAGCTACACACCTGGCGCGACTGAATAATCCTACAAACGTATGTATGTACATTGCATTCTGATCAATTGATCCCGACATCACATTGAAACATGTAATACTAGCCCTATTTAAATACTGCGAATTTTGATTATAACATAAATATATTTTGGAACCGAGTTGAATTTATTTATTTATATAATATAATAGCTAAAGCTAATTACATTAACTAAACGCTTATACAGAGATGTTTTTTTAAGACTGCCAGGAATTTAACAATAGTTTTGGAACTTCTAATTCCATCCGGCAGTCTATTATATTCCAAAACACCTCTGTACAAGATGCTTCTCCTATTTCTATTTACTCCAACATTTTTTATAATTAAATTATATTCACATACATCCATTACTCTCGCAATAAATTTACTAAAATACGACGGTATCATATTATTATAACTTAAATATAAATACCAACATACAAATCCTAGCATACCTATCAACATTTAAAATACATCTCATTTTGCAATATTTGTAATCTACATATCTCTAGTTGACTTACCTAACATATTTGACAATGAACCACAATATGTACATAAGATGTGGTCTGACAATTACATTATAAATTATTATTTTAGTTTCTTTAGATAATAATCTTCTTAGCTGACATAATATTCATACTTTTTTTATTAAAAATTGACCGTGTAACTTAAAATCCAAATATTTTAATATAATTAACTAGTTCAATATTACTTTCACCAACTTTTAACCTAAAATCAGTTTTATTAATCTTATTATAATTAACCACCATTGCTTTGGTTTTTTCTACATTTAATTTTAATTTGTTGTTATTCAGCCAACTTATTAAAATACCTAATTCAAAATTTAACGCTTCTATTATAAAATTAATATTATCTAATATATAAATCAATGTGTCATCGGCAAATAAATGTATCTTACATTTATTTACAACCTTAACTATGTATATCATTTATGTACATACATATGTACACTAAAAATAATAATGGTCCCAATTTTTATCCTTGGGGAACCCAACTTCATCCCCATTCAACATTTAAACTGTCTGAATTACCATAATTATAATCTACATCTTCTTTAGGGCAAGGTCTAACGTTAGGGCGTGTGACGTGATTGTGCAAAAGTCAATAATGTATTACATACATATGTACATATCTCTGACGTTGTTTTTCCTTATGGCCGTGTAACGCGAACATTAAAAATATCGTATATGAATAAGTATCATATCTATATAAATAGGTGTATAAAACACCTACACAGGATGACGTCATCCACCCTATTATGAGACCTTGTCCTTCTGTTGAAGGTGTTGATACGATCGGGAGTAATTTTGGATTGACGTGGCGTTAGTGCGCTGTGCATAAATACATACATTGAAGTGGGTGCGAATTTTTAAGCAAAATGATAATTTGCATACAATCATAACATGGACCTTAAAACTACTAATACGTCTTCTTATATAATACAACAATAGTATTATAATTGATTTTAAAAACAATTTGACAGAAATGATGGCATTTAGAATCAAAGAAACAAAAATCAACACTTTGACTTTGCAGCAGGTACTATGAAGTTGCTAAACTTTTTGCGCCAACATCACGTATTGCATAAGAGAATATAAAGTTTTATCTTATTGGTACATATTTCATGTTTATGGAACTGTTCTTTGAACGTGTTGACACTTAAATTTTGACTATTAATATTTAGGCACTTAAAATAGACCATACAAGACTAAAAGTGAGACTTGGAAAATTTATAGTCAAATAAGAATCTATGTAATATCTTCTACATCATCAACTGCTGGATGATCCAATCCTCGTCCATTCCTGTCTGCCTTGAGCAATCTGCATCCACTTGACTCCCACACATTATTCTCAATTCATCAGCCCATCTTCCACTCGGTCTACCTTGCTTTCTTTCACATCCTCTCGTATACCATTCCAGCGTTTATCGCGTCCATCTGCCATCCATTCTTCTCGCTGTGTGGTCATGCTTCCTACCCATGTATTCCTCTTACGATCTCTTCTCGAATTCTTGAATTTAGCATCCACGTTTCACATCTATACGTCATAACTGGCAGTACGCATTGGTCGTATGACTTCTTTTTTAAACTTAGCGGAATGTTGGATTTAAAAACAATGTTCATTCTTCCAAATGCACTCCATCCTAGTTTCATTCTGCGTTGTATTTCTTCTTCTTTGCAACCAGTCATATTCACCAATTGTCCTAGGTGTAAATAACTATCAACTACCTCTACAATATGCTTATCTACAGTGACTACGTTTTGGGTGCAAAATTCATTACTTTCATACTTTCGTTGCTCAATTGTGTTAATCTATTTTGTAAATCTACCGAGTCGCATATCTTCTACATACATACATACATATATCTATTAAAAATCTTTTTATTAAAGCATCCTCGGAAGGATTTCCGCCATACTATAAAATAACACCTTCATACGTTCGATATTTTCATATCGATGCTGCAAATTGAAATAATTTTAACGACCAAAAATTTAAATAGCCCAGTGGCCCAACCTCTGAATATCTAAAACGCATGTAAAACACACAGTGCGGACAATCATTAATATTGGATTGTGTCCAGAGCTGTAGTTGCTACCACTATATGGTAAATAGATGTCACTTCGATACATTTGCCAAAGCCGTGTGTATGTGCGTGATGGACGACTTGCGTCACTTCAGATTTCCCATTATAAACGGGAAAAAACAAACGGGCACAGCAAACTTTAATCCACTTCTGAAACTTTCTCCGCCATTAAAATCGACCTGTATTGATCCAAACACTAAAAAAACTCGTATCCAGGTATTTTTGCCTACTTGGTGGATTCGTCCGTGTTAAATATGTGCGTTGTTTATGTACAATGCTGAACCTCACTAGCTAGGCAATGATACGAATATGTATTTCGCACCATTGCAATGTCCGATTATGTAAACCATCTCGTACGTGTATACATCTATTATTAGCGGTAACGTTTCGATTATATGTATATTTTCATTCAAACCGAAATATTTTTTTCTCAAAATAGAACTTCAAAGTTTATCTTTCGAATCGTGAGGGCGACTACAAGGTTGTAGATTATGCAAAAGCTAACGATTGCAACACACTAGTAGTGTCTCGATAGAACACTGTATATTTGATCAACGAAACGTTAAAAATAATAAATAATATAATCAGTCAAATTAGCGTACGTCGATCGTATTCCAGCTCTGTGATCATAATTCCTTAAAATAAATAAAACTAAAATCTTTAAGTGAAGTTTTGAACTATTATCTACCATTATAAAAACTACATTTATTTTTGATTTTTGCACACAATCGAATACTGTATGTTTATATCTCTGTTGATTTTCCATAAAATAAAATAAAATCATGTAAAACTCTCAAAACAACAAAAAAAAAAATGGTCATATCTTTGACGTACACTTTGTCTATCAAACTTTGAAGTAGACATTTTCATCAATCGAAAAAAGTCATTTGCTACGTCGTTAATCTGTCTTTTGTAATATTATTTGACGTAATTACCCGTCAAATATGACAGGAGTACATTCCATTTATCATTTACCGCAATTTACAGTGCGCTTTGTTCTAATTTACAAAATTAAAATTGTTTCAATACAAAACTGAAATTAAGTCGCAATATTATTATATTTTAAACAGAATATACAACAAAAAAAAACCCCACATGCCGATTATACCTTCGATAAGAACCATGTTTGCGATTAATTGGCGAAATTTCAGCAAAGCTTCGACAAAGGACGTTGAGTGTCAATTAAGCTAAAACTTGCGATCATTAAAAGCTTAAAAAAAATGTTGATCTAATTAATTACCGAACGAAAGGAGACTAAAAATAAAAAGAAAAAAAAAAAACTATGTGACAGTAAAAAAAATCGTGGAATTTTGTTTTCATAACGAATCGCTCGAACGATCGATTCGTACACGAGACGAATAACAGCTGTCGATTGACAAAGCTAACCGATTACTTATCAATCTTTGCGAAAACCATTTATCGTTTTAACCTAAGCTATGTATGTATACTGTTCTGCTTAAGAAGATACTTAAAATTAAAAAAAAAGTGCTATAATAATAAATTATATATAGTTATATTTACACCGGGAACACGGCCAGGACACGTAAAAGTTTCAAGACAAAACAAAATTCTATGTAGACTCGAACGCGAATTAAAACAAAATGAATCGGTACATAGCAATATAAAATGGTACGATTCGGATTAGAATATGAAAAAAATATATATGACAATGGCATATATGTATGTACATACATATGTATGTATTAATCGAACGGAAAAGGTATTTTTATCGATGAACAAAAATTTTATTTAACTCGCGTACATTTAATCGTTGAATAAAATTGTCATTCGCCATTCCGGATATAATAAAATACGACTTTTCGTTTTAATTGTATAAAATATTTTATCATGTACGGTGCAATACATCAAAAGTATGTACGTATGTATATACAACAAAAAGCATTCATTCATATATACATATGTATAATAGCCCTATTCCGTATGTGTGTCTGTCTGCTGATAACGCTCGCCTCGGTAAATAATGAAAAGAAATATCACCAGTTCGGAAGAGGGTGCGCTTACGCATTCAACCAAACTAGATAATAACGGGCCTGCTGCAATTTGACAATGTAAATTCTTAATAGGCTCGCGCCATTGCTAAATTGTTACGTGTTGTATTATAACGCGCCATCTATGCAACAACTATAAAAACTATTAAACACACATACATACATATACTCACCGACACAAACATTCGTTGATATTCAACGGGCTCACACTACATAGTTATAAATACAATCACACTATGTATGTATGTACAGTCTGTTTTGTAACAATGGAGTATATAGTTTGAGTATCTATTTCCTCTAAATGCACGCTCAAAGGGACCAAAATTCTAATGGCACCAGATGAACCGATGGCGTTGTAACTTTTGGTCCATTTTAATCCACACGCGGTTAGAATAAACTGCATCCCAGACTATGCAGATTCTGTGTGAGGCCTTGTTTTATATTTGATCCACTGATTATTCCCAAAATTCCTTCATTTATAGATCCTGCTCGTCATTCAACGAAATCCCGACACATATTGATCCTTTTCACTATTCTTTGCCCTCCTTCAGATTATCTTAAGATTCATTATTTATAAATTCATGTATCTTATTGATAATAACTGTTATGATTCTCTTTTACTTAGTTTAAAAATGCATAAATTATCTGATAGAAGAGTTATGAATGACTTGGTCTTTTTTTATAAAATTGTTAATTCTTTAATTGATTGTCCTAATCTTGTTGAGTCGATTTTACGACGAAAAGTTCCTGCATCTTTTATACGATGAAGGTAATTCGTGCACCAATTATTATATGCAATCTCCTATTCCTAGGTTAATTAGGACTGGCAATAGGTATGGGAATTTATTAGATTATTTCTGTATTAGCATTAATTTAGTAAAGTTCAAGCTGTTGCTTGCTTTAAGAAGTTCCTCTTCTTAGTTTAATTAAATTTTATATGTATTTTACTCCTGTATTGTTATCTTCTCTATTTGTATTTTTCTCATAAAAGCTTTTTTTAGGCGTGTAATAATAATAAATAATAAATAAATAAATCTTTACATAAGTTCCTTTCTTGTTATGGTCTGTTGTTTGTTTGTAACTATTTTGGCTGTAGTGTATTGTGTGAAATTGTTGTATTTTATATTGTAACTGTTTGTTACTTAATATTAAATAAATTTACAACTATTAATTGTTCATAAAGGATGGTGGTAATAAAACAGTCACTAAAATTATATTATAATTATATTTATTGCGTGCTAGATATAATTGGCAATAAATCAAAATTAATTGATGAAATAAAATTAGCCGGAACGTGTCTTAATAAATAAAAGCTTATACAGCGACACGTTTTGCGGGACGCACTGTATATACGATTGCGTAGGATGAATTTTACGAGACGATTGCGTGACAGGGATGACGTACTGGGAACGATTGGCAAAAGCGAGCGAAATCATCAAATAAACGAGCTAATATTTATAATACAAAAAAAAAAAAATACGGCACATACATACACATATTTAATTCGAGCGAGACCAACCTGACGTTCGTAGTTGTGAAGGTGATCCATAATGATCGAGGGGGGTGTATACGATGACGATGATGATGATGATGATACAAATGAGGTACGTTGGCGAACACGAGCGAAAAATGATTTTGGCCGACAAGAATGCTCTCTCTAGCGGTAACTATGCATATCGAATGCGTGCGATCGTTTATAAGTGCCGGAGAAGCGACAGAGGTGGTTCACGATTTTTCGCACTGGAAAATTTTCACCGAAACGAACAACCCACCGATGTTTCGGTTCGTATTCGCAATAAATGAATGGGACGTGGGGTTTGCGATTTTCGGCGATCGAGTGCACGTGTATTGCTCGCTGGAGTGTGATCGTTGTCGACACTGGAAGTTGATTCGCGGACCGGGTTTGGCGCGCGCGCCTGGTGGCCGTTGCGAAACACGGGTTAATCTCGCGGCCTTGGTGATCTCTGACCGTGTATCGAAACTGCGGTGTTTGGATTATCGGTGTCTATTTTCGCGTGTCGGATCACCGGGGCACGTTTTCCAAGCAGCCGGAAATGGGCGTCACCCCACGATCCGATCCGTTTCGGAAAAGCGGAAAATTCGCAGTGGCGACGCGCAGCGGCCGTAGTGCGAAGCGTTGATTTTTTTAAATAGAGTAAAGTTTTTACATGTTTGCAACAGATGGCAGTGGTATATTACTGATGATTTAATTAAACGAGAGGTTTGCGTCCCGGATAAATTAATTAAATAATTTGAATAAATTTATAGTACAGTTTGAAATAAATGATATGCATTGTATGAATTTTAGTGTTTTGATGAAAGTATTGCGATCGTGCGAAAATTCGACCTCAAGATTTTGAGTGATTTGTATCGCGTATCGTCCCCTGATCACATTTTCATAATTTCTGGAAAATGTCTGTATGTCTGTGTACTTATGTGTGTGTGTGTGTCTGTATGTGTGTTTTCTCCTATCTATCAAGTCTATCAAGCTGAAATTTCATGTCTATTATTTTCACGTAAGGTGTAAGAGTCATAAGGAATTTGGTCAACATCGGTCAACCAGAAGTAGACCAGAATATTTCCGAAACTGTTCCGGCGATCTTGTCGAAATTTCATATCTATAGTTTTCACGTTGGGCGTAAGAGATACTGTGATTTTGGTCAACATCTGACGGGCGAAAGGGGCAGTTTACTCTTGAACCATTTTTTTTTTTTTATTTTTTTCGGCCGTTTAAATATGTAGTATCGTCACAATATTGTAATGTTGTAATCCTGAGAAAAATTGCTAGTTACCAAAAAATAAATCATTAAAATAAGTCAAACGGAAGTAGGGTTTTTTTTGTCGTAAAGTTTACCACAGAATATTTCAGAAATTGCCCCGGCGATCGAGTCAAAATTTCTTATCTATAGTTTTCACGTTAGCCGTAAGAGATACTGTGATTTTGGTCAACATCTAACGACCGGAAGTGGCAGTTTTTCCTATTTGAATATATGTATGCCGAAGATCGTATTTTACATACGCGCGCGCACTCAACACAGTAACTTCATGATATGTATGTATGTATATAGGTTGGTGTGGTGGTGTGCATGCGTTTTATTTACTTACATATGTACTTAAAAAAAATAATTTCGTTTCTCTTTGTTTTCCTCAAATATATGGACAAAGTCATGGGTTGGCCACACCCGAATTTTTTTGCTGGCTTTGTTGCCGGCCGGTTTTGTTTTTTTCGAAAATTTCGAAAGGCTTTCAAAACTTTTAGTCAACCCATAAGTGGTACTTCCCTTGGAAAATCACCTAATTTTTGTGTAGTCTTTGTAAGATTTTTCCAGCAAAACTATGATACACATTTAGCTGAAATTTTGCATATGTAAATGTGAAATAATAGAATTTTTAAACATTTTTTTCCAACCGGAAGTAGTACTTTTACTCTTGGTTTGTCGTAATTTTTACTTTTTCTCCGAAACTATCAAGTCTATCAAGCTGAAATCTAATATCTATTATTTTAATTGGCAGTTTACTGTTGAACGAGATTTTGTTGTTTTATTTTTTTCGGCCTTTTAAATATTTGCAGTCGTTTAAATATAGTTTCTCATAAGAATGTGTTTTGGATTAGTAATTTCGAAGAAAGTGTGCGGTATTGTAATAGAGCAGATTTTAAAAGTTCCAAGAAAACCTCTCGACTTCTTTTGACAAATTAACTAGCGTGTCTGAGGACCAATGATTGAACAAATGCATACCAAGAAAAAATAACGGTCCCTTCAGCTTAAAAGATCGGCTTAGTAAACAAAATTGAACCATTGTAGTAAATTTGAAAAAAAAATCCAATATGTATTCATTTTGCACACACTTACCACACCACACGTGACGTGACGCCGTTTCTATGAAGTTTGTATCTACGCCATACAAAACCATAGAAATTCATGCGTTTACGATTTCGTCAGAAGACGTGTGTGGCGTGGCGTGTGGTAAGTGTGTGTGAGCCTTAAGACGGGCCAGGGAGAAGTGAAGTTTAAGAATACTTATGACTAGAGACCGGTCAGAATTGGCATGAACGTAGGCTGCAGGTTCATGAACTTATTTGTTAAGACGTACATACATAGTTCGTTGCTAAGCATGGTGATGGAATCCTGGAAACGATTATAATTTGGACCGCGAAAAAGTCGTAAAACTCGAAAAGGTGATTTTTTTGATGACATCAGCTTTTGCAAGCCGTTCCCGCTCCTTCATACTTCTCGCCTATATTTCAGCCTTGACGACAATTTCCAATACGGCCCTGCAAACCGGTTTCTGTACCTGCAGCCTACGTTCATGCCAATTCTGACCGGTCTCTACTTATGACGTTATGACTCACGAGTGTTTACCAGGGTTACAAAACTCACAGTTTAATCGTAGAGTACCGACAAAGGGTCAAAAATTCGAGTGGCGCCAATAACCTGTAGCGTTCGCCTCTCTTTATAATCAAAATAAAGCTGTATCATGCTATAAAATAGACTGACTATATTTATATAAGTAATTTATTGTACATACATACATATGTATAAATTTGCAAACAGTGGGAGAGTGGTTTAAAATATTTGACATTTGAGTAAGGTTGTCGAGTGTTTGATCGTAAACTGACGCACATATTGAGGACATACCATTTAACGATTACATTTTCCAATAAATTGACACTTTGCAAATACTATTAAAATTCCGATTTATTAATACTTTTCAAACAAGCACCTACCTAACCTTAATTAACGTTGAGTTTTGACTAATCATAGACATATTTTAATTCAATGATTTCCAATCATCATAATAAGAATATTTCTCAGATTAATATTGCATTTATCATACGTAATGTTTCATTTTATTAATTCAAGCGCTATTGAGAGATTTCTAAGCAATCCTTGTAATACTATTTATCCATAATGTATTCTTAGTTAAAATATATCTATATACTAGTGTAAGCCCGTTGAATATCAAAGTATGTTTGCGTGGCGAGTATGCATATGTATGTGTATTTAATAGTTTTTATAGTTGTTGCATAGACGGCACGTTATAATACAACACGTAACAAATTAGCAAAGTCGCGAACACTTCAACACGCGATACCGGGTTCAAATCCCACTCGCACGACGTTCTGGTTTTTAATTATTTACCGAGGAGAGCGTTATCAGCAGACAGACAGACAGACGGAATAGGGCTATTTTATATATGTATGTACATATGTATATGTATAATGTACGAAATACGACTACTGAAATTTATTTTCTTTTAAAATAAGAATACACGGGATACAGTGTTTTTGGATCGATTATTATTTATTAGATGGCGATGTTGACAGTCGTGTATAACAATCGTCAGTGCAGCACTTTTATTGGGTCAACCCTAGTCGCTGCAGTCTAATCAATTCAAAAAATTCAAATAAGCCTAGCTTTAGTTTGATCGGTGCTGAATACCAATGAACTATCCCTCAACGTTATCAATAGTATAAGTAAAATGGATCAATGTTTGATAACATTTTCCACCATTAAACTATTATCAATATATGTATGTTAGGAGAAAGATAGTAAAATGTACATAGACATAAGACGTTGATATATAAATAATATTTACCGAGTGAGGAGATAGAGCCGTTCCATGGCGAGGAGGTGTCGTCAATGTTGGACTACGAGTACCATTTAGGGCACCATATCCACCAGCTGAACCAGGACGTCCATGAATAGAGCTCTGAAGATCGGCGAGAAGAGCATCTGAAGATAAAAAATAAAAAATAAAAATAAAAATACGCATTTCATCGTATAAACTTCTACGGAAACGTACGTATAATAGATTTGCGAAACAAAACAAAACCGCACGGATTTTGTTTTAAATCGGTTAACCGCATTAGCGATTAGTACGATTAAAAACAGTATTTTAGCGTGCAGTTTATATAATTATATTATTTTTGGCCGAATTTTCAATAACAATTCTGTCGAATCAATCAAACTAGCTATATACATTTGACGGCCACGTGAACTGTTGGCGTTTTGCCGTTCAATTAAAAAAAAGTGTTTATGTTTCAGATTTATTGAGAGAAACATTTTGATGCAACATTGTAAAAGGTGAAATAATAAGAATGGAATGTTGCACTGAGAAGATCGTACGAGAATAATTAAGCACAGGACTTTCAAAGAAAGATAAGCGTAAAAGGAAAACGAAAGCAAACGACTGCTTGGCAACAGTGGAATCATGAAATATCCTATTATATATAATCAATAATGAATAAGAGAACCTGTTATGAATAATTTAATAGAACGAAATTAAATATTACTATTTATATGTACATATGTATAATAGCCAAAATCCGTCTGTCTGCTGATAACGCTTGCCGACGCAAATAATTAAAAAACCAGAACGTCGCACGAGTGGGATTTGAACCCAATATCACTGATTAGGAACAGAGCGCTTACGCGGTGATCCAAACCAGATGATAATGAGCAGGCTTCAACTTGACTATTTATTTTATATAATAATAGCTTAATAAATAGCTAATTTAACTACATCTATTACATTTTCAAACACTAAATCAAATATACATTATACACTATACTTATACTTAACTACTATTTCTCACTTATACTTAACTACTATTTATATAATAAAAAATAGGCTCGCGACTTTGCTACATTGTTACATTGCTATTATATCTATGCAACAACTATAAAAGCTATTAAATTTAATATTATTTTTCAGTACGGGTGATGAGAAAGCGCTCCGTTGATATTCAACGGGCTTACACTAGTTATAAATGTACATATGTAGGTATCGGGTCGAGCACTGTGTCGACGGATAAACAGTTCACGCAACACGACACGTGCATACATTTGCAAGGTGTCACACACACACACACATTGCCTACATACTAGTACATACATATACATATACATATATAAGCTAGTACATACATATACGAGCGCAGTGAGAATACGCCATGTAAACGTACAAGCAAACACACATTATAATATCAAAATTATGTAGTATTTACTCATTAAATTTGGACGTGTATCTACTTCTACTACATACATACATATATAAATTCAATGTTTGTTTGTTTGTGATTCCGCTATGCAAATCTACAGTTTTCAACTTAGAACCACCAAACTTGGTATACTATCTCATGATACCCCAAGTCAGACCGTAGGTGGGGTTTGGAAGGGGTCGGATCAGGGGGTCAAGGGGGCCCCATACAATTTTTTTAATCTGAAAAAAAATTTGTACTGGAGAATAAATGTTTTCATTTGTTTCAATTTTTGTTTGTACTGGAAGAATAAATGTCACCCGCCCGAGCAACGCCGGGCAATTCAGCTAGTAATTATATAAACTAACAATAATTCTGAAACACTGAAATATTTTCGTTATTTGACCCAAAGTAGGTACATTTATAATAGAAGAATTTGAGCTGATGAACAGCTACATAGATTTACACAAACATGGCCTTAACGATCAACTGTTGCCGGACAAATTGTTAAAACAAACCAGCTGTTAGAATTGCGTATGTTATGTCAGGTGCAGTCAGCTACTAGTTCGAGTAAATTAGACAATGACTATTCTAAAACGATACGTGGGCGTAACAACAAATATTCAACGAGTACGAACCGATATCGAATGTCACAGACATGTGTACATAAATCTAATTGAGAATTTTAAATTACGAATAAAAAGACCGGTCTCATAGCGTACGTTGATTAAAAATTTAGCAGAATTCGCCGAGCAAATTTACTTCAATGAAGTCAAATAAGGTGGACGCGTCTAAAAATACGCGCCCGGGTCAAATTTTAAGTCCGAGCGAGACTTTTCAACTGGATTGAAACACAGAATTTTAGCATGAAAACCCTTTCTTCATCGGCAGACTTAAAAATAGAGGATCGAGAGGTCTGGATAAAACAAAAAGCAAAGGAGAAGCGGTGGGTCGATTGGAACCTTTCGCAACCAGTTCGGTGTGTGTGTGTGGGAGAGGAAGGTTAAACTTTCGCACGAAAGGGTTCAAAAGCACTCAATAACACTGTGCATGAAACCTTTTCCAAGACTGGATACAAAACGCAATTAATTGGCAACACCTTTGTAGGAAAATGTGTATCGAATGTGATAAAGGATCGTCTGGGTCAAGTTGCGTGTTGGTCACGGTGGATTCTTCAAAGCGTTTCATGGCTACGTGACACATTCGAGTTAGTGGTTATTAATATGTGTCATTATTAAATTTAAATCGGCACGCACGATTTAAATTGAAACGATAAGAGTGCAAGACCAAGTATGTACTCCAATTTTTATGACGATGTTGCTTTTTATGTTATGTTTGCTATTTTTAGACGTTCAAAAAATCCACACAACGTTCCAATGACGTATGTATGTGTTTAGATTAATAAACAAATTTGACAGTTTGAGTGCACAAATAGCAGGTTGGTTTCAGTGTAACGTACGATGAAACAAATACAATAAAAGTGAAATTTGATTATTATTTTGTGTAGATTTAGAAGTATACTATCTAGAAATGCAAAAGTATTAGTTTATAATGCAATTGTTCGTCCTCATTTTATATGTGGTTCATTTTTAAATTTAGTAAATAGGTTAATTAAAGATATGTAGGTTGCAAAAACTACAAAATACATAGAGCTATGCCGAGTATTTTAAATGTCAATAATGTTGAATGAATTGAATTGGACTTGGAAAAGTGTACATGTATATATTTTAAAATTAAAGACGGTATAATATACAAGGGGTACGAATAAGTTAATAGTTGAGAATTTAAAATTAAATAGATCCAGAAGTATCTTGTACAGGGGTGTTGTTGAATATTAATGGTATGCCAGAAGATTTCAGAAATATAAATAAAATTGATAGATTCCTGGCAGTACCTTAAAACAGCACCTCTGTACAAGTGCTAGTAGATAATAAGTACATATACATACATATATTGTTTTTTTTTGTAATTAGCTTTTTAAGCTATCTTGAATAAGTAAATAAATGAAAAACTCGCAACAGAAATTGATGAAAAATTACGTAAAAGTTTCACCAAAACAATTATCAATAAGCTAGAATTTTCCAATCTAATGTAATCAAAACTAAATTTAACCAGAACTATTAATAACGACAAAACATACGATTTTCATCTGTACGACCTGAATAAATAACCAGAGAGAGAGAGACAACGCCCTACAAAAAATTTTCATCAAAACAACAATTAAAAAGCATTTGCATGCGAATGACTAACCTATCCTGAATTGACACACCAACATCAACACAATCGTACAACCTCAATATAACTCGACCCAATGAATGATTCACACAAACCATAACCTAACCAAATAAAGACAACACAATAATAATATTGATAGCACCGAGGAGCCAAACCTTTACACTCAAAATAACACAATTTTTTTTTTACCGAACGGAGAAACGAGTTGAACGACTAGGCGAGGAACGCACATACTACATATGTACATGCAAAAACTGTACAATTTTTTATTCTTTTTTTTATGTTACCTCGCACACTGACAATCTAGTTTGGCGAAGCGAACCTTGAAATCCCACAAGCCGGACGACAATGCGAAAATTCCAACATTATCATATACATACATATGTACATACAACAACCCAAAGGTATATTAATAAGGACACACACACCTGTGCCGTCTACGTCCTCGTATATATTGAACGTTGTGGACTTCTTCGGTTCAAGTATTGGATGTTTCTTGACCACGACCGCGTAGAGGTCAGTGTCCATGGTGAAGGGACCATCCATGGTATTTGCGAAATGGCGAAAACAACGTCTGAACAGTACGGGGCGTCGTCACACAGTGACATCACTCCTTATAAATACATATGGCGGCTGTGCAATGGCGGTGGTTTTCGCCTCCAACCAAGTTAAGTTCAGAACGAAGTAATAATATCCGATGGAAAAACACTTACGAGTATGTTTGCCCGTTCGATTCGTTCGACTGATAAGTGATAACAGTTCGAGGAGTGACAGCTGAGAGGTGAACGCCACGTGGTGTGGGTACAGTTAGATCGAGAATAGTTGGTACATATGTATGTACATACATATGTGTCGCGCTCTTCGAATGTTTGCAAACACCCTGAGGTAGATATTTTCACTGGTGTTTCGGTGAAATTACATCCAAGCACATTTTCAGCAAGTACTGCCGTCCTAAGCCCACTTAGCGTAACTGACAAAACAACAATATCGTGATAAATGGACTTATTTATTATGAGGTTATTTTCTATTGTGTTTTGATAATTCTAAGGAAAAAAAAAAAAAAAAAAAAAAAATACTTTAGTAGTTACGTCACATCATTATTCATTATTGATGTATACATATGACTATTCCAAACTGCAACCACTCTATTTGAAAAGAATGAATCTCTAACAATCTTATTTGATGTTTCTTTTCGGAGTCTAAGAGTATGACCTCTTAGATGAGGGTTCTCATTGAAAATGATGAGGTTGGTCATTTCACACGAATGATGATTATTTATTATTTTGAATACTTCAATTAAATCACCTATTAATGTGCTCGTCTCCAATGTGGAGAGATTCAGTCTTTTCAATCTTTCGTGATAAGGTAGTGACCGAAGTAAGTATTGGTGATACTATTTCTCTGCGCATGCATATATGTACGTTAGATTTAATACCTTAAAAAAGTCACTTTTGGATGAAGATACATTAATTTTTATATGAAAAATCGCAAGAATACACTCCCATAAACCCTAAAACACACCTAACTCATTTTTTGTCAGTTACGTTAAGTGGGCTTAGGACGGCAGTGTACATAGATGTACATACATATATTTCTACTAATGAAAATATATTTTAATCGATACCTACATACTCACTGGTGAAATTATATTCGTTTCCCCACGCTTCTTCTTCTTATCGTACCGTGGCCGTGTTCAGGCGTAGGATTTTACTGGTCAGTACCAATTATAGTTTACAATGAGTCTTTGTCGAATTTATAACAATCATATATTGTATAATAGCCCTAATTCAGTCTTTCTGTGTGTGTAAATGTGGTAAATAATTAAAAAAAAAAAAAAAAAAACGTCGCACGAGTGGGATTTGAACCCAAGATCACCGGTTCGGGACAGCGAGCGCTTATGCTGTGATCCAAACGGAGGTGATGACGGACCTGTTGCAATTTGACAATATACATTGTCAATAGGCTCGCAACTTTGCTAAATTGTTACGTTGTTGTATTACAACGCGCCATCTATGCAACAACTATAAAAATTTAATATTATTTTTCAGTAAGGGTGATGAAAAAGCACTCCGTTGATATTCAACGAGCTTACACTAGTTGACTTATAATATAATGGTCGGTTTAAAGAGAAAAGAGCGCGTGTTGCTACACTTATGCTGCGTACACACCGACGAACCGAACAGCGAACGAGGAAGGGTTGCTATTGTGTGGACCGCTCCACACAATAACGTCCGATATTTTATGAACGTCCACACAATAGCAACCTTTCGTCGTTAGCTGTTCGGTTCGTCGGTGTGTACGCAGCATTACAAGATAATGCGAGTGAAACGTTACAAAAAAAATGGGAGGACATTTCGCGCGCTTACAATGAATTAAAGTTTCAACGTGGCTTTGTTGATTTTATAACAATTGAGAATATGCATTCGGAATCCTCAGATATAACAACACCACCGTTTCGTTCAAAACACACTTGTGGATGACACATCATCGACTTAGGTCAACATCAACAAGTCACAAACACATAGATACGCTTACTTTAATATACTTTCACCGATACGGAGTAGTGAAACTGTAAATTCATTGTTTGATACATTTTCATTGCCTGAATTGGTAAAAATATATTTATACCAGTAAAAATACATATATTTTCACTTGAAATATGCTTTCGCTGTAGCATACGTATATATTCCAAACACCTCGTTTCGACGCTTATGTACAAAGCCTGGGATTGAAAGGTGACAGGTGTCAACATTGAAGTATCAACACGTCGAAAGAACAGTTCCACAAACATGCACCAGTACGAAGAAACGGTGTGTCCATACATGAAAAACAGGTTACAAAACTTCCAGCAACTATCTCGGAAACTTGTTGAAAAGCAAAAATGATTGTCTCCAGATACACAGAGATATAAACACACGTTGAAAGAACGGTGCAGCATGACAATACCATGTGTCTGCACATGAAAAATATGTCAAATTATCCGATATGAATAAAGTGAAAATAGGTACAGTTGTTGTATATAGCTTGTACATATTTAAAAACATTTCATACATAAACTTCGAGTCGATTCATACACACTTGATATGAGTAGCTTTTTAAAATACACGATTAAAAAATTGTGATATTATTGGCATTTTGACGCGAGATATAAAAAAAAAACTTGACACGAAAGTATCGAACGAAAATAGTATCCAATTAAAATACTTCACTTTTGACATGTCAATTGATAAGCACATGTCGACAATTGAATTGTGTAATGCTCTAAAAATATCAACGCACTCGAACGGGATGTCAAAGTGGTCGTATGTCAATTTTAATATGAGAGAATATTCACAATTACCCGTGAATGTACATATGTATGTATGTACGGTGGAAATATTATTTTCGTATTCGCTTGTGCTTATAAATGAACATAAGTCTCCCGCAAAGACTACTATCACATATTTTTATCCATATCAATGTTGTTTTGTATTTTATGATTCAAAGTTAATTAGAACGGTTTTAGTGCAATTTAAAAATAATGATGATCAAATGCAGGCTAAATTTTAGCTGTGGTTTAACCTATCATTCGGAAATAGTGTAACCGCAAAGTCAAAACTGTGCAATTGCGAATAATTGCTATAATTACATACATTTGAACAGAAACAGTAAAGACGCATAAGTAGTTCGAAGTCGCACAGGAAAAATGTAATTTAAATATTTTAAATAAGCGCGCCTTTTACTGCCATCTAGCGAATAAATACAAAAATACGAAACGTGCGGTTTAGGTCTTTGCTAACGCATAAAAATCGGAAAATTTTCCATGACAGGTTTTCTTCAGTAGTTTGAATGTTGTAACATAGGGGAAAAAATGATTTATAAAAATATCGAATTGAAGAAAATTGTTAACTTTTTGAAAACCTTTTCATACAAATAGTAAAAAAATATTCCGATCAAATTATAATACACAAAAATACAGTAAATCAAAAGAATAATAAATTTATGTAACTAAGCGTATACAAAACAGGTAGACACAAAAAAATTCGAAATCCGTAGATTCATATATCTGAAATAATGCTACGGTGATAATATAAAAATTATTTTAAAGTACATTTAATCCTCTTTCTAATGATATTGTAGTTTTATTAAACGGATAAATATTAATGTCAAAATTAGCGCTTGAAAAAGGTTTACGGAAAAAACGCATTTTATGTATACATAGGTGTATATTTTAAACTTGATAACTTTTCCAAATGCTTCCCGTCATATTTTATACAATATCCAAGAAGCTTCTAATCGGAAAATTAATTCACTTTCGCAGAGGTTAATTTGAATTTACGACACATCAAAGCTCCACGTATAAATCATATCAAAATTCGAAAACGTCATCAATTAAGAGAGTTTCAGCGTCGTTAAAATTCACGTTGACGAAAAACGAGCGAGGGAAAACAAAACTAAAAAAAAAAAAAAGAAACCAAACGAAACGGATCATTGGAGACGTTTCCTGTTGGAGTCGAAATCGGCCGCGAGCATAAATACATATAAAACCGGGAGAAATCGGTAAACAGGAACTGGCTGAAAGTTATGCAACTTTTCCGATAAATTTGCGAGAAAACACAGAGAGCACAGAAAAATTTTCTCCATGCAGAACTATGTATTTGCAGTATTGAACTAGTTTACGCACTTTTTTATCGGGAGGGGTCCAAGCTCCGCAAAACCGTATTTTGCATCGAACGGAACTTGGCATGCGATTCTTAAGAATTAGAAAGTCGAATGAAAAATTTGCTATCGCATAGTGGGAAGCGATGTAGGATAATAATCAATTAACGATAGTCATGTACGTAAATTTTAGTGTGGGAGAAAACATTGGAAAAAAAAACTATAAGGGCATACGAACGAGTGTTATAATCTAGTATGGGCATATAGTACCCACACACTAACGATATAATAAAAATGCAATGTATTTTATTGTATATACCTACATACATATGTATGTATGTATAAATTGAGCGATTATAGATATTTTGAATCAAAGCTGTATAAATTTTTACTGATTGTGTGTACAAATTTGTATCTAATGCATAAAACATCCGAGAAATGAAACAGAAAGATATCGCTTCATTCTATAATAGATAATATTCATTAATTAAAAAATCATTTTCAGCCGTTCATCATCCTTCACTGCTGGATGAAGGCCTCTCCAATCCTCTTCCATTCCTGTCTGTCTTGAGCAATCTGCATCCACTTGACTCCATACATTCTTCTCAATTCATCACCCCATCTTCCACTAGGTCTACCTTGCTTTCTTTCACATTTGTTAATGATAGGAATATGATTGATTTAACCTAAATACTCAAATTCATGAATTAATTCAACAAAACCTCATTTTATCTAATATTAACTCATCTATATAACCCATCTAATATAAACTCGTCAAATTTAAACTAACCTTGCCGATTTTAGCTTATTAACGATTTATGTTAAGCTTTCATCGATCAATTATGCGAGTGCAACTGTATGCAAAACAATATTTATATACAGTTACATATGAGTGTATAAATCAGTAATAATTCAATGCGAAACAATCATGTGTTTGTCGCGATTGGTTTAATCATTTTAGTAAACAACAAAACTATTCAAAATAAGAGAGTTGTTCATATATGTACATATGTATGTATGTATAGGTAGAATGCGAATAATAAATAAATATTTGCTTGTACACTCAACACATATGTACATAAAACACACATGTAAAACAATCGCAATTCTTGATCGTCGACATATAAAAATATTGAGTCTCTAATCTCGCAGCGGAATCATAATAATTATTATCGGCACGAATTGGCTGATTATTATTATTAAATTTACGAAATGACAAAAATACACGTCGACTTCCGGGAGTTTCGCGAATTTATGCGGCACTTTAAGTGTTAATAAATAGACGTTTCTGAATCCGATTTGAGAAACTGGTCCCTCTCTCGTCAGTTGCGGTGGGCGATAAAATTTGAGGCCCCCATATATTTCGTAGAGAGGCGTTTCCCAAATGTTTGGTATGTATATTGTATAAAGTGATGTGAGTTAAGTGTGACAGATGCGGGCTTAACATATATGTATGTATGTACATACTGCAGTTTAAATGTATAGTAAACGTTAAAAAATTATATATAGAAAAAAAAGGCTAAATATCGCGTAGGACTCGGAGCGCCAATTAATCAAGTCTCAATATTGGTACAGCGTCAATGAACCGAATAAAAACCATACAATATTATATATACTTCATACGTATAATTTATTCATAGGTAATATAGCAATCATAGAGATCCAACTGTCTATGTAGTTTCGAATATTTCGTACGTATCTCTTTCACCACGAAACATTGGTAAACAAAATCTGCGGGTTAGTCGGAAAAGTTCAAGGTCAAATTTTAGGCAATTTGAGTTACTTAAAATACACTCGTATACATTATTTTCACAAAATTGATCGATATGCTATAGGAAAAGTGTGAAATCCCGCATTTGATAGCTATTTTATATAACGTCTGATAACGTTCGCCTAGGTAAATAATTAAAAAAACCAGAACGTCGCGCGAGTGGGATTTGAACCCGGTATCACCAAGTTGGGATGAATCGTGCTAACACTATCATCCAACGGGGCGATGACGGGCATGCTACGATTTGACAACATTAATATCTTAATAGGCTCGCGAATTTGCTAAATTGTTACGTGTTGTATTATAACGCGCCATCTATGCAACAACTATAAAAACAATTAAATACACGTATGTATACATATGTACTCACCCGCGCAAACATATCGATGGTTTAGTGCACAGATATTGTATGTCCAGTTTTGTTTTAAAATATTTCAAGTGACATACATGTCTTTTGCATGAAAACTATGGACGAAATGGACATATTATATATTCGAATAAGGCAATATACTATTTCGACATACAATACTTTTTAAACATGAAGGTTTGATGCAGAGGGACATTTTGTGTATAATAATTCAATTTTTTTTAAAACTGGACATACAATATCTGTGCACTAACCCATCTACATATATGTACGTTGATATTCAACGGGCTTACACTAGTAATTATATACAATGCCCAAAATAGCCAAGAAAAGTGCAAAACGCTTCATAAATTGAAATGGAACATATGAAAAACTGCATGAAAAAACTAGTTTGCGTTGTTCTTCAGATCAGATTTATGAGATAAAACATGATTCACGCAAATAAATTCATTTGTGTTGTACTTTGCCTAACACGCTTAGGCATTTTAAGCAACGCAACTTGGGAATTTCACAACTAATCTGTAACAGATACGATATTTGTCCAAGCTCGGGTCGCATTCGACTCTATTAACTGTCAAAAATATTAATTGGTTAGTTAAATATTTTAACTAACCATATTATGTAACCGGAATCTCACCGAAATATATATTTTGACATTGGCCCAATATAACCAAAATTTCTACAGAAATATATGTAGGTAATACCTATAAATATGTAAATACATCAATCGTCAGCTATAAAATTGAGTGCATAATATTGCACAATATTGCGAGCATTAAACACCAAAGCACTTTGCACATATAGATCACTATTTTAATAACTTCTCACAATTTAAAATGTAACTCCCAATTCAAAATATCGGCGATTCTCAACATTCTAAACGCCTGCACATTTCAAACGTGAAATTGGGCTTGACGATCGCCCACGAATAGACCGGAAAAACTACATGCAATAAGTTTGGATTGAGCAACTTGTGTGTAAAAATATGTCTTTTTTCTAATCGAAAATCAAACAAAGAAGGTACGACGTATGTATGTGTATCAGACGTCTCTCAATGTAACCCAACAAACGGTTGTGAAATTTATAAATATTTAGTAGGGAATTGTATCGTTTGTAAATTATTATTATCATACAAACCAACGGAATTGTGAATTTAAACCGTAAAATTCAAAATCGATTAATGGAACTGAAAATGTTTCGCATAATGCATGCGTTAAGTGGGTGACGTATATAAATATAAGATTAACGATCACATTAAGAAGGTGGCACAGAATGCGTTTCGAGTTAAATAAATAGACTGTTAATGTAAGTGATAAAGCTATGATTCATCGGGAAAATTTAGAATAGGAGAAGAAGGTTCAAAGGGGGCCAGATCAAAGCACGTCGATGGATTATTTGACATTTGAAGTCGAGTGATTGTCTCGTAAAGGTTAAAGCACTTTATCACAACAATTGACCACTAACTGCATGTGCATCAATTTTAACATTATACTATACAGGTGGTCTAGTTTTTAAATGTTACTCGATCAAATACCTTTGTACACTTTAAATACCAAGAAAATCTAATCGTTTCTAAATTTTATCGTTCATATAAAAACAAAACATCGTTTGAAATGAAAAATTATATAAAGTTTTATTAAACATTTAAATTTAAATTAGGCTATTTAGATAATCAAAAAATGTACGACATTTACATAGTTTCCTACAACGATTATAGACAAATTACCATCATTATACAGACAGATTATAACTGTGCAACAAAAGATCACGTTTTTGAGTTAGCCAAAAAACTATTCCTAATTCTTACCCACTGAATCTGCATATGATAATGAAACTTGTTGGTTAGCTCTGAGATATGAGCGTTTAAACAAATGGAAAATCTTTCCATTCTTTTGACTTTTGCGGTCTGTTATTCAAAATTTAGTACTTAGTGAAAGGTCTCGGTGATTATAGCAAGATGTCTTTACCCTTTAGGTTTAAACACAAATTACCTAAACATAATTTTCTTTAGATCGCCGACTCTAAAAAGTATTTAATTATGTAAAATATATTATAAACATTTGATAAGAATTGTAAATAGGTTTTTGAGCTCTTTCTCCTATTATGCTTTAAACACTAACATTAAAATAAAAGAATCCTTATAAATACTAACAAAATGAACAATGTGTAAAATAGATAATGGTCACTGGACCAGTAGCTATTAAAATAGATTTAAGATGTATTGTGAACATAGTATAAGAACAATAAAAAGCTTTTTTAAATAAAAAAAAATATATATGTTTTTGCTATTAATTGTGATATTAAAATGCTTTAAAATACTTTTGGGGTCAGAATTTCTAAAATAAAAAAAAACTAGCCAACGTAAAGCGTAATACATAATACCGGGAAAAAATCAGAAAGAAAAAAAATATTTTTGACTTTTAAAATTCTCTATACAATTACTTATAAGTATTTAAAAGCTTTAAAAAATCACAATTAATAGCAAAAACAACTGAATATTGCATCCAATACTCATTTTTAACACAAAAGTACTAAATTTTGAGTTACAGACCGAAAAAGTTAAAAAAATGTAAAAATTGTCCATTTTTTTAAACGCTCATATCTCATAACAGGAGCTAACCAGCAAATTTCATTATCACATTCGGATTCAGTGGGTCAAACTTAGTAAAGATTGACTCCGGTCTCCGGTCCGGTATTTTTTTTTTTGTTGCAGTGTTATTAACGCCAACTTCACATCCAATAAAAATTACCTATCAGCTTATAAACAACTTCAATAGTAATACATAATTGAAATATGTATATAGATTTGGCATATATAACAACAAGATATATCTATGTACATATTACATGTTTCATACACAATGCTTTAAATTTGAACCACTATGATTACAAGAAAGTTTACGAACCCCCAACATAAAAAGGGGCACATACGTAAATATAATCAACAAGCAAAAGCTCCAACCATAGATGTAGAATAACATAGATTGGCCTTAGCGCCCGAAAAATGACATACAAAAAGGGCATGCAAAATGCACTCCTTGCATGCATTTTTTTTTGTGGGACTTCTTTTTTGTGAGAATTCCCCGCACTTTAGACCCCCCGCACACCCCCGTTGCTTCTGACGCTTTCTCCAGGCAAATTTGTTTGGAATGGCATATCTATGGCTCCAACCCTATAACCTGATTGGTTATACCCTATAACACTGGTCACATCGAAATTTGTCGTTATTTTCACACAAACTCACCGAGATACGATCCAAATTCAGAGTAGTGCTCCCTCCAGTGGAAAGGTACCCCTTGATGATAGGGTGTTGCCGAAGGAGATGGTGAACGTGGGTTGTTGTTCACAGGAGACTTGGTCCCACCTGAGTACTTCCTGGTGAGGATCGGCGAGAAGGACACTGACTTTGGGGACGATGTTCTGGACCTCATCGTAGCCGTGGCCATACCTCGCGAAGAAACTTCGTTCGACTGTTGACCAGGGCCGTACTAGACCCCGTGCCGCGAAACGTATTTATAGGCAGCCCACAACAAAACGATAGTTATGCACGTACGTGTTCAGGATTCGGACTGGTGAAAAAGTTACGAGTTTTCGATTGTATACGCCAAAAGTGTCAAAATTTTAAAACTGTTAAGTATCGACGGCTAATCTAGACGGTTGTGTCTAAATCGGTTGAATTAGAAAGTATTGTTATATCAATGGGTTTGTTGGAACGATTTGACAGATGATTTCTCACGGGTTATATTGTGATTTGGAATTATACATATATATGTATATAATAGCCGAAATCCGTCTGTATGTCCGCTGATAACGCTCGCCTCGGTAAATGATTAAAAGACACGAAACGTCCGCGCGCGAATGAGATTTGAACCCGGTATCACCAGGTTGAAACATTGAGCGTTTACGCTATGATCCAACGCCGATAATGCGAGATACCTTATATTTTAAACATATAAATAAACGGGCTTACACTAGTAATTTAATAATCTTGAATACCGTTGGGACATTAATATCTACTATTCCTCGACTCGCGAAAATTAATTGTTTTACTTTTTTTTTATATCATATTCGTTATAACTTAATTGAGTTGATGGGTCAATAGTTAAAAACAACAAAGTTCAAGAATGCTTAGTTTTGTACGAAAAAACTAATAAATAACATTACAATTATTGCCATGAATGAGAGTGCATAAATTTCAAATTGATTTAAAATCGAAAATAATAATACTAAATCATTTTTTTTCAGAATAGTCGATTTATAATCGAAAAAACTATTTACACGCAAAATTACCATGCCAGAATGTTCCATCCATTTCGTCAAAAATATTAAAACTCTACCGGAAGACATTAATTAACCAGAAAAAAAAATCGGTTCGTCGTTTCTACTGTTCTGTGAAACTGTCGTCGATTGGGTAACATTCTATTTTAATTTTTAAATAAAGCATAAAACACCTCTTTGGCTAACCACTACGTGCCAAATTTCGAAATGTATGTATGTACATAGGTAAATAAATCACCATACTTTATGACAATAACACAAATGACACGCAACGTATTATACATATCTCAAAACGTAATCGTTCGATAACAGAAAACGTCACACACGTCCAAAAATCACATTTTAAAATAAACAAAAATCGATTAATACAAATAACATCACTCGAATAATATTATAATGCATATGCAGCAAACTAGTTTAGCGCACACTAAAGACAAACTGACTCGGACAAAATTCAATTTAAATTAACTCTATTCACAATGACTATTATGCGATACGATGCGGATCGATAATCTTATTTTATTACGCTATATGGAAAATTATAATTTAGGGCAAGTATTATGGTGGGCGTATGGTACGTTTTGGTTGCCTAATGGCTATTTTCCCAGTGGCGAATTTATACGATGTACACACATGAAAACAAAAGGATCTTATGGTTTATGTGCACCTATAAAACATCTATAATTATATTGACCTCGAAGTTTATAGGAATAATGGTATTGTGGGAGTGGTCTTGCGTCACTCTATTGAACATCAATGTCTGCGAGGTAATCTGCTTCCTTGCGGTCATATATATATACACGCACACGTATAAATTTGATTCGTTTCGTATCAATTGATTCAATAGACTGTGTGCAATTAATCATTGAAAATAATTGGCGGAAAATGAGTCAGCTTGTCGAATAGCCGGCCGCGCGATAGTGAGATTTTCTCAAAAATTAGTCGCTCTCGAGATATGTATTTTTGTAAACATACACGATTTTTGGCATTTTGACAATGGAATAACAAGAGCGCCAAGTTTCAAATAAACAAACCGAATCCCCTACGACGAATTTATCCACTACCATTCATTAACTATTGTTGTTTTGTTGAGATTTTGTTGAAGAGAAACAAAAAAACGCACGAAGTGTAAGACACGATTTAGCGCGTAATAAATAATGAGAGGTGTTTGTACTAAAGAGATTAAATGATGAATTACTGGGTGTTCAATTTAAAATTTACCTATGAAAATCGTTCACAAAATGTTCCAAAAATTAAACTTTACACAATAAACATTTGCATCATGAGAATGTCCTTGTAAAATAGGCTTTTGCAAAAAATTTACCCTACTAACCTTTCCAAGTTAAAACTTTGTAGATAAATAAAATAAAATTAAGGAAAATGAGCTTTTTAGAAAATACATCGCATCATGGAATCGTTAAAAAAAAAAAAAGTATTTTCACTACAAACTTCTTAAACAAAAAGTTTAAATTATAAAAGAAAAATTTAACTATGTATTTTTAATGATGAAATTGAAATAGAAAAGTCACAGTCAAAACATCACTTTTTGATCACAACTAGCACAAAAAGCATTTTCTCAAAGAGATTAATCACTACAAGCATTCACAGAATTGATTGATAGCGATAGAGAAAATTGAACTAAAAGTAAAACTCTCCAATATTAAAACTAGATTATTTTTTCGCTGCATTTGAATCAATTAATAGGTCAATGATAGTACAATATAACGGTTCTTAATTACAATTTAATAATCGTTTGGAAGAAAATGCGTCAAATCGTAAGTGAATTTTAATAACACACGTTTGAAATGCTCCCACACACTGATATTAATTGTACATACATAACATTGACATGACATTAAACGTGTACGTACACTTATTTTTCTAGTATCGAAACGTACTTGAATGTTCCCATTTGGTAGTGATATAAATATGTGTAATAAATCTTCAATCGTAACACATAAACTACTAAGCAAAATTAAACAGTATTAATTATATCATTATTAATAATATATTGCATACGTATACGGCGTTAGCCATAAGTTATTACACCAGTTTTTTTTACAGCAATACTGGAAATCAATTATGGAGATAAATAGTAAATAAAGTCGATTCAATGAAAAAAAATTCGAAATATTAACGCAAATAAGCTCATTTCATATTAAATTAGCCATTTAAAAATACACATTAGTGACCGCATCAAAGAAATCATGGCAAAAATAAATACAAGTGCCTTGAAACAGAACTTGATCTATTTCTAAATTATAGACCAACGTTGAATTTAATTCAGGATTAGTTCGCACTCATACATCCACGTTATGATAGACTAATATGAGATTACACTTATTCGTCGATATGCAAATTTAACATTGTATTTGATTTGCACAATATTAGTATGTATATTAATAGTACCAAAAGTTCAACAAAACTTGACTCGCACGTCATTCAACATGGTTAAATGTTCTGATGCTAATGTACTATGTACTACTGTTTTAAAGCAAAGTTGAAACCAACGTACATGTACATACAATGAGATTGAACTGCACACTCTTTAATTTACAAACTGTATGGAAATTCTCTGTTTATATCAATTAAAAAAATTCGGGTGTGGCCAACCCATGACTTTATCCATATATTTGAGGAATACAAAGAGTAAGGAAATTAATTTTTTAAGTACGTAAGTAAATAAAACGCATGCACACCACCACACCAACCAACATATGTACATAGGTACATACATATGATGAAATTACTGTGTTGAGTGCGTGCGCGTATGTAAAATACGATCATCGGCATATATTCAAATAGAAAAAACTACCACTTCCGGTCGGCGGATTTTAACCAAAATCACAGCATCTCTTACGGCTGTAAACGTGAAAACTATAGATATGAAATTTCAACTTGGTCGCCGGAGCAGTTTCGAAAATATTATGTGGTAAACTTTTCGACAAAAAAATAACCCCTACTTCCGGTTGACTGATTTTAATGATTTATTTTTTCGTAACTAGCAATTTCTCTCAGGTTTACAACATTACAATATTGTGACGATACTAAATATTTAAAAGGCCGAAAAAAATTTAAAAAAAAAAAAAATCGTTCAAGAGTAAACTGCCATCTCCGGTAGTCAGATGTTGATCAAGCTTGATATGCTTGAAGGGCTCGGGGCAAGATAGTGTCAACCATCATTTTGGTCAAAATTGAACTGAATATGTGACATTTATGCAAATTAATCATAAGCTATGTTTTGCACCAAAAATAGTTTATTTTTGACTAATAGATGACTATATATATAGCCTTTATGCATTTCTTTACGGGATGAAAATTTTTTGAAAAACTTGCGACAAAATAGTGTCATCTTTTGTCATAATAATGGTGAATAATTTTACTCATTTCAGAGTTATTTTATTTCCCTCTTCATAAAAAAAAATGTCATAATTATTAAAAAAAATTGGTGGAAAATAGTGTCAACCCACAATTTTTGATATGCACCATTTTATTTTTTCATTTTATGTTTAATATATTAATGTTTTGTTATTTTTTTGTTACTGATATTATTAAGGATATATCATTAAAGCAAATAAAAATAAAAAGTATTCAAAAAAATACGCGTTTTGATTTATGGATTTGAACAAAGTTTAAAATTGATATATCTCAAAACTATCAATGTGAGGGTTGGCACTAGGCCTTCACTTGATAGCTTCAGCTTGATAGACTTGATAGTTTCGAAGAAAACACACACACACATAAGTACACAGACATACAGACATTTTCCAGAAATCGTGAAAACGTGATCGGGGGATGATACCTGATACAAATCAGTCAAAATCTCGAGGGCGAATTTTCGCACGATCACAATACTTTATCCGACCAGGATAAAGTAAAAACGTTTTGATACTTTCATTATTTATACGATGACCGATTTACATACTGACAATTAGATCAAATTGAACACCATCGGGCGTACAAATTAACTTGGGCGTCGAAAACAACCAAGTGAAACGATCTGTCTGATTGTGTTTAGAGAAAAATGACAAGATTAAATCCCCATAAGGGCAGACGAAACTTTTCGACTAATCAAACGAATTTGCACCGATTGACACTTTTCGCGCGTACAGTTGAGAACCGGGCGCTCTAACAATAACAACAGTGACGCTACCGTAGATTATTAACTGGCGAGCGTCGTAAGGGTTAACGACGCCGACGCCGAAATCACACGGGACGGGGTTTGGCTTCGTGTCAAATCAATCCCCGATAACATATGTATATTATATATATATAATTTATGTATATTATTACGTGTGTTGCGAGAGATAAGTGGTTTACAGGCGGCTGCCGCGGGGCGACTGACGAAGCGCCCCCACATACAGCATCAACGACTTGCCATCATCGTCATCATCACATACATACATATCTGCGAAGGTCGACTTTTCCTTTTATAGCGCAATCCAGTGTTGGACGACCTAGTGTTGTCTACTACTAGATCATCGTCGACATGATTTGTTGTGTCAAGTTAGCTGTGTGGAATAAATAGTTCTAGTTCGTCTCGAGCTGTGTTAAACTGTAGGTTGGGTCTATACTATAGGTATAATACCAGTGGCCGGGAAAATTTTTCGAGCCAAGAGCCAAATTAGGGAAAACCCTGCAAAATTGGTTAAGTTTGGGAGCCGTTTGATTATATTTAATTTTATTCTCATTACAAAAACACCCACCATGATAATAACAATTAAATCAAATCGTCACGATGGGTAAATTACAAAAATGGACAAAAGTGTACAACAAATAGAAAAATACATGTAAAAATGGACATAAATGACTTTGTATATGTACATTCAAAATGCACACAAAATCATTCGACCCTTAGAGCGATATTACACTTAGCCACTCCACCAACACCCGATTTTTTTTTTAACCTCGACTACCAGATAGATATACAGGTTCAGATGGTACGTATTAGATTGTGCGATTTTCTGGTGTCTAAAAATTTCTTGGTAGTCAATGTTCGACGAAAAAAATCTTCACCAAAACCCTTTCTGACCTTTTTTTTGCATCGTCGTACTCAATTGTCAACGCAACGCAACTTCAAAGCAATTGTTTCGAAAACAATGAAATTCAGAAATAAATACGAGAGGTTGAATTTTATATATTTTCTACGTCTACATAGAGTACCTAGTTTTCGTATATGTAGCTTCCTAGACCTATTTTTTTTTTGTATGAAGATTATGAGATGAGCAGGTAGCTGGGTGAGTGAAAAGTGATGCAATGTAATAAGATGCTCGCCACCGCCAAAAAAAATCTGGTGCTGGTGTTGTTGCTCAGTGTAATATCGCTCTCAAGTATCCGCCCAATCAAGCGACCGTAACTTTCAAAGAAAATATCAAACGAGAGAGAGCTACCCGATTGAGCAGATTAATCGCTCTGGCCACCGGAGAAGATGACACCATATTGGTTCGTACCTCAGGTGGATAGAAGAGTACATAAATGCGGTACATGCTGCCTGGAATTACGAAATTGGCTCGGTACCCAAAATTTCATTTCTCTTAGGATCTGAGGATTGTGCACCAAACCAATCGGCAACTTGTAGAAATGCCTTCCAAAAAATAGTTGCCGTCTAGACTCCGAATGTATATTCAAATTAAAATAAATTTTACTCATTTACGAAATGGATAGCAATAAGAAATAAGCTATCTTCGTGATATTTCTTAATGGGCGACAGTTTATTGCTAAAAAGTATTATTGACAAACGATTTAAAGGCGCTCGCACACCTCTGCGGATTTCGTGCGAAATTCATCCATGAAAATCGTGTCTGTCAATTGTACAGCTCACACTGGCACGACTGCAGCGCCATTCGACACCCAACAGCCGAATAGCGAAATACTGTGGTGCGCGTGCGCATAGCGAACTACCATCTGTCACCTCGCTTTCGGAACGTTTGTATTTCACTCACGATTCTGACATGGACGAAGACGAAGCTCTAATGTTGGCCGCATATTTATGTATGTATATGAATGGTTAGTTAAATACTTTTAATTGTTGCAATGTAATTTAAAACGGTGTGTCATCGAGGATCGGCTGACTGTTGACGAAATCGTCTGGTTTCTGTCACTCTGACATAACCTATCAAGTCAGATCGTACAGGATGGGATACTTTTCCAGCGTCTCCAATAACTTTTCCACAAACGTCATCGAAATTGAACGAATCGGCGAAAAAATAGTGTTGCGATTTTCCGATAGGAAATCGGTAGTGGTGTAGGCAGCGCCACCTGCAGCTATGCGATACAACTCCCCAACGTGTCAAACGCGCGATTATTCGTGCGTTTTTTTCGCCAGGCGAATACGAATTCGCAGAGGTGTACGATCGCCTTAAAGCTTTTTATAGCCATGAAGATATATGTAGAAATAGGATTCGTTTTGATTTTCAACGAAGGTTTGCTATTGATTACATATGTAAATCATCGGACGTTATTGCGTGGAGCAGTCCACACAATAGCAACCCTTCGTAGTTCGCTGTTCGGTTCGTCGGTGTGTACGCAGCAGCATTTGATGACAGCGAGAGCCGCAGGTTTTAATACAAAGAGCCGCATGCGGCTCCTGAGCCACCGGTTCCCGACCACTGGTCTATAGTGTTTACGCTACAGGCCAAGTGTAGGTACTCTGCCTCTTCACTGTTTGAAAAACCTACTGTTATTGCGAAGTACATAACTAGCGGAAGATACTCTCCAGTGCTTTGTAGTTACTAAATAGTAGGTAGGGAGGATTTTTTTGGGTGGTGCCAATTTTATGGAATAGTCTCACAAAGTTTGATAAATTGGCAAAATCCAACAGGAGGCAGACGATCGGGATTTAGTAATATCCAGATCTTGGAAATGACGATATTTTAAGGTCGAAAAACGTCTAAGAAATCTTTCGACTTTAGATTTCATAAATTGATATAGGAATAGCACGCATGAAAAACTGCATTAAAAAACTGGTTCAAATTGTTTTTCGGGATCAGCTGGTCTGATTGTTGAGATAAAAAATGATTCAGACATACTTAGGAATTGTATACAATACAATGCAGGCATTTCACACTTTGGACACTTCCATTGGCGCTTCATGCAGATTAGAAGTTTCATTTTTGTCCCTTGGTATAGTGGAGTATGAAACTTTGAACAATGTTTCAAAGAGTGAAAATTAGGTGTCCTATAATTGTCCTGTTCTAGAATTAGATTTGAATTAAACCTTCAAAATCGATCGACCACGCCGGTTGATGATTCGAACCGGTCAGTCGGTTCAATTTATCTCGCACCCGTTCGTCGAAAAGCAAGAATGTCAACGTTAATTAGGGTGACCAATGTACCCGTTGACCAAAGGCGTGATCGAAAATAGAGATTCAGATTAAAGTCACTCTGCCCACTGTCAACGACTCCCAGTCGAATATCAATATCAATTGTCAAATGTTTCGAATGTTTAGACGTTAAACAGAAACTGACTGCTGACGCTCAGATGCGTGTGTATTCAGGGGAATTTGGCTGCATACATATACGAACTTTTCTCCTAATAGGACGAGTTTTAAGCTCGCTATTTTACCGATTTAAAATTCAGCACACTTCTAATTAACCCTTTTAAACGAAAACAAAAAAATAGTGTGGCCAGAACACTATCCCAAATGAACATGTTTCAATAGAAAACACTCAATATAAAATATTATTAACAGTGGGAAAAAATCCCAAGTGAAAATACATACTTTTGTCTTTTGATTTGAACTGGACGACTACTTAGAAATATCTGAAAGCTGAAAAGTACTACAAATGAAAGATAAAATACCCGACTATAGATTCCAATATTCATTTTGAACAAGAAATTGACAGATTTTGAGACATCGAACGAACAACACCAAGAAATAGAAAAATCGCGTGATTTAAAAAAGCAATCAACATTTTTTATTACCAGATTCGTGTTCACTGGACATAGATCTATAAGAAAAGTTATATCTCGTCTCTGAAGCAAATAAAAAGTCGTCATTTGTAGAACAGTGTAATTAATCGTATATTAGATAAAATGAAGACCAACCTAACCTAACCCAACTTAATAACAGGGTGTAGAAAAAATTGTTTAACAAAGGTTTCAAAGCTGTATAGCAAATATGGGGCCACATTGTACCATGTTTACATCAATATACTATTAAGTCGATTGTTTTCATTTAAGATTATTGTACTGTTAAAAGATTAAAATAGTGTGTGAACTTCACTTGTACAGAGCGTTCTCTCTGTAAATTTCTTTCGAGAGCTGATTTTGCCATAAAAATCACCAAATCGTTAAAAAGGGAACGGAAACGAATGTACTTAAAAATAATTTATTTTTCATCACCATAACGTTATTAGTTTCGGAGATATAATTTTTTGAAAACAGGTATCTTATAACATAAAGCACATGTACAATTTTACAAAATCAGATAAAGATATAATGAAATACGCTGAAATTAATACTACCGAGCGACAGAGTGTAACCACGCGGAAAACTCAGAGCACTCTCGGTAAGATGATATCCAAACAGCGGGTTTTCGCCATCTTTCTAAAGATCAAAAATACTCAAAAACGAAACGGAAACTTTCAAAGTAACGATTGAAAGAAAATTTCAAAACACTAATACAAGAGGAGCATCAGTTACGACTTACGAAACACTGCTTCGTATGACCGTGCCTAAGAGAGAACTACAATAATATATGTATGTACCACGTGAAAATTGTAGTACATAAATGTGCGTTACGAATCCACAAATGCACACGTATTTGATTTAGAGTGACAATTTTGGATGTTTATTATCCACGAGACCTACACAACGCATATATTACAGGTTGCGGTTTGATTGTGATTTATACTGCACCTGTACATGAACTTTAGATATTTTCGATTAATAAATACACCGTTTTTAGATAGACGGTCGTGTCCATTGCGATGGAATTTTTGGCGATGGCACGTGGGTTACATTAAAATAGTCGAGGAATGTCCATGTCCAGCTCCAGGTACGACAATGATGACCATATCTGGCCAACTATCGACTGTGGTGGTGTTTGACGATACACCATGACGTCAGGTGTCGACAAGCAGAGCGTTGCCTCTGCCGAAATGTCGACAACATACATATGTACACCCACTGTGTTTAAAAAAAAGTTGTCTTCTATGACGAATCAAACGAGCCGAGGAAATTTCACATAGAGGAAGCTCACCGATAAGGATTTGTGAGCGCGTTTGATGAACCAGTAATAAACAAAACGAATCAAAGTACCTTTTAGAAGGTGAAAAGAAGCAATCGAAGTAGTTTAGTATGTTGTATTGAACTGAAACGAAGACCGCATACTCCAAGCGGTCTTTTTATGGGTGATTCCAATTTAAGCAATGTATCTGAATGTGCAAACTCAAATAAACGAAAGATTGGATGCATTGAGCCGTAATGAATTTTCGACCAATATCGTAGATAGAAGGGTAGGAAGAGGAACAACAAGAAAATAATACAAGTTAAATCGTAAGAACGCTCTAATTCTACCATGTATGTATGAGGTCATGAAAAGAAAGGCCATCGAAATAAGAATTTGGCGATACGTGATTTTCCGCAATGATTTTAATTTTATTGTTTTCTTGAATTAGAATTTCTATAAGCTCGGTTTTAAAATCTTATATGGATGTAATCAAACCGATCGTTTTAATATTCACATTCTATATTATACTAGTGTAGACTTGTTGAATATCAACGGAGCCGTTCTCATCACCCGTACTGAAAAATAATATTAAATTTAATAGTTTTTACAGTTGTTGTGTAGATGGCGCGTTATAATACACAATAACAATTTAGCAAAGTTGCGAACACTTTAAGATTTAATATTGGTCAATTATAGCACGTACGTCATCGCCTCCGTTTGGAAGATAGTGTAAGCACGATTCCTTCCAACCTGGTGATACCGAGTTCAAATCCCACTCGCGCGACGTTCTGGTTTTTTTAAAATTATTTACATTGGCGAGCGTTATCAGCAGACAGACATACGGAATAGGGCTATTATATATATGACTAGTGTAAGCCCGTTGAATATCAACGGAGCGGTTTATCATCACCCGTACTGTGAGTGTTTGTGTGGGTGAGTATATATGTATGTATGTATATACGTGCAGTATGTATGCGAGCGATCCGCGGTTTTCCATCCAGACAGCTGGCCAAGCAGACTCTTGCGCTACTATATGTATATAGTAACGCATACATCAAAATTGACAAATGAATTAATTAATTTAATAGTTTTTATAGTTTTTGCATAGATGGCGTGTTATAATACAACAACGTAACAAAGCAAAGTCGCGAACCATTTAAGGATTAATATTGTCAAATTGTAGCAGGCCCGTCATTACCTAGTTTGGATGAATGTGTAAGCGCACCATCTTCCGTACTGGTGATCTCGGGTTTAAATCCCACTCGCGCGCGACGGTTCGTGTCTTTTAATCATTTACCGGGGTGAGCGTTATCAGCAGACAGACAGACGAAATAGGGCTATTATATATGTGATGATACAAGCGAAAAATCCACTCACAGGTGAAACGTTACTATAACGACCGATGAACAATTTCCGTAACGCGACGTCGCCGGTCACGTTAACAATTGAAAAAATGTCAATATATTGTACATACATATGTACAATATATTGACATATGTATGTACAATATGTATGTACACTTTTCAATGGAAAGAAATGAACCTTTATATTATTTGAAAACAGTGAATCACTTAAGTTAACAGCGTAACAAAAAATCCATTATTACGCAAAATTAACTATTTAGGCACACTAACGGTGCGATAATGAAATGTGTACATTACGTCGACGGTAAACTTTACGTTTATGTTTACGTTAGAGCGCGTCGTAAGTTACGAGCAAACAAACGTAAATCTGGATCGCTTTTCGCGATGACACAATTTCGAGACACGGAGCGTCTGAAAAATGCGAATGAAAACAAAAATTCGATAAAAAAATAATAACCATCGTAAGATACGATCCCCATAACGACAGCGTGGGGAGTTTTCTCTCTGACTAGTTTTTGCTTGTGAATCACGGTCGAAAGGTGAGCAAAACAGAATCATCGCCAGAAAACTAACCGATCGTTTTTATAGTGGACAACTTCGTGCCAAGTGTTTGTTTGCTCCAAACCTATGGTGCTATTTTTGTTAAGATCCACCGAAAACGTTTCAAAGGAATAATAGCGTAGATATATATGTACATATATCGCTTGCGAAATCGAATACGTTCACTACAGTTTCGACAGATCTTAGCTCGACACGTCAGCTCGTCATTTTCAAATGTCGCAATGGTGACAGAAGCATCATCAGCATCATCGGTGGAGCAAAAGCTCTGAAGAGTGTATCGACGTTCTATACTTGAGACTAATTAAGTTCAGTGTTCCTCTGCTGTAGTCAAATTGACGTGGAGCTTTACCCGAAATTTTATACATACACTGTATAAGTTAAATACGATTCATTGTGATTAAACTGCTAACTTGTACATATATACTATTTTTGAATAAGAGTATCATTGAATCCAATAATTACAAAGATCTTTAATATCTGACAAAAACACTTCATAAATCCAAATAGTATGTACATATGTATTTACATACATTAAATATATAATAGCCGAAATCCGTCTGTCTGTCTGTCTGTCTGCTGATAACGCTCGCTGAGGAAAAATAATCTCAAAACCACCAACACGACTGGGGTTCGAACCCACGACCTCAGGCTCGGGAAGAACGTCGTTAGACCAATCTGCTAAAACCAGTTGTCGGTCGGATCCTTTTTTTTTTAACATATCGTAACTCGGATTTACCTACAAAATGGATCGTGATTCTACTAATAATACATACATACATAGATGACACTATAGAAACTATTAATTTTTTTTTTTTTTTGATTTTTACAAAATCACTTACAAAATTATATTTATTATATATTTAATAATAAATAATTTTTTTGAGTGGGTATCGATAGCATTCAATTAGTGGGGATTGCTATAATACATGGATGGCGCGATAAAAACTATTTTTTTTTGTTTTTTCGATCAATTAGTGGGGATCTCTATTAAAAAAGCGCTTTACGATATTTAAAATTCAGCGGGCGTTGATATTCAACGGGCTTACACTAGTATATGTATATTATACTTATAAGCAAAGATAAAAACCAATTGAATTATATGTAATGGTAAAAAGTTTTAAAGTCTCGTTTAAGTTTGGAAAATTAAAAAAATTCAAAGCCAGTTTACTTGTAAATATCATTTATAAGAATAGTTCAATTTACAAATAAAAAATACAATAAAGAAATCTTATGTTAAGGTTATATGTGGGGGTTCACAATTTTGGAAAATTGCTTCATTCTATCCCAATGGGTAATTAAAATACATATGTACATTGCGTATCGATAATAGAAGTCTCATAGTTGCATGCGACTCATTAGATTTACAAAATAGACCAACACAATTAAGCAACGAAAGTATGAATGTAGGATTAAAAATTAATTTTAATAAAACTAAAATTATGTTTAATGAATTTTGCACGCAAAACGTAGTCACTGTAGATAAGCATATTGTAGAGATATGTAGTTGACAGTTATTTATACCTAGGACAATTGGTGAATATGACTGGTTGTAAAGAAGAAGAAATAAAACGAAGAATGAAACTAGGATGGAGTGCTATTGTTTTTAAATCCAACATTCCGCTAAGCTTAAAAAAGAAGGCACACGACCAATGCCTACTGCCAGTTATGACGTATGGATGTGAAACGTGGATGCTAAATTCAATAATGTTACGCAAGATCCAGTGCACACACAGAAGCATGGAAAGGTGTATGCTCGATATAACGAGAAGATATCGTAAGAGGAATACATGGGTAAGAAGCATGACCAGGGTGGCAGATGGACACGAGAAATAAGGTAGACCGAGTGGACGATGGGCTGATGAATTGAGAAGAATATGTGGAGTAAACTGGATGCAGATTGCTGAAGACAGACAGGAATGGAAGAGGATTGGAGCGACCTTTATCCAGCAGTGGATTGTGAACGGTTGAAAATGACGAATAGAAGTCTAACTTTGATAATAACTCCACAAATAGCAGTACAAGTTTCGAGTTACAGTTACAGTAGTACTATGTATGTAGTATGTACTCGATTTTTTTACATTAAGTCTAAATGCATATATCAATATCGATTTTATGAAGTTGATCCATTAAGTTGAACCCCCATATAAGAATTATACCTACCTAAAAAAAAATCCTCAATTTAACTATCTATGTATGTATTTAATAAACCACTTGATTTGTGGAGTGATATGATAAGATTTTCGTGGAGTTTCCTAAGACAAATATGCAATACAGATACAAGACACGGTCAAGCTACCATTGATATTGATACAAAACCAACATTGGTTATCGAAATTTTAAGAAGCGTAGATTGGAAACAACACTGTCAATTCACCGATGATCGATTCGCAAAGTCGAACGGTTCGATTGCTTAATTTAACTCGTGTCGAAACGGTCAATTTAAAATTAGACGAATGATTCCGATACCGTTTACGTTGATCGATTGCAATAACATTTCGAATATCATTCAATTTATACAAACTTAACTGCGTGTGTACAATATATGAATTTAGACACATCAAGAGACCTTCGCTTTTGGCTAAAAATATGTACCGCAACAACAAACGCGTAACTACATAGTAATTTTATCATTTTTGCATACACGTTTGTTTTATTTTGTGATTCGCGAACGTAAATCGTATCTTTGCGTGTTTTCACGAAGTGTTAAAAGAAACCGCGTCTAGTTGGTTTATTTATGATGTGTTTATATAGTCAATTCCGTTAAAAAAATGATCGATGAGATTATATGTACATATCATGCTTTGATGATATTTTTCACGGTCACATTAGGTGTATACATATGTGGAATTAATTGGGTCTATCGCATTGTATTTCTGCGCAATTGGGTACATCAAAGAAAGAAAATTACACATGTGCGAGCATTAGCGATACAGTTAGCGAACATATGGCCGGTGAAAGTACGAATTTTCACCATATAAAGACGCGTTATAATCGCGAACGATTTCTAAAACGTCAATTGGAAACGCGCACATTGTTCGCATCGATATTTTCCGACCACATTTTTCGCGTGGGTGTGCAAAAACGACCGATGATTGCGAATGTTTGGATCGATGAATCAAATCCGTACATGTATAGAAGCAATCGTTTGAAAAAATTACGTATGAATTGAATAGAGATACAAATCACACGCTAAAAAAAACTGATTTGAATCATATATTCTGGTAAACAATTGATTTTTATATAATATACATAGATGTGTTAGGGTAGTTGATAAGTGTAAAGTTCATCTTTTTGCAGATGACACTTGAATATATGTGATAGGTAGTGATGTTGATGAGATGGCTAATATTTTAAATATAGAATTAAATTATATAAGTGATTGGTTGTGTGAAAATAAATGTGAATAAAACAAAAATGATGTGGTTGAATAGTAAAAATGTGTTGAATGAAGTTAGGATTAATGATACAATTATTGAAATAGTTGATAATTTAAAATATTTGGGAATTCATATAGACTCTAAGCTGAACTTTAAGGATTCAGAAATTACAGGTTTGAAAGCTCCAGCTCTGTACAACAAAATGATAGTAATGTTTAGTTAATTATGTATATTCACGTAGACAAAAATTGAAAATAAAATGCTAAGTTAAAATTAAATTTAACGCTATTCATTATGCGATGAAAAAATTAAAACAATGAATATAAAAAATTTCCGTATTGAAATGTCGAAACCTCGGAAATGTTTAAAATTTAAAAATAAACTTTAAAATTCTAATATGTCTAAGGCGAGAGCCATCTATGCTAGAAATGGATAAATTTGAACAGAAGAGTTTGTTAGCATTGTACTGTTGAGTGGCGCCAAATAAAAACTAGTTTTGAGCTAAGCGTAAATTAAACTTCAAAATAACAGACATATTACATACATACACTGAAATTAATCAATTTTATAAAAAAAAAACTGAACTTGATCAAGAAAAATGAATAATTTCAAAGAACCATTCCGTTATTATTCTGCATATATCTTATGAACATACATACATATGTATACATACATATATGAATATATGAATATATGTATATGTATGTGCATACAGTACCCACATATTTGTTTCACTGGTTTGATACGAGGAAATAAATTCAAATTCAAGATGATCTCATACGTTTACAACGCCACACGTAAAACGTAATACAACAACACAATTTTTAATAACGAAATAACCCAACGTAACATACGTAATTTAACATCCTAATAAACGATAACGTATCACGTGGGTGCCCCTATATACATATTTCAAGTGAAAAAATATTTTTACTGGCGTTTCGGTGAAATCATATACATATGTGTATCCAAGCACATTTTCACCGGTAGATATACATACATTTCTACTAGTGAAAATATTTTTAACAGATACTCACTGATGAAATTATATTCGTTACCGAACTGTCATTGAAACTAATTTTGACAATATTGTGAAATGAGCAATCGAATCATAAAATCTGTTGAAATTTCTTCTTATCGTGCCGTGGCCGTATTCAGGCGTAGGCTTTTACTGGTTAGTACCAATTATAGTTTACAATGAGTCTGTCGGCTTTATAACAATTGACTTATAATGGTCGGTTTAAGAAGAAAAGAGCACGTGTTGCTACCCTTACAAGATAAACATCAACAAGTCACAAACACATACGCTTACTTTAAACATACTTTCACCGATGCTGAGCAGTGAGACTGTAAATTCATTGTTTGATACATTTTCATTGTCTGAATTGGTAAACATATATTTATACCAGTGAAAATATATTTTCACTTGAAATATGCTTTCGCTGCAACATATATGTACATACGATAATAAAATCAAAACGATAACGACACGGGGGTTTTCGGGAGAGCATAATATCTGTTTTGCATTCAACGGTACATTAAATTACATCAAAAATCTAAAGAAACGCCTTGTTGATTACCTGCGGCATAAATACAGGTGCAACAGTACACCTGAGTAGGTGGACTAAATGTACTTACAAGTGGGCGAAGCCGATGCACTTAAATGCAACATTGACGCTCCCACTATCCACATTCTAACTCGCATATAATTGATAGTAATATTTCGTATAAACGACGATGTAATGTAATCAACTCTCCGTGCGATTGTAATCGAATATCGTACAAAATGAATAACAATAAGTCATTGCTATAATTTGACATGGCGCTAAATCTAACCGTTGGCATTTAAAGAGTATGCCGACCTAGTGACTTTTTTATACGTCTATTATTCAAGCCTGAGGGTATTTAAGCACATACATTATGTACATATATGCGCATAATATAAATATAATAGATGCGAAACAAACATTGTGCAATGTGTTTCGATATAAAAGGTGCTAATAATGCAAAATCTGATTCGATAATCAAATATTAAACGCGCATACTAATAAATCAATCCATTGAATGTTTATACACTGTATTGAATGCGGTGAAATTAAAATTTGCATAAGCTATGATAAAAATCAGGTTTTTCGCATGATTTGATCGAATAACGTGCAGATAAGAAGATGTGCATAGTAATTTAATGATATAAAGATGTAGATAAGGTTTCAAGTAATATTTCACGTGCTGAAATATATATTATTAAGAACGCGTGTCGTAATGCAGATGGGAATTTGTGACCTCTCACATTTCGTGCTTACGAATGATAAATTACAAAAGTGTATTTTAATGAGCGCCTTTACTACGTTCGGTGAACTGGGAAAAACGGGTGAGGTTAACAAAAAAAAAAAAAAAAAATAATGAAAATAAAATAACGAATTAGTTAATTTCAGGCACGCCCACAACAGTCGCAGAAAAAATAACAAGTGTTTTTTTTTATCATGTCATAATATTGAATATATCTAATACGATACAAAATTTTAATAATAGCTTTGGTATCAATTTCTGCGAGACTGCTAATCGGATAATGTTTAAACATTTTTTAACGATAGTATTTCTTGACAAGTTATTGGCTTCGAGCCCTCGCAGTATTAAAAAAATAGCTAAAAATACTTTTAAAAAAAAAATGGTTATTTATCGAAAATTTTAATCCGCTTATGTGCTAACTATAGAAACGATTCATTTTATTGTACAAAAGACTAATACCGCTCTTCGTTTGACTTACGAATTCAAAAGTTTCATATTGAGAATGTTTTAAGTCACACGCGAGTCTAATGTAACACTTTAATTTATGTGATTTATTCAAAAGACTATTAATTAAAATGTATCAACACTTTCGAGGAATACAATTAGTATCGTGATGGAATATTACTAAAAATAAAATATAAAACAAACATCGATCATACATATGTACATGCATGGGTGGAGCGACATTGCAAAAATTAACAATCGGCATTGTAATACCTACCAAAAGTTTCGTTGTATCATCCGTATTCTTGTAAAAATACTGAAAAAAAAATGTGAATATGTCTTCAGGCCTCTACCTGAAGGCGAAAAATGAAAATTTGCCTATTAATTTCGAAATCTGAACACAGAGTACAAAATTTTAGATAACATGTTCATAAAATTGAATTGAAACTTTATTGAATATTATACGTAGATACTTTTTGTAAAAATCTTATTTATTTACGTATTTCTTGAATTATTCAAATAAGTGTGAATTTGTGAACGCGGTGGAGGGAGGCATACGAGTAAATATAAGTACATATATACGATACGAAAAGTAAAAATAAATACTAATTTTCCAATTAAAATTGCTATTTATAGAGATTGAAAATTTTAATACAAGTAAAAGTATTAAGATAAAAGTACTGGCAGAGCCCAGAAAACCATTTTTAATTAAGCAGATTTTTTTGGACATAAAAGTTATGACGTAAAGGCAACTTTTTATAACTATTTCAAAACGAATATCCATACATCGACGCTCCACCCTAATGTACATACATACATACATACATTTGGCACGAGCGTACAAATCGACGCTAATTGTGCAAACGACGAAAATCAAAAGCGAGAAACGTGTCGGCCGAAAATATCAAAAAAATGTGCAACGAACAAAACGTGCAGGTGGACAAATCTAGTCCAAGACAAAGAGGTGAAAAACCAACGATGAGAGACGAGTCGTCTCTATACGATTCGAGTGGCTCTCGTGAGGAAAATGACGTTACAAAAGTGGATTGGATATTTTTAAAACGGACCCTAATGAACGGAAGTGCCGCTTGTAAGTGTAATCTAAGAATGTTCCGGCAGACGTTTTGAACTGATGACGATGACGAGTCAAACCATTATGTACCAAATAGATATGAACATGTACTCCTGAAAAATTCGATATACATACATATGTACATATGTATGTACATACACCCGATTCTCTTTTTGCGCGGTTTTTTTTACACGGTTCAAGATAACGGACCAATTACTTTTTTTACACTGATTTTTTTGCTTTAACACGGTTTTCAAAAAAGATTTTTGTGTTGCACTGGTCGCCTATATTGCGTCGCATATACATATGTAGGTACATATACATATTCCTGGTTTTTATGGTACACTTTAGTTTCGTTTATGAGTATGCAACTTTTAAGCCAAAAATTCAGTACAATGGCATCGCTCAGATCTACCCACTGATCGTAAACCTTTTCAGTTCATGATATTTTAAGATTAATTACGAAACATTTTAGAAACAAAACATATAGAAATGTATACCGGTAGGAAACTTTAATTTGTGTAAACTTTCGCAAGCGTCGAATTTAGCAAAATAATAATAAAATAACCTATATTATTAAGTAGTCTTCGTTTTTAAATCGATAAAATTTCCTTTTATTTCTCTAAAACTTCTATTTTGGGTTTAGCAAATATGGATCGGCTTTAGGTGAGTTGTTAAACTTGGATGGATAGATGGATCGTTCATATGTTGCACAATGCACACTAATCAAGGGTTACATACCACTGATTTAACTATGAGGTCTTAGCTCTACTTATACATACGCATTTGAACCCTAAAAGTGCGAAAAAGAGTTCATTAAAATTTGTCACTTTCATTAGTTTTTGCATTCCGATATTATCACTTTGTCACACGCAATTGGCCGAGAAGGCTTTGAAGAATTATCAATTGAAGATCTTGCAGAATTGACAGCTGACGAAGTTCTTAATGAAGAGCAAACACTAGAGATTAGTTCAGAGCATGTAGATGATTCCACATTAGTTCAGAGTAGCGATGATGAAGGAGTGCTTCCACTAACTGCAAGTTCAATTCTAGAAGGCCTTAAACTAGCCAATAAACTTGGAAATCATTTTCTCACAAATGATCACAATGTCGAACGAGCTGTACAATTCCAACGTGATTTGAAAACGTGTATGGCATGTTATCAAGAATCATACAAGGAACTAACTAAAACAAAATCACAGCGAGTGATAACCGAATTCCTATTCAAAACCAATGAAACACCACAAACACGAGATGTTAATTTTATTCAAGATACTCTCGAGAATGTCTCACCGGTGAATATTTCCAGGGATGAAAGTGATATTTCGCCAGCCCTACGTAAACGGGCGCGTTTATTGTCAAGCAGCGACACTGAATGAATATATTTTTTTATATTAAATTAAATTTAAATCGAAAACCATGTAAATTTATTACTTCATTTATATTTAATTTATGAAAATATTTTTTTGTATAAATAAAAAATAAATTCGATTTTTTTTTGAGTTTGAGAATTTTATATTTAGAGTTGATTTTAAGTAAAGGAACCTATGTATCTCCCAATTTTATATGTCCACTGTATCTTTTTTTACACGGTAGTCTCTGGAACGTATCCCCCGTGCAAAAAGAGAATCGGGTGTACATACATATGTATGTACATTGTACAACTCTAAAATTGTTACAGACTACGACGAAAACATGTGTGTGGGGGCGGGTGAGGTGAGACTTTGCGGACATCGCCGATTATGCATTTGACATAATGGCCTTTTGCATGCATAACAAAACACTTGCAAATCGTATCGAAAAACATCGAATCGGTTGCGACAGCTCTGATTGATGATTCTTGACACGGATTCGGGTATGATGTAATTTCCTCGAATTTGCCAAAGTGCTAAAATGCCTCACCCTAGACGCTCAGAAGAGAGCGTAGGTACGTATAAACTAATTCAGAATATTTATCGATAGGTGGAAAAAACCTCGTAAGGAAACGGAAAAATTGCGTCACAGTGCAGACATCAACGCGTGAAAAAAATCGTTCAGTATGAGTCGAATCATATACTTCATACACACATTATATGAGTCGCCTAGTTCCAAATCCCGATAAGTCCACAATATATAAAAAAAGAGAATAAAATATTTTCTAGTTCTAACAATGTTTTCAAACGATGCCTTAATACTTGAATTATTCCAAATACCGCCAAGTGCACCGTAAAAAAATATTGAAAATCGGTGTTAGTTCCAAAAACTGACAATTGCACTATGATAAAAGCTGATAAAAGCCATATTTAGAAACAAACAACGATAAGTCCATGTTTCTAATCTCAATATTTTGTTTAATATCAACAAAATTAAGTTTAAACGAGTTTAAACGCCATCAAGCAAATAAGTCTGTAGCAGAAAAACCGCGTTTGCGAACAAGTGAGTTGTATGGACTTATCGGGATTTGGAACTAGGCGACTCATATATATAATAGCCGAAATCCGTCTATCTGCTGATAACGCTCGCTGAGGAAAAATAATTAAAAAAACAGAATGAGTGGGGGATCGAACACAGGACCCCAGGCTAGTCACACTAATGCTATCCGCTATCGCCCTTGGTCAATTTAGTCCTTTTTTTTTTTAACATTACCTATACAAGCGATCGTGACTCTGCTTTACCTATAAAAGAGATCGTGACTTTGCTAATAATACATGGATGGCACAATAAAAACTATTATTTTTTTTGGTTTTTTTATTTTTACTCACTTAAAAAATTATAATTATTATATAGTATATAATAATTAATAATTATAATATAAATAGTAAAGTAAAAAAAAATCGATACTATCGATACTACGGGATTGCTATAATACATAGATGGCGCTATAAAAACTTGCGATCAATTAGTGGGGATCTCTATTAAAAAAGCACTTTATGATATTTGAAATTCAGCGGGCGTTGATATTCAACGGGCTTATATGTATGTATGTAATAGCCGAAATCCGTCTGTCTGTCTGTCTGATAACGCTCGCCTCGGTAAATGATTAAAATACAAGAACCGTCAGCGCGCGAGTGGGATTTGAACTCGGTGTCACCAGGTTGGAAGAGTCGTGCTAACACTATCATTCAACGGAGGCGATGATGGGCCTGTTTTAATTTGACTATATAATATTAATAGGCTCGCGACATTGCTAAATTGTTACGTGTTGTATTATAACGCGCCATCTGTGCAACAACTATAAAAACTATTAAATACACATATACTCGCCCACGCAAACATACGTTGATATTCAACGGGCTTACACTAGTCACTATATATAATAGCCCAAATCCGTCTGTCTGCTGATAACGCTCGCCGAGGTGAATGATTAAAAGACACGAAGCGTCAGCGCGCGAGTGGGATTTGAACCCGGTATCACCAGGTTGGGATGAATCGTGCTAACACTATCATTCAACGTAGGCGATGACGGGCCTGCTACGATTTGACAATATTAATATCTTAATAGGCTAGCGACTTTGCTAAATTGTTACGTGTTGTATTATAACGCGCCATCTAAGCAACAACTATAAAAACTATTAAATACACATATACTCACCCACGCAAACATACGTTGATATTCAACGGGCTTACACTAGTAAACTATATATTTCGCTAAGAAACACATATGTACATACACACATACATACACAAGTTCGCTAAGCAAACTTATTCAAATTCTGAAGGTGACGTATTTGATATCAAGCGTTACCTCTTCACTATTATGACAAACGTTTTAGAGTCTGACAGAGTGAAATACATAACTAGGGAAATATACTCTCCAGTGGTTCCCCATTACCTTCTATGTAGAGTCGGAGGAAGGGATATAAGGAACGGAGTATGATTTAATAGGCCGGAAGGATTTTCTTTGGATTGTGTCAATTTTGTGGAACCGTCTCACAGCTAAATTAAATGAATCGACGAATTTTAACAGGAGATTTAGTAATAAATATCAAGATCTTGCCAGTGAAAATATTTAAAGTGATTAAAGGAAAACCTTTCGACATACTGGGATCGAGGCCCGAACTTTCGCTCAAGAGACCAACACTCTTAACAACTACATATGTAAGCTATCGCCTGGTTATTTAAATTATATTATATTAAACGCTTACTTTATAAATTTATATTACTAGTGTAAGCCCGTTGAATATCAACGGAGAGTTCTCATCACCCGTACTGAAAAATAATATAAAATTCAACAGTTTTTACAGTTGTTGCATAGACGGCGCGTTATAAATTATAATACAACAACGTAACAATTAAGCAAAGTCGCGAACCTATTGAGATATTATATTGTCAAATCGTTGCAGGTTCGTCATCGCCTCCGTTGAATGATAGTGTTAACACATCTCATTCCAACCTGGTGATCACGGGTTCAAATCCCACTCACGTGTTCTGGTTTTTTAAACGTTTACCTCAGCGAGCGTTATCAGCAGACAGACGGATTTTGGCTATTATATATAGTGGTGATAATATGTGTACACGGCATCGTTCTCGCTGTGCTCGTATATCGATGTTGTGTGTGTGTGTGTGTGACAGCTCCCAAATGTATGTACTGTATAACTATACATAGTCGAGTCGCGAAACTTTACCGAGTTGTTTATCCGTTATCAAGGTCTTTGAAGCATTTCGCCATACCATTTAATAATAATGGTATATTCCTAAATAAATGTCTAATAGCTGTAGAATTTAATTACAAACCTCACAGTATGACATCAGGAACCTATTAAATGGCCTGTTATCACGTATTTGTATGAAGTGAAAACATAAAAGCTGAATCTTTCAATGCACTGTTGTATAATATTGGTGAGCTTATCGTGAGCTTATATCGAAAGATATGGTTCAGGCCACGCCCCGGTCAAAGTCTTTTGTCGCTTTGGAAAAAATATGCAACGTCAGACTGGAAGAGGAAACGTTTATGTATAACTCAACGACATAAACGTACGAGTGGGAAACCGACGTTTTCGCAATTCGTTACGAATTATCTCACGTACGAACAGTACAAACAATAACAGTACGTACTAAACGCTAAAGAACGGGCATGGGAGGGGAAAAAATGGGATTACGAGCTCGTTCAAAAAGAGAGATAGATGGAGATAAGACAAAATTCGGTTCAATTAGTCTCGAACGTGTGAGCTGTGAGAGTTCAAGGAAAGCAAACAAGAAATTCCATTGCATATGTACAATGTATGTACGTACACCAAGTACTGAGAGAAGAGCGGATTGTGGAATTGTTCAAGCGTGTCGTCGGAACGAGTGAGCAAACACGAAATATTTAAATTAAATACGCTATCCAAAGATAAACAACTTTTAAAATAAAAAAAATCGTAATTAACACGCCGAATGTACATACATACGTAGCAATACTTCCGATTACTATTTCGAAAGAATCAGTACCAAAAACATACCATTTTAAACCGGTTGGTTTTCCAGTGAACGAGAATCAAGTTCACTGGGGAAATACTGCATTTTTAATATGACCACTCTGAAGTTAAACTACAATTAAAGATACAGTTACCTGGAATTATCTAAACACACATGAATTTGAGTGAGTAGTAATGGATATTTGCGCAACAATCTAACTGTAAGTAGAGGTGTTGCCTTTTGTATGTGTATGCAGTCTCTGTTTTTTTCTAACAAGAGAGTATGCAATTTGAGTTTGAGTATCTACCTATTATTATATATACATATAATAGTCGAAATCCGTCTGTCTGTCTGCTGATAACGCTCGCCGATGTAAATGACTAATCTCGCTGGTTTGCTGGTCGCTGGTAAACTAGTTCGTGTAATAGGCGAAGTTAGTAAACTAGCATGCTTTTTCGGCCGCGCGAGTGAAGTTCGAATGTTTGAACTTCACTCGCACTAGCTGGCTCGTGTGACGTCACTTCGTTGACAGTTTGAGGTTAAGCGTTTCATTTTCAGCTCCCAACACACACACAGTGCACTTCAATGGACATGTCACGTTGACAACTCACAAGTTGATGACAGCGCCTCTCTAGCGGCAGCGAGTGGCAACATTAGCGAGTAAACTTAACACGTGTAATAGGTTTACTAGTTACTCGCTTTTACACTTTTTAAACATGAAAGTTTGATGCAGATGGACGTTTAAACTGGACATACAATATCTGTGCACTAACCCATCGACATATAGAAAGTAAATTTTCCAAAGCAAACTTAGTTCATTCTGAACTGAAAAATACATTGAAATGTATTTAGCATTACAAACTAATAAGCGTTTGAAATAAAAGCGTCCAAAGCAAACAAACAATTCATCTGTTATTTGACTTCTGGCATTTAATGAGAACTATTCTGTATTTTGTAGATGGAAATAGATTAAGAAAAGTTAATCCGGTGAACAAATTACGATTTCGATTGTAAAAGTTAGATATCCTCGAGGAAATTACAAAATTTAGTTAATGTCTCGAAAGACGAATTGACAGGCGGAAATAGCAACTTCTGAAAAATAAAAAGAAGCCGATATGCATCGAGTTTCAGAAGTGTGTAAAATTGGTTTAAAAAAAAAAAAACAACTAAACCAGATGCGTGTGTTTTATGACACAGAGTGTCGTGAGCTGATTTCAATAAAGCAAAACCACACCTTTTAAAACGTCGACACGTTAGAAATATTATCATCAAGCTGTTTTGGCATTGTGGTCGTGAAGGTCCACGATTTTTGCATTACGTTGACCAATTAATTAATAAAGCATTTGCATTCGCCTCGTGCGCTACGAGTCTTAAAATGCTATTACGAACAGAATCAAAATGAGATTATGAACGAGCCAAAAAAAAAAGCAAAACACATCCTTTTAGATTACGTAAAAATTGACCAATCTAAATTATAATAGAAAAGTTTGAACGTTAATGTGGTAATTTATACATTTGTATATGGCGTGTGCGGCTAGCTTTATTATTTCAATGATACACTTGACGAAAAGCATGCATCGGCGTGGAAAATGCAATTTTACAGTTGACACACACAACACACGTAAATATTTATGAACGACAAACTGAGATATAAATAGTATACGAATTGGGAGAACGGGGAACGGTCGTTGAATGTATTTTTCCTTTATACTATAGCAACTTTATCTTCTATAGCCTAGAGAGGAATTTGAAGGATTAAGAGATTACTTTGGGAATTTATAACAACATTATTGTAAAACGTATATCTATAATATAATGATAATAAATCAGATAGGAAATAAATTTCAGATGAAATCAAATAAAATACAGTAGAACCTAACCCAATCTAACCTAGCCCATGGAGTGGAAAATATTATACATACATACATATATTCACGCTTCGCTCGTATATAGCAGCTTGTGAATGCCCGTGTCACGAAGCTTTAAGTACGACGAGCTCACGTTATCGTTTCCAAAGTTGTTTATTGGTCGTTTCACCAACAGATGAGCAGATTTTTCGCTGTTATATAAATACTAGTGTAAGCCCGTTGAATATCAACGAATGTTTGTGTGGGTGAGTATATGTGTATTTAATAGTTTTTATAGCTGTTGCATAGACGGCGCGTTATAATACAACACGTAACAATTTAGCAAAGTCGCGAGCCTATTAAGATATTAATATTGTCAAATCGTAGCAGGCCCGTCATCGCCAACGTTGGATGATAGTGTTAGCACGATTCATCCCAACCTGGTGATCATTGGGTTCAAATCCCACTCGCGCGCGGACGGTTCGTGTCATTTAATCATTTACCGAGGCGAGCGTTATCAGCAGACAGACATTACATAAAGTCGCGATCAAAAAAGTTTAAGTAGCACTGCTTTTTATAACTTAAGGGGCAAAAAATGTTTCAGACGAGAAATACAATATAGAGGCAATCTAATAAATCATTTTCGACAAAGCGTTTAAATGCTATAAACTATAAAGTAATGTGATAGAACAAACTGACTATGTATTGTTGATATCATCAGCTCGTGTGATCTCGTAGTATATAGCAGTAAGCAGTAGACCAGTTTGATCAGATAGATGCATACGGGTAAAATTTTCCCATCGGCGTAATTGAATCCATTGTCCTTTTTCAACATTACCATCATATTTATTTATGCTACGTAATAATAATCTAATAGCCCAGAAAGCGACCCACAGTGAAGTCACGCACCGTTAATAAGTAATTAGCGTTCACGGGCACTCTGCACTTGTGCAAAAAGCTCTCGAGCGGATCACAATTGGACCAAATAGAACCAACAGATGGTCTGATCTGAGATATAAAGAAGGTTCACTTTTGCTAGAGCACATGTCAATGTATTTATATGCATGTTGAACATGGCGTTGCAAGGTTGAACTTAACGTACTTGAGTTAAGTTTTGGGTCAGGTCACCCGTTCAATTTTCCATATATCTAGCGATCGCCAAATATTCTTTTTTAGCGAGTTTTCTTCCCTATATGGATAAACGGGTTATCGAGTCAACGATTCGATCGATCGTGACACAAATCTGCTGTTTTTTTTTCCCCTAGTACAATCAATCGAAACGTTAATTACTTTAACGCGCGAGAGATACATACATATTGTGTATGAAAATGTCGTACCCTTGACATTATTGATGGTGTTCCTATCACTGAAACACAGACAGAGGTCACAGTGCTAGAAATTAGAATAGCTCTAGAAAAAGTGTGGTGTAATAAATAAAAATAAAAAAAAACGAGTCGTTTTTCGCACATGTGTACAAACATTATGACTTCAATGTGGACAATAGATTCTTATTCATGAGAAACTTCCTGTGTGACGTGTTTAAATCGTTGAATTATTATTTATGAGTACATTAAAATTCTAGTTTTCGAAGATGTCTGTGGCAAATTTATGGGTGCATTATATGTACCTACATACATATATCATGACACGTAAGCTGTACGTAATCGGCTCACGTTCTCGTGAAAGTTACAGACGTGAAACAATTCCATACTATTGTCCCATTCAGTTCGGTAGTTTTATCGCCTATTCAACAGATAAAATAAGCTAAAACTAACGTAAAAATTGTAAATATCCTGGAAACGTGGGAAACCGCCATAGTGAATCAAATTTAATTCAATCAAAAGAACATCTTTTGTACCGTCGAAAACTTAATATCCGCAAACAAAACGAAATAGTATAAACACTCATTCAAATTCTAAAGAATGAATTGCGGTTTTTAAACGGATATGAATGGTATTTTATTTTTTTTGTAATGAGAATTATGCGGAAATTGACCAACTTGAGAAAAGACCACGTTGTTTAAATTCCACTAGAAAAATTATCAATAATTTCGACAAATTCTAATACATATATGTACATACAAATTTTAGCACACACTTTGTGTACATATTGAATACGACGAAAACTCACACACATAAAAAAACGTGTGAATTCAAAATACAACAACAAAAATTTAATCAAACGAAAACGTGACACTTGACAAACGTATACAGATAAGATTCGATATCGGTATGTAGTCGTGGTTATTTTTTTTTTTTCAATAATATCTCATTCAATACAAATTCAAATGTGTAATCTAATTTTGTCCTTTAAAAAATTGCAGCTGTCGCAAGCGATCAAAAAACCACAAACGAATTACACACATAATAATTATTACATAGAGTAAATCTTCGATTTATGTAATTGAAAAACTGAATACTCACATCCTGGAGATATACCGTTCTCTTTCATGGTGCACCTGTAGGGGTAGTAAGTCCCAGGTAGAACTTTTCCATACATGGTGCGATCCATGATTATATGTATGTATGTATATTTTTTTTGTTAAATTTTCCAGCGAATTTTCACTTCACATCACTGCATTTAAGCCCAGGTACTGTACGAGCACTCGGAACACATTGAAAGCTTCAAGTGTGAACAATTTGACAGTGTCGGTTGACACGTGAGAGTCTCCGGTGCCGGCGCGCACAAAACAAACACGAGTGGCAAAGCTGGGGCCGCGGACGCGTAGGAGGGGCTTTCAGGGCTGTCCAAAGCTGGACCGCAGCCAGGGTGTATCGTATCTGATGTAAAGTTGACGTAATGACACGTGGCAGTTGTAGCTTTTTTAGCCGGCGAGCTTTTGATTGTTGCGAGCTTCTGATCCCAACTAGCGTAAATTGAAAATTTCACACGCGTCAAACGCGTCTATGTTTATACAAAGTGTACAACTGTGTATGACCATATTTAAGGCTCTTATCCACCAAGTACGTTGACATGCGTTACGTCGACGTACGATATCCATCCACCAATTACAGCACGGCTTTCTCGCTCGTGCTGCAAAACTCGTACTGCAATTGGTGCGTGGATGTCGTACGTCGACGTAACGCATGCTAACGTACTTGGTGGATAAGAGCCTTTAAACCCGCGATAGAGTGTCAAAATTGATGAGTATCAACCATAGATATATGTACAATACCATAGATATGCCATTCCAAACAAATTTGCCTGGACAAAGCGTCAGAAGCAACGGGGGGTTGCGGGGGGTCTAAAGTGCGGGGAATTCTCACAGAAGTCCCACAAAAAAAGTCAAGCAAAATACATGCAAGGCATGCATTTTTTCATGCCCTTTTTGTGTTTCATTTTTCGGGCGCTAAGGCCAATCTATGTTATTCTACATCTATGGTATCAACGCGTCAAAAGAACGGCCACAAAGTTTAAAGGTTTAGGCCCGTAACGCACGTGGCAGCCTGGCTGCGCGGCCATGGCCGCGGCGGCCAGAAAAACGTGCACCCAGTCCAAGCAGCCAGAGCGGCAGCCAGAACGCCAGTGTCAGTGATTCATTCGCGAAAGATGGATGTCGAAGACGCAGTTATTTTGTATTTTCTAAATGAAAAGAAACGTAAAGCAAAAAATAAGTACTGGATTCATCCTCTGCTTCAGGAACGTCAATCAAAAGGCTTATTTCATACTTACTATAAAGATCTTCGAAAACATCCGAGCAAAAATTTGAACACCCGAAAACAAAAATTTGTTCTTTCCGCGGGGCTAACGTGACTCGACTGGCTGACGAACAGTCAAAGCTAAATGATATTCAGAGCACTTTATCGAACCAACTAATAATAACAACAAAAAAAATTCAAGTGACAGCTCTTTTACGAAAAATTTCCCACGGTGCACACTTCAAGCCGGTCTTCCCCAGTTGGTCAGTCTAGGTGTATCAGTTAAAATAATAGATAGCTATCTATATTTCTCCGAAGGCAAAATTATTTACTGTGTGCACGTGCAAGCTAGTTGACATTTTCAACAAAACTTCTCGGGAACATTCTCATGTGCATATGTAGATGCAAATAATTCGTTGAAAATAGTTTTATATACATTATTTCCAGCGCGCAATATTAGCGAGATTTTTTTTTTATATTTTTATCTTATTCGTTGAATTTAGTGTAAAATTTATAATGGAATTAGAATTGTTTATTCAGATTTTCAGCCGAAGCGGCTGAAAATCAGAAATGGCAAACGTGAATTGACTGGCTGCCGAGCAGCCAGGCTGCTAGTGCGTGCATCGCACAGGCAGCCACATACATTTGCTTTGTTAAATACATCTCGTGTTGGTCGCGGCGGCCAGTGGCTGCCTGTTTGGCAGCTGCGTATCGGAGCCGGTACCTGTGGCCGCGCGGCCAGAGTTTCCTGGCTGCCTCAGTGCGTTGTCAAACAGGCAGCCACATACATTTCCTAACATCGTTGTGGCCGCGCAGCCAGGCTGCCACGAGCGTTACGGGCCTTAAAGAAGAAAAGTGTGTGTTCGACGTGGGTCCTTCGTTTTCCACAGTCTGACCGAATGCAAATGTGTATGAATACAATTAATCCAAATCTAAAGCCGCGTACTCGTCAGCGAACGCGAGCGTGTACATAATGTAATGCACGCTAATGTGGACGCCGTGTACACACTCGCCGTGCAACCAACTGCGAACGACCACTTTGTTTTGGCGCCAAAAACCGACACCGAATGGATCGCCACGAACGTTGCAGAGCGCGCGCAATCTGTGCTCGCGAACGCGTACACATTTATAAAATTTGTTGCATTACACGCTCATATGTTCGCTAATGAGTACGCGGCTAAGGTGAAGACTTTGTACGTTCAAATGAAACCTAAAATGATCACCACTGTACATATATGTATGTATGTACGTGCGTGTTAGATTCAACGCTTCTATGTATGTAATTAGAAGCCAAATATGGCTAAAATTCTTCATTTTCAAGGTCACACAAGAACTAATCTAAAGCAGCGGTCGCCAACCGGTGGTCCGCGAGAGAATTTTGGTGGTCCGAATTTTTCATAATCATCATCATATTCAGCCGTTCACCATCCACTGCTGGATAAAGGTCGCTCCAATCCTCTTCCATTCCTGTCTAGTCTTGAGCAATCTGCATCCACTTGACTCCACCCATTCTTCTCAATTCATCAGCCCATCTTCCACTCGGTCTACCTCGCTTTCTTTCACATCCTCTCAGATACCATTCCAGTATTTCTCCCGTCCACCTGCCATCCATTCTTCTCGCTATGTGTCCACTTCAACTTTTTCACACATACTGCTATATCTGCCACTTTGGTCATACTTCTTACCCATGTATTCCTCTTACAACCTCTTCTTGTTATACCAAGCATACATCTCCGAATACTTCTCAGTGTGCACTGGATCTTACGTGGCATTCTTGAATTAAGCATCCAAATTTCACATCCATACGTCACAACTGGCACTTTTCATAATGAATAATGGATATATCGTTTATTTATTATAATTTTTCTATCATTATAAGGTAATATCCAACTTTTTGCAAATAACTTGGAGTGTAAATACAAGTTTAATTACCATTTCATATTTAGAGTGTTATTTTTATGGAAAAAATCATGGCAGTGGTCCGCGGAATTCGATATTTTGAGTTTAATGGTCCGTGAGGTCCGAAAGGTTGGCGACCGCTGATCTAAAGCCTTGATACGTCACTAAGGGTGATATTACACTGAGCAACCAAACGGAACACCAGATTTTTTTTGAACCTCGACGACCAGATGGATCTACAGGTTCCAATGCTACGTATTACATGATGCGATTCTCAGTTGCATAAAAATTTCTTGGAAGTCAATGTTCGACGAAAATAACCTTCACCAAAAACCCTTTTCTGACCTTTTTTTTGCATCGTCGTACTCAATTGTCAACGCAACGCAACGTCAACGCAATTGTTTCGAAAACAATGAAATTCAGAAAGAAATACATATGAGAGGTTGAATTTTATATATTTTCTACGTCTACACAGAGTACCTAGTTTTCGTATAGCTTCCTAGACCTATTTTTTTTGTATGAAGATTATGAGATGAGCAGGTAGCTTGGTGAGTGAAAAGTGGTGCAATGTAATAAGATGCTCGCCACCGCCAAAAAAAATCTGGTGCTGGTGTGGTTGCTCAGTGTAATATCGCTCTAAAAGGTTCCAATAAGCTTAACCAGCAAAACTGTGTCCAATTTACCAGTCGAAGACCACTGGCCCGTGTCATTGTAACTTTACTTTAATTAACATAAGGTGGTCCAATTGCCGATGCCGAATGGCAAAAACATTAAAAACCACTGGAATAAATGAAAATACCCCCTACTATTGCGCACATTATAATGTGTACGAAGCACGCGAGTGCATACATATATGTAGTACTATTGGTTAATTTGAATTGATCGCAATTAGCCGAGCGAGTGTTATTACCGAACGCCTAATTAGTATACGTCGAATTGGGGTTCCAAACTATGTATGTACATATCGCACACCTATGTACATATATATGAGTCGCCTAGTTCCAAATCCCGATAAGTCCACAATATATAAAAAACGAGGATAAAATATTGTCTGGTTCTAAGAATGTTTTCAAACGATGCCTTATACTTGAATTATTCCAAATACCGCCAAGTGCGCCGTAAAACAATATTGAAAATCAGTGTTAGTTCCAAAAACTGACAATTGCACCATGATAAAAGCTGATAAAAGCCATATTTAGAAACAAACAACGATAAGTCCACGTTTCTAATCTCAATATTTTGTTTAATATCAACAAAATTAAGTTTAAATGAGTTTTAAACGCCATCAAGCAAATAAGTCTGTAGCAGAAAAACCGCGTTTGCGAACAAGTGAGTTTTATGGACTTATCGGGATTTGGAACTAGGCGACTCATATGTAGATCAAAACAGTATCAACTCAAAAATTAATCATTTATTCGGATTCTACAAATGAAGCTGCATGAACCGAAAAATATTTCTTTAATATCGCTTGTTTTCATAAAAAAAAAAACAATAAATTCCCATCACTTATAGCGACATGACAACAAGTTTTTCGTCGTTCCTGAAAAAAGTGTTTTTTTTTTTTTTTTTTTTAGTTGATACTGTTTAGATCTAGGTGTGCAATATGTGCATATGTACGTACATAGTACGATCGATGATAAAAATATTGATAAAAACGAAAACAGATACGAAACGCAATCAGAAGACTTTCGACATTTATGAGTGTCGAAATCTAGTCAGTTTAACCGCGCAGTTGGTTAACGGCGCGTTTAGTTCTCGGGGCGTTAACTGCACTCGAAACTCGAATGGCGACTGGCGCCTATGAAGTGGATAACCCACGAAAGTGCAACCGATGCACTTTCGCCAGGACGACTGCAGCTTTCAGCTCAAACGGATAGGGGAAAAAAAAAAGACTTTGGGGGGAGAATTTTGTGTGTGTTTTGTGTTCTATTTTGTGTTACGAGCGACAGACGGTCGCAGCCGTCTCGCGGTCGTGACAAACGAGCCGAAAGCACACACACGATACACATACATTATATATATATATATATATAAATTAAATTAAATAGAGCTGGATGGTAAGGTAGAGAGATACGCATACGCCTACGCGAAGTGTGCGACTGAAGTTTTACAAGTATTTCAGAAGACCGGATGAAAGGTGGTGGAACGGTCGCAGAAGTATGTATGTACATAGATAGTAGCGGGATTTGCAAAATGGCCAATTTATTTATTTATTTATTTATCAAGTAACATACAGCACATAAAGTACAATCTATATATATAAAAATCAATGTCTGTCTGTCTGTTTGTCTGTCTCTTATAGGCTCCTAAACCACTCAACCGATCGCGATGAAACTTTCAGGACTCATTGTGATCATGCCGGGGATGGTTCATGTGAAAAAAAATCGGGAAAAAACGGGAACGGGCCTGCTCACGCGTCAGAAAACGTACTAGGAACGGGAACGGGAACTGGATCAGGAACGGGAGCGGGATCTGGAACGGGATCGGGAACGGGCCTGCTCACGCGTCAGAAATCGTACTAGTATGAAATAAAAATTAATTCCACATAATACAATACAGCCAAAATAGTTACAAACAATGAACAAATCATAGCAAGAAAGAAAACTTGAGTAAAGAAAATCTGAAGGAGGGCAGGGAATAGTGAAAAGGATGTGCAGGAATTTCGTTGAATGGAGGAGTTTTGCGAATAATTAGTAGAACAAAGATTCAAATGAAACAATGGAGGATTTCTAACAGAACGATTCTACTTAGCAAGTAGGGGCTATCTGATAAATTATTTAATAGCTTAAATTCAAAGCAGAGATCCGAAACTGTCTTCCAAGACCGCATAGAGCCATAATCATGGGAATTGGAAGAAGAAGGGGAAAGGCGAAGCCAGAAAATAGAGTACGCATGGAACTTCTTATTAATTTTTTCCAGTTTAGTAAAGGAATCTTGGTAAAACGGGTTCCATATAGTATGTACTAGCAAATTCCAGGTGACTTCTCACAAATACATTGTATAGTAGAGACACAGTATCAAAGGACTTAGAGGGTCTGGATACCAATGGATGAAATTCAAAATGCTATCAATGTTTAGGGATTATATCCTTGTTGGTGAGACTTTTTTCAACAATTTCGATCGTTGGCTTTTCTCTTCATTGACTTTCAGTCGGCAGAAGCACAGCGTTCTATCATCTGGCTTATGCATTTCTTCCGTGGCCTTCCTTTTCATCTATAATATTGGTTAAGAATTGATCGTGGCCATTGTACAAAGACCAATTATCTTTTTTCATTAATTGTGAGATGGTAGATAGTAACAATATAACTCAAATCAGCGAATAAAAAGACGATAATTGCGACGATGCAATTCATCCGATGAATGTTTCATTTCAATAATTACGTTCTGGTTTCGAATAGTGCCATAAATTTCCAAAACTAGACGCTAACGATAACTGATATAAGGACACCTATAAGATAAGAACACGTAACGAGACGAATGACGTAACATAATGTACACAAACGTGAGGTTATTATTAAAAATTCGCTAAAAATGATATATTGATTAGCTTTCATATTGCTATTATTTTGTGAGGACTTGTTTTATAAAAATCGTTGCATAAATGTGCACTTTTGTTTCGCAGTTGATTTCAAAGTGTCTTTGGTATTATTTTTTATGCGCTTTGGTAAGCTTTGCGTAAGCAGTAAATTATTTATTATTAGTATTCTCTGTACCGATAAATAAACGTATGACAATGTGACAAGTTGTAAATATTGAATATTTATGTTGCACGATTTTCCGACTGATGGATTATTTTCTCAACTCTCAAGCTTGTCAAATAAAGTTTGAGAAACGCCATTGCTATGCAGTACAATATTAAAGTATCGCCTTTACAGTCAAATAATCTATAAATATGTTCTAGTATAGAAATTTATAGGTCAATCAAGTTATCAACCCAAACGAAGCTGACCTTTAAACAATCCCTGGCATACAGGTTTTATTTAATAGGTACATTTTTCGTATTTATATGCACAATCAAAATATTTTACCAAATAAAAAAAGGTTATAAATTACAATTCCTCATAATCCGGCTAAAATTGTTATCATAGAACGTAACATTGGGTGGCTAGTCGTCAAACTAGTTAATTTCAATCTGTGGAAAACGTGTTTATGCAACAGTCAGAAGTAAAAATAATACCGATAGCAGGCAGAATAACAAGACTATAAATTACTTAATAAAAGAACACGTTCTGAAATAAAGTTTGTGAATCGTTATGTGATTAATTAGCACATTATAATCGTCGTTGAATGACAGCCAAAGGTGTCCAGAGAGCCACACAAGGTCTCACTTGTCACGGTCAAAACTCGGTGACACAGATAATGGTCAAAGAGTACATACTATGAATGTACAGATAGATACATTCACAGATTAACGTGTACATATTATATCAATACTCGCGAGGAGATAATATGTAGTGTTCGAATTACACACATTGTTGCTCGTCTCAAATTAAGCAATGTCAATTGTATGCATTGTTTCTAACGGGGGATTATTCAATTGATATTTAAATAGTACAACGAATTGTTCGGTCACAATTTATGCACGATCATTGTCAAGTGCACAGATTGTCATCGTATTCTATATTTATAAAATCAACATTCAGATATGGTATTAATGCATTGGATCTTTTGATTGGTGTACTGACAGTATGTAAAGAATGGAAGTATGTATGCTTGGTATAACAAGAAGAGATCGTAAGAGGAATGCATGGGTAAGAAGCATGACCAAAGTGGCAGTAAAAGTTAAAGTTGACACATAGCGAGAAGAATGGATGTTACGTAAGATCCACTGCACACAGAGAAGCATGGAAAGATCTATGCTTGGTATAACAAGAAGAGATCGTAAGAGGATTACATGGGTAAGAAGTATGACCAAAGTGGCAGATATAGCGGAACGTGTGAAAAAGTAAAAAGACACACAGCGAGAAGAATGGATGCCAGATGGACGCGAGAAATACTGGAATGGTATTCGAGAGGATGTGAAAGAAAGCGAGGCAGACCGAGTGGACGATGGGCTGATGAATTGAGAAGAATGTGTCGAGTCGAGTGGATGCAGATTGCTCAGGACAGACAGGAATGGAAAAGGATTGGAGAGGCCTTCATCCAGCAGTGGATGGTGAACGACTGAAGATGATGATGATTAATATTAAGTATATCTATTAAAAGGAGTTATGTTCAATGTTTAATACGAAGGAGTAATTAATTTTAAGCTTTTAACCAGTGATTCTCAACCTTTTTCGATCGAAGAATTTGTTTTGTATGCATTTTTTCGATATTTTTATCTTTCGATCAAATCCACTTTCTATCTTATTTCTGCTTTAAATCTTATTCTTATTAGACCTTATCCGCTTTCTACATTATTCCTATTAGACCTCATTCGTGTGCGACATTTTCCATTCGACCATAATGGATTCGGCCTTTTCAACGCATCCTAAATGACAGTGTCTCATTTAAGATTTTTGATCTCAGAGACACGAAGACTGATTACTTTTATGCTTTTAAACAGTGAACCTTTTTCAATCGAAGAATGTGTTTAGTATGTATTCTTTCGATATTTTTACCATTCGATCAAATCCACTTTCCATCTTATTCCTACTAGACCTTATGCGCTTTCCATCTTATTCTTATTATACCTTAATCGCTTTCTATATTATTCCTATTATACCTTATCCGTTTGCGACATTTTCCATTCGACCAAAATGGATTCAGCCGTTTCAACGCTTCCCCTTATGAAAAAGTCCAAAAAGGGACATTTCTATGACTACGATGAATTGTATCTCATCATATATCTGAGCTGACTGAAAATCAAAGGTCATCTTGTACAAACGTTCAATATTGATAACGTTTTTTCCGTGTTAATTATGAATAACAAACGTATATACACGAATGAAATTTACAATGTATTATCTGCTATCATCAGATTTTTTTGCTATAGGCGTTGAACATTTTAACCTAGTGGATGTTTACCAAACATGTGGATGTGTCAAAAAATGTGGAGTGTAACATATGGAAGCAATATTGACATTGATGAATTGACTTACCCAAGTCGTCCATGGTTGATGTTGGGGGCCAAGGGGCGAAATCTGGGGGCGCAGGGGTGATTTTTAAAGGTACTCTGCCCCAAGCACGTGATCAAACGTCACTTTTGACACTTGGCGACGCACTTTGACACATGTCACGTTTTTTTACGGCCATTACCTGTGTGTTTGAATTTTTCTCCGTTTATGAATTAAAGCGTTGATTATATCGATGTACATTTTATTTGGACTTGTAAGTGGTATGAATGGTTGAATATAATCTGTTTTGAAAATATATTTTTTTCCTATTTAGTAATAAAAAATTCCCTTTTTATACCTCGTTCAATTCAACCGGTTCGGTTCTCCTAATGTAAAATCTACCGTGACGTTATGTTTAATCGTGTAATTATAATTATTGAGCTAGCCGATTTGATCAAATCAGCTAGTGTGTGTGAACGTGGCATTGTTCTCGCTGCGCTCATATTTGATATATGTCACAGTTCATGAACTTAAAGTGTTACGTCCGACGCGTCTGATTCCAGAAGCGTGAACGTATTTGTTTATCCATTGCCATGATTTTCGGTTTCCTACGCTTTTGCTTTGAAATTTTAAATTAAATTATGAAAATGGATCATCATAATTTTCAGCCGTTCACCATCCACCGTTGGATGAAGGCCTCTCCAATCTTCTTTCACATCCTCTCGGATACCATTCCGGTATTTATGAAAAGGAATATGATTGAAAAGATTCATTTTTCCATTTATTATTTATTTTACGATTTCTTTTTATTATAATAAATGTAAAGAGCCTAAATTAAAAATACAAATTCATAATTCATAAAATAAAGTCGTTATACAAAATATTTACATATTATGTACATTCACCAAGAGTTAAAGTTTTGAAATTCATATGAAGAATCTTTCTTTTTCTTAGGTTGAGGCTCTTGACTTTGATCATTGCTTTTTTCAGATTTATTTGCAATATTTAAATATTTTCCAACGCCTTGCCGAAAAACTTTAAGATCATTATTGGTGGTTTTTCTCTTTTTGCGAGAAATTTCTTCTTCTTTTTCTTTTATCTCCTTGGCTCTCTCTTGGGATAACTGTAAAAAATTAAATGATAAAATAAATAAATCCAATTGATTGAATTAAGAGGAAGAAAAAAAATTTTATACTTGGTCATCGGCTTCTTGATAAGGATCGACGAAAACTTGAGTTGCGGTAATAAGAATCTCTTCAATTGGACGATCCTTGTTATCAACCTCAACACGTTCCATTGCGGTTAACGTATCTAATCCGCCAACGAGCTTGCCAAATATAGTATGTTTACCATCCAAATGTTTACAAGAACGATACGTGATGAAGCTAAAAAGTATTTTCATTTCAAAAAATGCAGAACTTCAAATTATTAAAAATAAAAAAATCAATACTAACAATTGAGAACCGTTAGTATTCGGTCCAGAATTGGCCATCGACAAAATACCACGACCGGAATGGTGCAAATTTGGTTTAATATCATCTTCAAACTTTTTTACCCATATAGATTCACCACCAAGACCTGTTCCAGTAGGATCTCCAGCTTGTACCTTTAATTTAAATAGCGTTGTAGAAATCAAAATTTGATTTAAAAATAGATCAAATTGAAAGATAATGGACAATACCATGAAATTACGAATGGATCTGTGGAATTTGACGCCATTATAATACCCATTATGACAATGTTTAATGAAATTTTCTCCAGTCTGGGGAACCATGTCACAATAGATTTCTAAATTGAGTGGTCCTTGATTGGTAAGCATTCGCACATATCCTGTAATACAAGAATTTATTAATAAATCTTAGCTTTAACGACTAGAAAGAATTTGCTGTAAAACTTCTTATAGATAGATACCTTTCTTTTTCACTTTTTCATATCGAACATCGTCTTCGTGAATAATAGCAGGTTCGTGGTGAGTTGTAGGAACCAAGGCTGTGGACGTAAAGCTGGCCGCTACGGCTCCAGTGGAATAATGTGCAGCGTTAAACTTATCAGCGACTTCTCTAGTGCTTGTTTTGACTTCAGGAGCTTTATAATCTCGCTCCAATTCACTCAAAATCTCTTTAGTCTCCATTGAAATGGTTTTAAGTCGTGAATTAGGATCACCTCTTCGAGCGACTTCATCTGAAAATTAATCCAAAACAAATTATATTTCTTATTACTCATTTTACAAAGCAGCAAAATCAGCTCTAATATTAAAAGGAAAATTATTTGGATTGTAGCCCTTCCTGGATGTAAAGATTGGAATATAACATCGAATGTTTGAAAGCTTTTGGGATGTGATTCTGGAGCAGAAGGTTAAAGGTGAGCTGAATAGAAAGGAAAAGGAAGGAAGATATACAAGCCCAAACAAACGAAAAATGGTAAATAATAATTAATTGGATGTATTGAAACAAGAAAAAGAATTTCCCACGATGAATTTTAAACTAACATCGTAGAGGTAAATGTAGGACAGAGGAAGAGGAAGATCAATAAAATAATGCTCGAGTCAGATAATAGAACTCTCTGATTCTATAAACTAAGAGGTTGTGAAAAGAAACACCATTGACTGAAATATTTGAAATATATAAGGATTCTAGACCTTAATTACAGAAGAAGAAAATTACTCATTTAATGAAAGCATGTAATTGTATTATTTACCTTCATCCTCAACTTTCAATTTATTCTTAATGTGATGAAATAGAGATATGTTGAATTTATCCAAATTGTGTGGATCTTGTATGGTTATAAGATCGGTCCTCTCGAAAGCTTCGTCCGATACCAAATCTTTCCAATTCTTTCCCTTTATATTCAACTGTTCGATCGCTTCATACGAGAACACGTTTCCCGTTTTAGATACGGCAATTATGTGCGAGTTTTTAGTGAACTGTTTAAATAACACCGGACAGTGATATTCGTCGCTGGAATTTTTATAAAAGTTCAACTTGATCAAACCTTTCATGTCCAACGGCTGAAAAGACAAAATTACTTATTAAAGATTGTGATGCACTAATACACAATAAATTTATATGGAAAAATACTTACTTTACCGCTAACAGGATTGATTTTGAATCTTTTGATGAATTCCAAAACCGGCTGCAGTTCAAATATGTTACCGTCTTTATCGCAATATGGATTCTTGTAAGGATACAGAGACAAGCAACAATGGTCGTATGGAAGTCTTCGGAATGTGACATCTTCGGTGGCAGGTAAGCCAGGTCTTTTACCGCCGTATAGAGTTGACCATTCGGTGTATGTAAGATACCTTAAAAACGAAAATAGATAGACACATGAAGCTTAGGGCCACCTTTTCTGCGAATCTAAGCCTGTCTATTTGAAAGAAGATTCATTTCGAAAAATTAGTTGAAATTTATCTTTTAGGTTAATAATAATAACAAGATCAAAATTACTCTAAATTAATAATAAATATCTATGGCAAAAATCTTACATTTTATCCTTCTGATGCTGTTTTTTACCCATCTTGAAAAGGTTAAAGAATTCTCACAGATCAAAAATATTATTATGGAAACGTCAAAGCTCAGCTATGGAGGATAGTTTTGGCAGTGTTGGCCATAACCGCTATATTTTAATGCATTATCTCAGAGAAAAAATTAAATTTTAATTAAATTTTAATTCGCAGTTATGCACGCTTAGCATAGCAATCGATTCAAATTAGCTTTTAGGCGAAAGATTTTGTCACAAGTATGGAGCTGTCACAAGTATGGAGCTGTCACAAGTATGTACTATGTCGAGGTAGTTTGTTCTGGGTAACATGAATTCGGCTGGCGAGCGTCTATCCGTCCAGTTTGAAACTGGTGTGAGGTAGCTGGGGCGTTGTTGTCATATGAGAGCGTTGTTGATGCGGTGAGAGCGTGGAGTGTACTGACTGCGTCATGGTGGATAATTTTTTATCAATAGTTTCCGGGAGCAAGCTCCCTCACCTATCTATCAAGCGGGTTGTATCGGATGTAGCACTCGTAGTTTGGGGGATTGTGCACTGCGTGTTGTGTACTAGTTGTTATTATTGTTTGAAGATTTGAAACACAAGCAAAATAGTGAAGCATGGGGTATGGTTGCGGGTGGGAATTCTCAGGCTATTGGCTGTTGTAAAAAAATTTTGGGTTAGTGTCGGGTGGCTGAGGCTTCTGCTGAGTAAGAAAACTCCTGGAGAAGAAAAATATGTGGAAATCGCAGCCCCGTTTCTACATCGTTAAGTTGGTAGCAGTATCGTGGGCGGGGCTACAGAATTGTCACTGACAGCTGTCAGTTGATCGATTGTGTGTGCATCTACACTTTTTTCCACACACATCAGAGAAGTAACGTTAATAATAATTGGTGATAGTATAATCGACTAAAAAAATAATTCTGCAATACTTCAGTGTATTAGTGAATCCATATTGACACTTCAATTGTTCATATTAAGTTGTGATTCGCCTTCGTGTCAATCCCTAAAGATGAGTCCCTTACTAGAAATGGTGACGGTTATCTCTGATACTTTTTAGTTGATACATCCAGTGATGTGTCGCCGCTAAAATTCTATTAACCGGCTCGCACATTGGCAGTTCGACAATAGCACTATCTTTTGCGAACTTCAACGGCAATTTCATGTACTTTTGATTTGAAATGCTCTTTCATTTTATTCCTTAATGTGCTTGGTGTTTTTGGCTGTTGTCCCCGTATTTTAGGAACCAGCTCTACGAACTAAAATTATTGTAGTAACCGGCTTTATCGAGCTGGTGCTTACTTATAGCAGCACATCACTGGATACATTTCAAAATAGCCTTGGTATTGTAATTCTACCCATGACGAACCCAAAATGATTACTGGGTCACGAGGACTATGTATATTCTAAATAAATAAAGATTCAATAAGTAAATATATTTTTTAATTGAAATAATCCCCACAAAAAAAAAAAATAACTATACATACATATATACTACTCATATATTATATACAATTTTACATTTGTTTATTATATAAAAATTCTAAACTATACAAATCAAATACATACTAATTTCAATTTTCCAAAAATAATACTAAAATTAAAAACCTTTTATTTCGTAACACAAGTAAAGTTGTAACACGTATACAAGTTTATTTATGTACATACATATGTACCAAATACCCTAGGAACGTTTGTAGAGGATGGACAAAGTCATTTAACTATGTAGTTCAAATTAAACAAACAAAAAAATAATAATTTATATACATACATACGTGTATTATTATGTGTATATAATATAGGTATAATACACATAGTATGTGTATATAATTTATATACACATAAATTATTATTATACATACATATGTTATATATATACATATTATAACCCATGGTTAGGTGGAGCGAAATTTTTTTTTTTGAAAATCGAAATGTTTGGGTTTGGTAAAGTTGCTCTATGAGTACATAAACAAAATAAATGGTGTAATTATTTTTTTGATATTTTAACTCTTTATACTTCCCCAATGGAGTTAAAAATTTAGAAGAAATATGTTTTTAGCTAAAAGTGGAAGGTTCATATAGTGGTATTAAAACGCAGATAAAATACATTTTTTGTCATTTATTTGATTTAAGACAATGCAAAAAAGTAATACATATTTTTCAGTTACTAATTAAATACAAAAAACAAAGAAAATATCATACCAGCAAGAAAAACTTAATATATGTACATATATATAATAATATTTGTGTTGAAATTACGGTTGCAGTATTTTTCTGATCGCAGAATACTGAAAGCCTCGATAGATTCATCCAAGAGGGTCGGACACGCTGCGAAATGGCATTAATTTCCAACATCGAGTTGTTTTTGGATAAATTGCATATTTCACTGTGAAGCCTTCACATAAATAAAGAGATTGGAAATAAACGTATTGTTTCCTCGGAGTTTTAAGTTTAATTCATTGAGAATTCCGGTGATGTCAACCAAGAATGCCAGTACCAATTTATAATATATATAATATAATCATAACCAATTTATATCGCGTAATTTTCCAATTAATATTTCGTATGAAGAAAAGCAACAATAATATTGGGACAGAATATTATAAAAATTCGACTGAGCTTGGTTTACATTTTAAAATAATGATATAGATTCAACAAAAAGTTTGAGGGCCGCATGAACGCATACATGGTAAAATGAAAAATTAAGAAAAAAAATCGGGTGTGGCCAACCCATGACTTTATCCGTATATTTGAGGAATATGAAGTAACCAAAAACTGAAAAAGTCAAAAAAATCGTGCACAAAGAAAAATTACAGGATTTTTGACTTTTTTACAAGAAAAAAATCCCACTTCCGGTTTAGCGATTTTGATGATTTTTTTTCACAGATTGTAATTAGCATAATTAATGTAGTATTACAATATTATGAAGATTCTAAATAGTTAAAAGGCCGGAAAAAAAAAAAAAAAAAAAAAAATCGTTCAAGAGTAATCTGTTGACGGATGTTGACCAAAATCACGCTAACGTGAAAACTATAGATATGAAATTTAGACTTGATCAGCTCAGTAATTTCGGAAATATTCCGTGGTAACAGGATTTTTGACTTTTCTACAAGAAAAAAATCCAACTTCCGGTTGACTGATTTTAATAATTCATTTTTTCAACTAGGTATTGCTTTACGGATTATAATATTACAATATTATGAAGATACCAATTTTTTAAAAGGCCGAAAAAAATATAAAAGATGAAATTTCAGACTTGATAGTTTCGGAGAAAAGTTAAAAAACACCGGAAACCAAGAGTAAAAGTATTATTTCCGGTAGAAAAAAAAAAGTTTAATAATTCTATTACATATTTTGAAGGTTACACATACTACATTTGCAAAATTTCAGCTTAATGTGTATCATGATAGTTTTACTGGAAAAACCTTTCAAAGATTACAAAAAAATTAGATGACTTTCAAAGGGAAGTTCATCACTTCCAGTTGACGAAAATTTTTGAAACCCTTATGGATTGTAATAGCCGGCAAAAAACATATAAATATGAAGTTTCAGTGTAATAGAATAAAAGGTTTTTGAGTTATTAGCGATTCTACACATACAGACATTTTCCAGAAATCATGAAAACGCGATCAGTGTATGATATCAAATCGGTCAAAATCTCGAGAACGAATTTTTGCATGATCACATTACTTTATCCGATTAGGATTTTTTTGTTTCGGAGGTTTAAGTGCACTTTTGCATGCAAATTTTATTTGATCGATTCGCGATTCCTAGACGATTTTTCGAATTCATAATCACGCTTTCGATACAAATTATTCCAGTGTAATTATTTTATAAATTTTAACTCATTTTTTTGCAATACGTGGGTATGGAATTTCTTATTATAATTCGAATGTCGAACGACGAGCGACGATATCGTTGAATACGTGATAATTAGCGAAATTCTTAAATACTACATAGTTGTTTTCAATGTCTACCAACTCGGGGAAAATTCGAGAAAACTCGCTGTTTATTCTTCCAGCGCAAATAATGAAAAATTTCAGACACATATGACAATATGGATACGGGTGGATTAAAAACAAATTAATAATATGGTAGGATATAAAAAATAATTTATTTAGGCATTTTGATTTGACACATTTTGGATTACACAGATTATTGTTTTTAAAATTGAACTAAAATATATGGCGTCGACTAAAGTTTAGAAATATAATAAAACAGTTCAGATAAAAGAGAGGGTCATATTATTTTTCAAAATTTTGCACTATATGGTATTAACATTGGATGTCCCATCGTTCTTGTGATGCTAAGGCTGGCGAGAATCTTCCATTCTTTTGTTTTGACATCGTATTCTAAAACATCGTTTAGAGGTTTTTTTCCATCGCTTCCACCTAAAACAATTTAAGGTTATTTGTTATACAGTACAGTTGAACCACCAGCAATTGCCCTGGATTTGATGAAGTCGAATGAAAACTCACCAATGAAAATAAATTTGCTTTGAAATAGACAAATACTAGTTCCCCATCGAGGAGACGGTAGATTGCAAAATACGGTCCATGATTTTGCATTGGGGTCATACAATTCAACACCACTCAAATTCCTTTCATGTGAATCTTTTAAATAAGTTCCACCACCAACCACAAAAAGCTTCCCGTTGATTGCAGCGCTCTGAAACATTCAACGATGATATTATTAAAATGCATCTGACATTAATTTTCAGGAAGATTCAGCAGTTATTGTACCTGAATGGTAACCTAAAAATAAAATGTAATTTGATATTTACCATATGATCGTATCTGTCTTCAATCATCGGAGTGCAATACGACCAAGTGTTGGATTTCGGTGAATACATTTGAACTTCTCTAGTGGACTGAAACTTGCCATCTTTATAAATTTCACCACCTGTCACATAGATTGTGCCGTCAATGACAGAAGCAGCATGGTGATCCACAGCCAGCAGCATTGGAGCAACGTCAGTTTCCCATGCCTTTTCTTTGCTGTTCCATCTATTCAAAACACATTTATCGATTAATAATATTTCTTAATAATATAATATTTTATTTTATTTTTTGTTTCGGAATCACCTTTCCACTGAATTCATCCGATCGTCACCATTGTCTCCACCGATTGCATAAACGTTAGTGAATGAATCTTGGGTTATCGTCACGGCAGCGAAATGGGTACGTTTCTGATTTAATGGTTGCAAGGAAGATACACGCCCGTCGTTCAAATCGATATAATCCACCTGAAAATAAATAAATTTAGTATATTAAGATGACACTATGCAAATATTCCACTATTTCACCGATACGCTACTTGGGCCACTGTGTTTTTATCTTCGCTACCACCAATCAGCATAATCCAGTTATTGACAATAACCGGCACATAATCAATTCTATTAATCTTCAAATTTTCCAATAAGGTCCATGTATTTTGTTCGACATTAAAAATATCGATGGTGTTCTTCGCCTAAATATATTATAATATATGAGATTAAAATTAAAATTTATTTTTCAATCAAATTCTAGTGAATCGAAACTCACGGCTTCCCTATACGATCCGATGAGTGCTAATTTTTCAGCAGGTTTTTGTTGATCGATTGGATTGTATTTGATTGGATTTGGTTGGATTGGATTGGATTGGATTGGATTGGATTGGATTTGATTGGATTTGATTTGATTGGTTGATTGGGCAAGATTGATTGGAGGGCATCGCTAACGAGCTCAACGCATTCGGTACACCAACTGCAGTACTTCAAAACATCCTTTGAGATAAACTGAAAAAAATAAAATAAATCGTATTTAATGTTTCAATCAACAAATATTACATGTTTTTAAGACTCAAATACCTTATATGGCAGGCTCGTCAGTCTAATAGAACTCAAAAACATAAACAAGTGAGTTTTACGATTTAAATCGTCAAAATTCACCCACAGCTTTACAGCTTGGAAGACATCTTTCTGAGAAGGCACTTTCAAGTCGTCTGATTTGATAATTTCGGCAACGGTGGAAGCTGTCAGCTTAAGAAAATCCGGGGTCTTGTACAACTGAAACATAAATGAGTATGTAATGCTTTTCCATAATTACGTGACTACGTAGAAAACTTTTATGATCGGCATTCACGGTAGCGAAGTGTTTGAGAGCGAATTTCATTGCTGCTTCTTTCCTCGCTGGATCATTTATTGAGAGTCTTAAAATCTTCATACAGCTCGACATATCAATCTTTTGGGTTTTATATTCCTCTACGACTTTTTTTATGTTGTTGATTTTCAATATTGTTCCGAGCTCTTCAAATTTATTAATGATACCCAAATTGAGACCTAAACGCGAATCAACAGAACAATAAAAGTAAATCTGATAATAACTATGTACATATATATGAAGGACTTACTTATGTCTCCCGTATAGCAGTACTTCAATATCCCGTCGATGACTTCGTCCTCAAAAGCGGAAAAGATGTCACTTAATCGGTGCGAATTATCCTTAAAAAAGTCACTAGATGCCGTTAAAACAACCATGTGAGCAAATATGCTGGAATCATATAGAATGAAAACACAATTTAATTTAAAATAAACATTTAAGTGCTTTAAAATTAAAATATCCAATTAATTATTTATATAACCTTTTGCCGCGAACCATAAAAACAACATCGGTGTCCTTTTTCTCTGTCATGCATTTGTACAAATGATCAATTAGATTGATTGTAAACTTGGTCTCCACTCCACTCATTTTGCTTTCAGAAATTGATATTTCTCCTGAAAATAAAAAAAAAATAATATTATATAATTGTGTGTATAAAATAAAATTAAAATATCCGTAATAAATATATGTATTATGTATGCAGATACTTACTTACAAGACGAAATTCGGGACTCGAATGATCCTGTAGGTACTGAAAATGATCGTACTTATACGGTTTTGAATTTTGATAAGGAATAGATAACACAACCGCAATACAATGTGTCATATATAGATATGTATGTATATCGTCCATTATGTTTTTTTTCCCTTTATGTGTTATTGCTTATTTTTAATACATATGTATATTAATTGTAAAATAAATATAAATTATTTCAAATTACCAGTTATCGCTATAGTGCAATCGAATACTTTACAATATATATACATATCTACCTATGTATGTATGTATGTAGAACAATTGTTATCTAATTTTTAACATGACCACAATAATATGATGATGCTAAATTGAAAACCACACAAAACAATATGTTGTTTCAAAGTATTATTTCACTTTTTTAATAATAATTTAAAACACAACAACGTGGCCATATTGAATGATTTATGCCCAAATTAAGATTCTTATAATTTTAGACTTATGTTAAGCAAATAAAATCGTAACTACCGCCATACAGATAAGTCGTCTGTCATTCATTTCATTTAACATAATGGAATGCAATCCGTCGCTTTCTAAAGCCGATATCATGATGACGTCAGATAATCCATCAAAGTCTCTCGACGTTGTTTCAGTTGAAAGTTTACTTATGGGCAATCCGGATATTTTGTTATTGCATAAAGTTCGCACAAGATCCAAAAGTTCAATGGGTCTATCTATAAATAACAATATTTACATATAAGCAAATGTTCATGTACCTACGGGATGGGATGCTTTACATCTCCAAAACTAATAATGCTAAGGCGATGAAATTTACGGAAATCTTATTAAGAATGATTTATATCGTGAAGCATCGTTTCGGATAGATCGAATCTGAAACATATGTCGATTGAGTACTTTATGTACAATTATTAAGGATTTCACTACTGACATGGTGAATCATGAAACCTTTTATTTTCCTTGGGTATGTCCAGGAATATTCCTGGACATATTTTGAGTTGTATTAATATATGTATATTTTTTGAAATGTTTCGAGTTCGAATGTGGATTTCGTATCAATAAACTGCAATAGCAATTGAAACCTTTCAACCTTGTGGCTGAAATGCAAACGTCATAAAAGTTGATAAATAGACAATAAAACAACCACACTATTTTTATTTTGGCAACCCATTAATCGGTCAGTATTTCAATCAACTTTTCACTGAAAACTCGGACGAACATTGCTCACATTTTACGCTATCATCGAAGCCAGAAAGGGATAATCTATATTTAAGGCATCCGTAAATGCAGTTTCTTTTAATTTCGTTTAATAAGGTCTAAAGACTCTAAAGTATGTCTGTCATGAACGCTCGACACTTCTCTTGCTTTGATTAGAAAAGTTGACTGTTTAAAGTAATTGCTACTATCAAGCTTCAATGGTCGATAAATTATGTCATCTCGAATTAAGAAATAACACCGTCAGTTTGTTGTGACTTTAACCATTTTCAAGTAATAATAAAAATAAAAAAAAACACGGGAAAGTATTAATTTTCAAGTAATATTTGAAACACTTGTGTGTGGTGAAAATAGCCTCATGCCTCATTTATAAACGTTTGATTTTCAAATCATGAACATTTCCCTGGGATTGAAAAATTTTAATACGTACTACATTTCACTCGGGTGAAGTATTCGAAAAGTATTCCGCACTGAAAAAACCAATATGAAATTGTTTGCAAACAGTATGAATTGTGCCAGCAAAAGTTGTGCGAGAGCAAAGAGAACAATCAAATTGCTAATTGTGGAAAGAGGTTGAAAATTGCAACAACACCATAGAAAGACGGCAATTGAAGATTAAATCCATGGAAGTCAGCGAAAATAAAACAAATAAATAAATATGAGAATTCGTTTAAAAAAATTTTTTTTTTAAACGAATTAAGGATTTTGAAAAAATCCAATACATATTAAAAGACGCAACAAAATCGAGGAAAACGTTTTGTTAATTTCCAGTCACTGGAACTTAAATATAGTGTAAAGATCGAAGAATGGCGACAAAATGACGAGTTTTGCCAACGTAGATGAGTTGAAATTTTTAAATATTTCACAGATAAACACGTATCTTTTAAAAATCTCACTGGCCCCCACTGAACGAGTATTTTCATTAGTGAACCAGTGAAAAAAACCAATTGAAAATCGAAACATTGGAAGCATGCATTTATACCAAACGCAACTTTGACATGAATTGTATACAGTTTTATGAATTCGTAAATCACAAACTGAGCTATTAAAAAAAGTAAATTCTTGTGAAAAGTATTAAAATTAATTTTTTTAAATTAATAATATGATTGTTTGAAATGTTTAAATGTTTAATAATAAATATTATAGAGCTTTTTAGTTGTAGTGAAACAAAAAAACGCTACCTACTTTTTTTTTTTATGAAACAATTTCTGATGTGTCCTTTATTTTCTCCAAAAAAATATGGTCACCGTAGCTATGCCATACAACGCTTCATAAATTGAAATAGAAATATCACATGAACTTGTTTTGAAAGCAAGTTGCCTGGTGTGGGCGTGAACAGCTCTGTAGCCCCGCCCACTATACTGCTACCAACTTAACGATGTAGAAACTTGGCTGCAATTTCGGAACATGCTTGGGCGTGTTTGTAGGATTTGGATTTATTCAATATGAGTGTGAGCGTAAGGTTTTTATAGCCCATTATTGTGCGTTTGCATTAGATTTGCTGTTGAGGGATCACCCGTTTTAAGACACGAGCTTTTTGTGTGTTTTCTCTGTGGTTTCTTATTGGGGGATCTCCCGTCCTAAAATTTGTTTTTGGGGGATATCCCGTTTTAAGACACGCATTTGTGTGTTTACTCTACATCATTTTTAACGAATGTTTGTACATTTGTGTGTATCGACGAGAATCATGTTTCCTACAAAAGAATTAAAGCATTGGAAAATCAAAAAATAAATAGAGTAGTTGAAGTTTGGAACCGTCTACCAAATCAGCTAGTAACTTTAAAAAATATAAACGTCTTTAAAAATCGACAAGTTTTTATATATTAATGGATTTTTTTCAAAACTTCAAATATAATTAATAAATAAATAAAAATTGTATGAACATAATTTAATAAGCCCCCTGGGCCCCATCAGCTATGTCGTCTGCCTATTTATTTTTAAATAAATAAATAAATTATAATTTTTGGTAATGGTTACAAAAACTGTTGCTTTAAACTGACAGTTATTTATTTATGAATGTAGTTTGTGACATTCGTCGCATTTTTGTCTTGTGCTGTAATTAGTGTATTTATCAATTTTTTTTATCAATATTCGTGAAAATTTTACAAAAAATATATATATTTACATTAATTGTACTTTAATCAACAATAATTTTGATTTTAAATTCAGTCTATAAAATTGCGCGCCAAAATTATTATTATTTATTGTTTCAGTTGTATTCAAATTTACAATATGAGGAAAAGCAAAAGAATAACAGCTAAAAAAATAAGCTATAAAGGCAATGAAGACAGCGGGGAAGATGAGGCTGAAAAGGATTTCCAAGATTCCGGTTCCGAAGCTTCAATACACAACGAAGATGCTAGCAATGAATCGGACGCTAGCTCTGGAATTCACTTTGTTGAAAAAATCATTCCAGTCAAAATTAAATCACTACGAGTCAAAAAGAAATCGCCACGAGTCAAACCACAACCTTCCACATCTTCCAGGTTTACCAGTAAAATTCTAAAACAAATAAGCCAATCAACGGCTAACGTTTCCACTGTTGAAATGGATATGGAAGCACCCTTTTCAGTAAAAGATCTAACCGACCAAGAAAAACTACTGCCGGATTTCCTCAATTTATCCGAGAGCGGTATAATATAGTCATCTTACGAATAGTATCTATATTTTATGTTTTGGTCAATTGTAAAATTTTTTTCGTATTTATTTACAGATTCGGATAGTGATTGTGATGATAAGAAGCCAGCGGAATATTCTGCAGAACCTTTAGAATACAAATCCTTTCTGGAAAAGGATATCGTATCAAAACCTGGTCCGTCGAATAGTTTCAACGATGAGACGAAGACAACGGATCAATTTGAACGTTTGAGTGATTCTGATTCTGATTCAGAAATGGTATATACATACGTAAATAAGTAAATATGTTGATGCAATGAATTTTTTTAATGTGTAACTGTTAACTATGAGTACTTTATTTTTTAGGTTGAGATTTCAAAGAATAGTAGTCAGCCAAAGAAATTACAATTTCAAAATATACACGAGCATAATAGAAAATTGGACGAAGTAAAAAAAAGTCTCGAGTTATACAACAAAAAACATGCCACTACTAAGGATTGTGCATTTGATGTTAAAGCACTTTTAGCTATGGGAGAAACTAATGAAGTCAAAGATTCCAAAGATGACAATTCCGATTTCAGCGATTCAGACAATGAAGATTTTGAAGAAGTGAAAGGTATTTTTTTTTATCTGGATTTAGCAATGTCCAGATCATGCTAATGATGATAATTAAAGTCGTAAACCGTTGAAAAAATCATTTGATAGATGGAGATCGATCCTTAAACCTTCGCTCAAGAAACCTGCAATCTAACCACTGAGCTGAGCTGCATTTATTTTCACTATCATAACGTGTTATTTGTTTTAGGTGAAGTAATACCTAAAGTGAATATTCCAAAAGGTGGAATTCAAGTCGTAGTAGATCTTCCGACAGGTGGTAAAAAGAATAAAAAACTGGATATTGAAATGATGATGAAACGTCGCATAAATAGAGTAAAGAAAGAATACCAAGTTTACATGCATAAAGTTCACGTGTTAAGTTGGATAGCTCATGGAAATTATCTCAATAAAATAGTAAACCATATGGATTTAATGGCAGCTTCTCTATCGCTTATTCCTTCAGAACATTGCTATCCAAACAATAGAATCAATCTTAAGTATCTGGAACAGATTTCCAAATGGTATTACGAAGCTATTGATGTAAAAGAAGATAAAAATGAATTTAAATTCAAATCAAATAAGCAACCTCTTAATCTTTCTTTACGTCAACAAATTAATAAGAAGAAGTTTACCAGTCATAAGAATAAAGTTTTGATATTCATAAGCTTACTTAGAGCACTTGGAATCAAATGTAGATTGGTGTTATCCTTTTGTGTTGTTTCTTTGCGACCTCCAGTTAGTGAACTTTGCTCTCTGTCAACGAAAAAGGAAAACGTTCAAAAGGAGGGTTCAAAATATTTTAAATCGTCCACTCAAAATGAAAATAAATCTACAGTAAAAGCTAAAAAATCTACACTATTGATGAAAACCGATAAAATTCCTCAATTGGACGGGGCAGATGACAACGATCGATCAAAAGCTAGAAGTCACAATACTAGAGCTAAATTATCTCTCACTAAAAAAGATAATACCGCGAAAATTTCGCCGAAAGCATCCAATGATGATGTATCGTATTGGGATAAAATAACTCAAAATACCATTGAAAAAACCGATGAAAGAGTGAGCCACAAGGACTTGGTTAAAATTGGGTCAACATCTCGAAGTCGTCCCGTTCCAAATGTAGAGAAAAATTTAAAACCCAAATTGAGAGGTATTGAAAAGAACAAAGTTAATGCTAAGAATAATCAAAATTCCGCATCGAGTTCTAGTCTTAAAGGAAAATCGCGTAATGTAAACAAATCAAAAGAGTTATCGCAGAATGGTAGTCCTATAAATAAGAAGGATATTGAAAAATCAACATCGACAGTTAAAAAGTCGGAAAGTAATATAATCCGAACAACAAAAAGGAAATTAACTGATGGGGATGCGTCAACTTCGAAACAACGAAAATGTTCTATTCCAACTAAAAAGAGTAACTATTTTACGGAAGACAAAAAACAAACTTCAAATGCAAAAGTTAACCTTGTCGATTCTAATAAAACGACGAAAGAAAAAAACGCCTCTGAAATCAAATCTAGAAATAAAAAGAAAACCACTAGTGAATATTTCGAAGATGACAATAAACCTGCAGTAAAAGGTACCTATACTACACTTAAATTGTATAAATTTTAATATCATTATCAGCTGTTCACCATCCACTGCTGGATGAAGGCCTCTGTCTGCTTTCTTTCACATCCTCTTGGATACCATTCCAATATTTCTCGCGTCCATCTGCCATCCATTCTTCTCGCTGTGTCTTTTTTACTTTTCACACGTTCCACTATATCTGCCACTTTGGTCATACTTCTTACCCATGTATTCCTCTTACGATCTCTTCTTGTTATACCAAGCATAGATCTTTCCATGCTTCTCTGTGTGCACTGGATCTTACGTAAAATTCTTGAATTCAGCATCCATGTCATAACTGGCAGTACGCATTGGTCGTATGACTTATTTTTAAGCATATCAGAATGTTGGATTTAAAAACTATGTTCATTCTAAATTTTAATATATTGTTAAGTTAAATGTTATTCAATTTTATTAAGATAAAAGCGGAATTATAAGGAAACGTCGAGATTCTAACACTAGTGACGCTGATTTTAAACCTGCTAAAAAGAGATATATGGGAAAAATCGACAGACGAGTTTTGTCCACCGATGACGAACACTCTCAAGATGAAAAGAAAAAAAAAGGAATAAATATTTGGTGTGAGGTTTACGTCGAAGAAGAAGAACAATGGATATCGGTCGATATTTTCAAAGGCCAAGTTCATTGCATCAGTCAAATCTATGTAAGTGTACAAAATATTCATGCTCAAGTACGATTTGTTGTTTTTTAATTCGATTAATCTTATTTTTATCATGCAATAGAACAGAGCTAATCATCCGGTGTCGTACATAACTACATGGGACAATGACGGTTACGTTAAAGATGTAACGAGACGCTACGTGCCTCATTGGAATACGGTGACACGCAAACAGCGAACCGATCCTAAGTGGTACGAAGTTGCCATGAGACCCTGGATGGCTCCGGCTCATTTGAGGGATAGACGAGAAGACGAGCAGTTAGATAGGCTGCTATTGGATGCGCCGATGCCTCAGACAGTTTCCGAGTATGATATGTACATATATATTAGCTTCGGTTAGTTTTGTTTGTAAAACAATTATTTTTAATTCAATGTTATATTATTTAGGTTCAAAAATCATCCATTGTATGCTTTGAAGCGGCATCTTCTCAAATTTGAAGTGATATACCCGGCGAATGCTCCGACTTTGGGCTTCGTACGAAAGGAAGCTGTTTATGCGCGAGAGTGCATTCATGTTTGTCGATCTCGGGAGACTTGGGTTAAGGAAGCGAAAGTTGTCCGAGCTGGTGAAACGCCCTATAAGATCGTTAAAGCTAGGCCAAAATATGATAAGGTATCTATTATACTTCATCATCATCATTTTCAGCCGTTCACCATCCACTGCTGTATAAAGGCCTCTCCAATCCTCTTCAATTCCCGTCTGTCTTGAGCAATCTGCATCTACTTGACTCCACAAATTCTTTTCAATTAATCAGTCCATCGTCCACTCAGTCTACCTCGCTTTCTTTCACATCCTCTCGGATACCATTCCAGTATTTTATACTTATGGGATAATTATTATTTTGATGTTACTATATACATATTTCGTTGTTTGTATAAAGAATTGCTGGCGTTGAATTAACCTTGATTTTGAAGTTTATTTAAGTACTAGTCAATGCCCGTTAACAGTGTCATCTGGTGGTTATCATTTATGTATATACCTATAGTGTATTTAGTAGTTTAAAATGTAGCACATATGTAGGAGGTAGTTGAAAAATGCGAGCACTTCACGCTACCCATACTGTAAGTGAATGTGAATGTGAGAGTGTGCCGAGAATGTATGCGAGCGTTTCGCAGCCATCCAACCAGGCAGACTCTTGCGCTACTATTTGTGTAGTAATTTTATTTTTAACCACTTAATTATATGTATTTACATGTTATAAGTTGAGAAGAAGTATAAGTATGAGCGAGGATGGAATAGAAAGCTGTTGAACAATAGTGTGCGCGGGTTTTTAAGGGTGTTCCCCCCCCCCCCTTCAACTTTGCGTTTGGGGATGTTGCCATATTGAAGAATACGAGAGGGGACAATTCCTCCCCATTCCCAGGACTATGTATAAAATCGAAAAATCTGCTCACTGGTGAAACATTACTTTAATGATCGATAAACAATTATGTAGCATAGTGTGACTATACCAGTTGGGAACAAACAACTGTGGCATGTAGCGCTTGACAACCACATTGTTTGATGACTGTTTCACCCTTAAATGCTTAACTTAAACGCTTTGTTATAAATGTTATATGGTCATATGCGAGCGAAGCGAGAACAATGCCATACGACATCACACACACTACGACATTTATGACTGTCAAATTACCTAGTTTTCCATATAAACTAAGTTTTTGTATAAATTTCAGCTTTCCGGTAAATCTATAACCGATATACCGCTTGAAATTTTTGGACCTTGGCAAGTTGAAGATTACATACCGCCAATAGCCGAGGATGGTAAAGTACCTCGGAATCCTTACGGTAACGTTGAACTGTTCAAGCCTTGTATGCTTCCAGGAGGAACTGTCCATTTATCTTGTGAGTGTTAAACTTAAATGTATGTATGTAGGTGGATGTCATTGGAATATATTGTGTATATTTTTTATAGTACCTGGATTGAATAAGGTTGCCAAAAAGTTAAATATCGATTGTGCCCCGGCTATGGTCGGATTCGATTTTCATTCTGGTGGGTCGCATCCTCTCTACGATGGGTTTGTCGTGTGTGAAGAATTCAAAGAAGTTATTATTTTAGCTTGGGAACAGGTAATAAGGATAATCAAGGATTTTTTTTGTATATTTTAATTTTTTCTAACGTGTTTGTATCGTGTGCTAGGAACAAGAGGAAGCTGGAAATCGTGCTAGGGAAAAGATTGAAAAGCGTGTTTACGGCAATTGGAGACGTATCATACGCGGTCTCTTCATACGTAAAAGATTGCAAGCTAAATACGCATTTCAATTAGAAAGCGAACCGGTGGATACTAAAGTAAAGCAAACGAAGAAATCTAAAAAATAGTTATAATGTACAATTTGTACTTAAAAGCAATGCTATTTTTGTTGTTACTTTTAAAATTTTTCTATGCAATTAATTTTGGAATTGACATTATTATGCTATATTTTATTATTAACTTATGTATGTAAAATAGATTTGTATATTGGAACAATGTAATGGTTTTTTTTTTTTTAAATTCATATCATTAAAGTATTGAATATAAAAAGTGATTTTCATACTTTCTGTGATATTTTTTTTACATTTAACGTGATCTACCTCACCTATTTTTTTTGTATATGTATATATAATATTTTCAAAGTGATGAGATTTGGTTTAGATGTTATTTATGTATATTTACAGATTTATTCAGTGTACATACAGTAATAATATAATAAAACTTCTTTATAATTGTGTCACATCGATATTTTGTACCTAATTATTTTTTGTCTTGTCCTAAAATGCAATAACACTGTTCGACAAATGACGACTTTTTCTTTGTTTCCGAGACGAGATATGACTTTTCTTATAGATCTATGCCCAGTGAACACGAATCTGGTAATAAAAAATGTTGATTGGCTCGAGATTCGGAGATATATGTATGTGTTTTTTTAAATCACGCGATTTTTCTATTTCTTGGTGTTGTTCGTTCGATGTCTCAAAATCTGTCAATTGCTTGTTCAAAATGAATATTGGAATCTATATTTGGGTATATTATCTTTCATTTGTAGTACTTTTCAGCTTTCAGATATTTCTAAGTAGTCGTCCAGTTCAAATCAAAAGACAAGTATGTATTTTCACTTGGGATTTTTTCCCACTGTTAATACAATTTTATTTGAGTATTTTCTATTGAAACATGTTTATTGGGATAGTGTTCTGGCCACACTTTTTTTTGTTTTCGTTTAAAAGGGTTAATTGGAAGTGTGCTGAACTTTAAATCGGTAAAATAGCTAGCTTAAATCGCATACTACTGAGACCAAATTTGTGCTGTATATGGTAGCTCTTAGGTCACAGATAGTGAAAAAACACATATATCTCCGAATCTCGAGCCAATCAACATTTTTTATTACCAGATTCGTGTTCACTGGGCATAGATCTATAGGAAAAGTCATATCTCGTCTCGGAAACATTTTTCGTGTCGAACAGTGTAATTTGTACAAAATATGTGTAGTTTATGTCTAAGAACTCGTGTTTAATTACATTCCTAAATTTAATTTTATATATATTATGTATTTAGAATTAATATGTAAATTGAGTCTTATTTCTTGTTTAATCTCTTGTATCTGCAGCTGAGCTTCATCTTTTTTTGTGTATTATTAATTTTGTGTTTGGTATTAAAATAAAATTATTTTATTTTTTTATTTTTCTTTATTTTAATTAATAAAAGTCACATAATAAATATTTGTATATGTATAATAAATATATTTTAATTGATACTTGGCTTAGCTAGTTTATAAGCTGTACTAAAAGCATTTTTGGTAAATTAATATATGAATTAAAATGAATGTTAAGATAACAGCTTGCAAGCATATTTATAACATTGTGATATTAAAGGTACATCATTTTAATTTACTCTTTACTTAAAAAAAATACTCATTTTGTTTGTGTAGTATTTTTTTTATTGAAAAGTAAATTATTTGCGTAGAAAAATAGAAGATTTCATCAGGTTAGATGACCTGGTCGATCGAAGATTAGCTAATCGTCAAATGAGATAAAAACGATGATATGATTGGAATAAATAGTACACAGGCCTTCTTATAATGTATATAAATGTTTTTATAATTTTTTTTTTTCATTTTTTCTCATATATAACAATCATTTATAGCTCAATCAGTCTACCCTGTTTCCTTATTTGTTTAATTTTCAATGCACATTTGATTTGCTAATAATGAAATGCAGGTCAAATGAAAACTAGTCACCAAATAATACATATGTATGAATAATACATATTATCTGGATTTCTCACTAAAAAAATATCTTATTATAAACTATGTAGTTATGTATATTTAAATCCCATATGAAAATAATTCATTTGGAATAAAAAAAAAGTTATTTTAGCGTGCATGAAATGAAATAACATTTAGTAGGCATTTTTCTTATATTATTAATTTGGCATAAGATTCACAAGTTTCCAATCAACATGAGCCTTATCGCGAACTGAACCTCTGATAACTTGTTCACGGTGTTTTTACATTTGTACTGGAATCAAAAAAACTTCGAGGCCGTTCGCTGATAAATTCTCCAGACTTATACTAAAGTACATACAGTCATCTCATCAAACTGCAGGGTAAAAATAAAGTCATTTAATGAGTTTTTTTAAGCCATTGTGAGTGTTCCTGCTCCGATGCCGAATCCAACACCTTTGGGTCCAAAGTTTTTGCCGTAGCAACCTCTGCAAAAGATTTCTCCAGTGGGTGCGTCGCAAAGACTTCTAGAATCCTACAACAAAGAAATTAACTTATAAGTAAGGAAATAAAAAGTTGTGCAAGTAGCTTAAAATTATCTTATAATTCCCTCGTAAAAGTTAATAAAATGTTCACTACAATTAAGGGTGCCATGATATCGTAATGATGAATAATACACTATTCATTTGTTTGCTTTCACTTATGCAATTCCCCCAATTTTATAAACGTTATGTTTTATCTTACAAAAATGATCTTGCCTACGGTGCGTATTTTTAAGATTTCGTAAAAATACATTAGTTTTCTACTGAATGAAATGTTCTTATTTCAGAAAACATTTCACCTATGGCATTTTTGTGTGTTAAAGGTTTGGTTTTGCAAGTGTGTCGTCGTGGCCGAAGCATGGCCGCGACCCGGTCGACGCACTCGTGAAACCATGCCTTTGACTGGCATTTTTTTTTTTAATTGTATAATTTCAATAATTGGTTTGAAAGAAAAACAACAGTATGCCCACTCAATGGTAAAATTCATTTACGCGTACTGATCGAATGCATAGTAAACTCGCTAGTAAGAAGAACACAATAATTAGGCGCGAAACTACAATGCGGGGAGTTTAATTTCTCACAATATTGCATGAAATTGTATACGGATAGCAAAGGAAAATTTCTAAATTCTATAATTTTAGTATTTACACGATTTCTAAATGCATTTAATTTAAAACTTCCCACAAAAGTCAAATTCACGTGAAAAAAAAACATGAAAGTTATGGTCATAAAAAACGCTCTTACGTTCATATTATAAACACACGTCAACTGTCAGTTGAATACTACCGGTGAAGATGACTGTCAACGGAGTGGTGTATTTGGCGAGTTTTCTACTTTTACTAACAACTGGAGTATCATCAGACAATGATCGATCATCGGACGATTGCTGGAGCCAGGGTTTCGACAAAACGAACCTGTTGTGCTCTTGGTGCGATCAGCTCAAAGAGTTTGGTCTAGAGAGGCTCATCGAACCATGCCGAAGATGCTGTCAACGAGACGACACCGCAGAACCGAGTAAGTTTGCACGTGCCGTTCTCGAAGTGTGCACTTGCAAGTTCGCCGCATATCCTCAGATTCAGGCTTTCGTGAAGAGCAACCGACCGGGGAAGTTCTCCAATCTTCAGATTCGCTACGGCCACGGATTGGATCCGGCCATCAAATTGTTGGACAAGGATGGCAGTGTGAAGCAAGTGGTCGCCATTGAAAAGTGGGACACCGATACCGTCGAAGAGTTTCTCAATACGCATCTCGTGCGCGAGGACGACGATGAAACCAAAGACTTTTTGAAAACTAACAGGATATAATTTTGTTAATTTTACCGTTGGAAATTGGGCTTCCTGTGTGAAATTCATTTCTACTACATACATACATATACATATGTATATTTTTGTAATTTTTTTTTTGTTTTAAACGCACATATCTTAACACACTGCATTTTCGTGAACTGTTAAGTTAAATGATATTCCATTGAAATAAACATACTGAAGTAGAAATTCATTTAAATATATTTTATTGTTTTTTATTTGTACCTCAAACTAATTTCCAATTTACTATTTGAAAAACTAACCAAAAACTCTTAGTTTTCTGCAAAATCCTTAGTAAATTCAGTTAAAATATACTGTGGTTGTTATATAATAACCTTACGTCTGTCCGTCAGCAACGCTAGACACATACTGTTTGCTAATTTTTTTCCTGTAACCCATAGCCTCCGCTATTGTTAGCCCACTCATATTTTAATGATAAACACGTTGATCATCAATATCTTGGCTGAATTCTTTAAAAATACATATATGTGTGTACATCTGTTTGTAACCGAAACCACCATTAACTCAATTTTTTTCAAAATTGGACTAGTAAATAACGACCCATAGTAAAAAAATTAGTGCAGTTACTTCTTTCTAAAGGTATTCTATTCTGAAGGAAACTTCAGTTTTAAGATGATATATTTGTGTCAAGGCCAATTTAAGGTAATTTAAAATATTTCAAAGGTCAACGTAAAACGTACAAATTTCCAAAAGAAAAGTCATATTTACCAATGATCTATGGCATTCTGAGCAAGAGAAGCAACGTCTGTGCCATATTTTGTTTTTAGAAATCATTTGCTCGGCAGCATAGACTGGGAAACCACAACGCATACAACCTGTGCCGGCAGCAGCCTTGGATCCAACGAAAGGATTTCCATCAGAACTGAAATTACAATCCCTCATTAGTACAATAAAATCAGTAAAACAAAGCTATTCATGTCCAGTGGAATGAATTGCAAGAGCAAAATGTACATATCTATTAGTAAGATCGCCATTTACTCCACTGGGCATGCTCGATTTCAATCAGAATACTCACACAGCGACAGAAGGATCGGAATCAGCGCAGACGAGGGTGGGAGCGTGACCAAAACCGAATCCCTTGGGTCCGAAGAGTTTACCGTAGCAAGCTCTGCAATGGATCTCTTTATCGGGTCCATCGCAAGCCAGCATGGAATCTAGCGGACGGTGACACTCGGCGCAGTTGAAACATTTTTTATGCCACATCTACATCAAACATCACATATATATGTAAGTTAGTCGTTTGAAAGTCAAAATGTATCAAATTAATATAAACTAGGCTTCGTTGTACTCACGGTTCCCTTTGCGAGTTGCTGTTCAGCTGCAAATACCATTCCACCGCAACGTGGGCATCCTTGACCCTTCGGAGCTTTGATGGATGTCGTGTCCGGATTGTAGAACGGTCTGCCCATAGAGATTTCTTCTTCGCTGTTGTATGAAAAAAAAGATTTGTTAATATATGTCGACTTACTGTCGTTTTGAGGAATTATAAAGTTTGCTTTTCTGTTTACTGAAAAATCTAGATACATTTGTTTACATTATTATGTACTTACATAAAAAACGAATTAAACCATAAAGAACCCAATTTACTTTAGTATAATTGAACATACATACATAGTTATAGCTTAGTATGAACAAAAACGAAGAATGAAACTAGGATGGAGTGCTTTTTTGGAAGAATGAATATAGTTTTTAAATCCAACATCCACAATGCCACAAAAATAAGGCAGTTACAGGCAAATACTGCCAGTTATGACATGGATGCTGAATTCAAGAATGTTACATAAGATCCAGTGCACACAGAGAAGCATGTAAAGATCTATGCTTGGTATAAGAAGAAGAGATCGTAAAAGGAATACATTGGTAAGAAGTATTACCAAAGTGGCAGATATAGCAGAACGTGTGAAAAAGTAAAAAGACACACAACGAGAAGAATGGATGCCAGATGGACGCGAGAAATACTCGAATGGTATCTGAGAGGATGTGAAAGAAAGCAAGGTAGACCGAGTGGACGATGGGCTGATGAATTGAGAATAATGTGTGGAGTCAACCGGATGCAGATTGCTCAAGACAGACAGGAAGAGAAGAGGATTGGAGAGGTCTTCATCCAGCAGTGGATGGCGAACGGCTGAAAATGATGATGATGAAATGGAACATGCTAACTTTTTTCATAATTTAGATTTATAGAGTTTTTTGTTTCCACTTGCTTCCCTACAGCACCAAAACTTTTTTTAAATTTGCATTTAAGTACAAAACTTCAATTCTAAAAACAAAGTATGGAAAATGTGTGGAGCATAGTCCATTGTCAAGTAACAATAGTATTCGGTTCTGTTGTGCACCAAAATGTATCTTAGGATTTTTTGTTGATTCTATAGATTATGGTATAGCAGCTTAACTCTTAATTCTTTTGTAAAGTCAACATAGTCTACTTTCAAAACAAATGGCTCATATTAGATTATGAATGTGTTTAAAAATGTGTGAGGAGACTTACGTTAGACCATCTGTCTGAAGGAAACCGGAACCGCAAGCGAAACCATATCCGTGAGGTCCCCACTTCTTGCCGTAGCAAGTTTTGCAGTAGACGTCGTTGTCGGGACCGTCGCAAGCGATGATGGAGTCGAGGGTTTTGGTGCAATCGTGGCATTTGAAGCATTTGCGATGCCACTCTCTGTTCTTGGCCAGCACCAGCTCAGCGGCGAAGACGACTCCTCCGCAACGAGGACATCCTTGACCGGGTTTGGCTTGGATGGCTGCCGTATCGATCAACGTTGTCTTCGGTGCTTGGTCGCTACAGGAAACATTGCCATTTATTAATTAAATCAATAATAGTTTTAGTTTAAATAAAAATAATTCATTTAATGCAACACAATGTATTATGATACAAAAAAAAAAAAATTAATTGGAATGAAATTCATGCTGTATTAATGATGAAATGTTGTGCAATGATATAATTTGTACTGAACAGATTTGTATATCTGGCATTAAAAGCTTCTTTGTAGATTTTTGGCTATTAAAATTAATAAGAAACAAATTTAAATTGAAAGATCATAATGAATAAAATAGAGGTCCATATTATAATAAGGAAAGAAAAAAGGCAATCAATTAATAAATATATAAAATAATTTCCATTTTGTAGGCATTTGTACTATTTTGATATTCAACATATTGAACGTTTACCTGTCACAAGTAAATTAAATTATGAATTGTGAAACTATGTTTTTATTTAATCATATGGTTTTATAATAACGTTAGAAAACAAATAAATCAAATATTAAAATGAATTCTATTGTGAGACCAGATAAATAGAATCAAATTAAATGTAATATGTTTTGGGTTGTTATTGTGTATGCATAAAAGAATGCCGTGATCATTTTTTTTTTAATTTCTCAAGACCATACAGAGGAAGTACATGTATCAGAGTTACGTGCAATACCTCTGCCATTCTACGTCCTTAATATCGCACATGAGCCCCAGGGAAGACATCCCAGAATGGCCGATGCCACGAGGGCCATATCGCTGAGCATAGCATCCTGTGTGGTGAAGCAAAAAAGCATAAATTTACATAAGCTGAGTTAAATCCGAAAAAAACAACATGCGCACATTTCTATGACTTCACATTTTTTTTATAAAATTTCATATAATAATAATAATAATAATAAGCTTATCTAAATTGATTATGATTACTATGTAAATAAATATAACAATTGTTTTAGTATTATAAAGCGAACATGCACTGAAATTTTCATATAGGTAGATATATATTAAGTATTTAAAATAATTTAAAAATTAGTATCTGACTTAATAAAGCGCTTGCTTATTTGAATTGCAATGTGTAGTCAGCAGATAATGTGAGCAATATTGTTATGCCTTACCCATTTGCATAGCAATCGCTCTGCAAAGCACCGGCGCCTTGTCCGTAACCGTATCCTTTGGGTCCAAACTTCTTCCCGTAACACACTACGTTGGACAGAACAAAACAGTCAAACGACAAAACATTCCAAACACGCATTGCATCGGAATTGAAAAAGAAAAGTGTTTCGAACAAAGGATCGGGGATCAAAATAATTGCATACCAAATTGTATGTCAGTTTAAAATTTTCAGTTAAATTCAACAGGAACTACGATATCAGAAAGAGGAATTTATAATATGAAATTGGAGATGATGATATTATAACCTACCGTTACAGTAGATATCCTTGTCTGGTCCTTCACAACAGTTAACGGAGTCCAGGTGTTTGGAGCATTTGCCGCACTTGAAACACTCCCTATGCCATCCCTTTAACAAGGAAGTTCAGTTTCATCTATTTGTCACAAAAAATATATATTCCTTTCCTCTTCACTGTACCGAGGGTGTCTTTTCGTGGATTCCCATTGAAAAGAGACATGCATATTTCAGTTACAAAATGTTTTGTCTTTTAGGAATGAACTACGTAGTAATCTAGTGTGGACCCGATGCTTGGAAACTTGCAACGATGCTGAATTGAATTACAAAAAAATACGGGTTCATGCCGTTTTTTAACAAATAAAATAAGAAAAGAAAAAAAAACATAAACAATGCTCGGGGAAAAGTTAGCACGTACACATTTTGTAATAATCAACCATTGTCAATGAATGCTATCTACCTCTGCAATATATATTTAAGTCTGGTCCATCACAATGCATTGTAGAATCAAGAGTTCTGTTGCAATTCAAACATTTGAAGCATCGCCTATGATAACCCTGTAGTTTGAAATTTACATGAGTAAAACAGTATTTTGGAATTTATACTAGGAAAACAAATTGAATGCTTTCATGAACTACATGGTCCTATGGATCCAATTTATTGATGGACAGGGGAAACATTCATTTCATACTTTTTACTACACACATGAGAGTTTATATGCAACTTCGACGAATAACTAAAAGGCACATACAAAATTATGATCAAAACGTCAAAGAGTTGTATGGAGAGTCGTTGAGGTTATGATATTTAAAATGGCGTCTTCGGGCATTTTGTAAGATGGTCGCTGCGATCACCTATTTTATTTTAATTTATACAGCTAGAATTTACAGAAGTTAAGTAAAAAAACGATTGGAATGTACGAGGAGAATTCAAACACTCACTTTAAGAAGAATTGATGACAAAAATATGCAGCTTGCTGAAATTGCTTACGATTTTTGTTTAACTTAAGTTCCTCAACGTTTTGATCAAAGAAAATTGTTTCAGCTGAAAATGAAGATACTTACACGTCCACGAGCTAACATCTGCTCAGCGGCATAGACGAATCCACCGCATCTCGGACACCCCTGACCTTCGGGAGCTTTAGCGATGACTCTCGGCTCCATGCACGCTCCGTTGGTCCTCCTGCAAGATCAAAATCATCTATAACCTCACGTTTTCGAACAATTCAACAGGTACAACCTGCCTGAAACACCCCACACGCACTCTACCAAGCATCGGCATCGGTTACATAGCGCTACTTGGTTAATGCGATACCATCACCCTTCGCCAGTCAACCGTAGCAGCCCCAAAGATATGTTAACAAAGCGGAATCATTGATTAAGAATTATTGATTAAGAAAAAAAAAAAAAAAAAAAAAAAAAAATAAATAAAAAAATGAATACGTTTTATTTGTGAATAATAAATAAATAAATAATAATAATAAATAAACGGCTGCGATGCGGCGATTAACTGAGATTTTGATTTATATATATAGGTATAGGTATATACTTTTATACGGTATTATACAAATTGTACACATTACATATTAGAGTTTTATTGTGTTACGCATGATAGAAAGAACGGAGGTGTGTCGAGATGCTTTTACACATTTTTTTTTTACATTAAAAAGTTTTACAATAAATCAGACGAATCGCCAAGTCGCAAAACAAACTCTCGACGATTTTTGATCAAATTAGATTATAATGACATTTTTGCTTAAGTAAAAGTAAAACGGCTGCGATTTTATGTCATTTATGCGTAGTGAATACTTGAAACTGAGATATGCTTCCACGGTTTATTTTGTGACGTGGCGATTTTAATTTGGCCATAAGCTGCCATCTCGACATGCTTTGTCCGTTCTACCACGCTGTTACGCGGTATGTTTGTTTGTTTTTTTTATTTATTTTTCGTTTTGAGATAGTACGACTTGAAGAATTAATGTGATAAAATGCAGTAATGGGAGAAGGTGTAAGAGGGTTGAGCCCCCGCAGCCTGCGCCCCCGTAGCCCCCCCGAAACGCCATTTCGCCCACGGGGGCACTTTCCTTATCCCATCACGTACACTGGGGGTGTTAGTTGCCTGGACGCGACTGCGGGTCGTTATTATTACAAGAAAGCGGTGATAGACAGGTGGGTACTTTTTTTTCAACATGCTGTGTGAGCTTACGACAGGTAGACACGAAGGTGTGAGGAACAAGAGTGCGAGAGATAAGCCTGAAGCCATGCCAGCCACTGAAACTATGGTGCTCACCGTGGTCGCTGTGGTGCGCCTTCCAAGTCGCCGCTTCAGATAAAAGGACGAGGTATATGGGGCCAGGAGACATTGAAGGTTTACAAAAAGGGGTAGGGGAGCAAATTCAAAAACAATAAGGCCGTTTGTACACACGCCGACAGCTGCCGCAAATCGGAAGGGTGTCGGAAGTCACTTGTACATATTATACACGCCTCGATTCTATCGGACTCTACATACATACATACATACAGGTACTAGGCGGAATGCTTTCAACGTCAAAAACAACAAAATATGTAAACTCGTCCGATCTCCGGCAAGTGTCGGACAACCGAGTTGGTCGCATTTTGTGTATCGCACCCGTGTGTCTGTCGATCGCGCACCGACGAACCGTTCAAATTGGCCAAACACGCCGTAGAGTTTCCGATCGTGTGTGCAATCTTGTCGGATGCACCGCTACGTTGCATTGTGCAATATAATATTTTAAACCGCGTACTCGGTTAGCGAACAACGTCCACGCTAATGTGGACGCACACTGCGAGCGGATCGCCACGAACGTTGGCAGAGCGCGCGCAAAGTGTGCGCGCGAACGCGTACACATTAACAAATGTTGGTGCATTGCACGCGCGGTTCGCTAAACGAGTACGCGACTTTATAATACTATACAGTCCGTCACTGCGCAATGTTGCACTCGGCCACCGTGCGACAAAACTGGAGAGCGTCTGTCAGAGTGTACATACATACATACATATAAGACCGTTTTCAATCTGTGAGAAAATGTATGAAGACATCGTCTAAGGTTGCGATGACCCGAAATGGCGTTTAATATCGCAGCAGTTTGAAAACAGTCGATTGTATTAGGCCGCGCACTCGTACAATGCAACGTCCACACTTGTCGCGCAACCAACTGCGAACGGCCCAATGTTCACGTTCACTGATGAGTACGCGGTTTTAAGATATCCGGTTTTGTCACACGGTGGCACAAGTAGGTGAACACAAAAATACGACACTCTGGGTATCCGATAAACTGTCTGTGTGTGTGTGTGTGTGTGTGTGCGCGCGCGCGCGTGTGTGTATACAAACGGTCTAAAGCTGGGTACACGTTGGCGAACCGAACGGCGAACGACGGGGTTCGGTTCGCGTTCGCGGCGACGCACGTCCACACAGCCCGAATTCGCTATCGCCGTTCGGTACACCAACGGGGGACACCCAACTTAAGAATTGCTTTGCTATTGTAATAATTGCAATATATTCAGTTCAGAACACACTAAGATTTTTTTTTTTTTTTTTGCTTTTTATTAAAAGAAATTCATTACATTTAAAATATTGTATGTGGAAAATAAATTATAAAGTATTTTGAAAATTCAAAAAAAAAATAAAATAAAAAAGTAAAATTTAAAGGTACCAATGCTTTTTATGAATATATAAAAATGTGTTTTTTTTTTTTTTTTTGTTGTTGTGTAAAAACTAACTAAAAAGTAGTGTTTGATTTGATTTGCGCCCTTTGGTTGTCCGGGGCGTGTTCGGTGCTGTATTGTTTCTAGGCTGTGAAGCGGTTCACACCGAAAGGGGATGGTAACGGAATGGCGCGGCACCTTCGGTTCGGAGGGGTTGCCGGCTGCGGGGCTGCTGGGGGCTCCTTCCTGTCATCTACTATTGCCTGTTTCGAATAAAAACGAACTATGGTCATGCTGCGTCAAGACTCCACTCCTCGCGGCCATCTAGTATTTACATTACTCGTACGACAGCGGTTAATCAATCAAACATGTTAATGCTAAAGAGGTAGTGTGTTTGTAGTGACTCTAGCAAATTTACATTAACCTTCGCCGTACGATGATGGTGATCTAGTCGACTGTGATCAATCCCCCCTCTAATTTGAAGAATATTTAAATCGAGCGCGAAGCGCGAGCGTGCGCGGCGCGGTGCGCGAGCCAACGGCAGGCCTAGCTGCGCGGTGACGCCGCGTACTACGCCTAAGCCCACTGTAACGTAACTGACAAACTGTTTTTCTTCATATATTACTGATTTATTTAAACTTTTTTTTTTTAAGTGCATGAGGTTATTTTATATTGTATTTTGATAATTAAAATACAGTAAAATGAAAAAAAAAAAAAAAGAATACTTTCGTAGTTACGTCACTTCATTATTCATTATTAATGTATGCATATGACTATTCCAAACTTCGACCACTCTATTTGAACAGAATGAATCTCTAACAATCTTATTTGATTTTTCTTTTCGGAGTCTAAGAGTATGACCTCTTATGTAGATGAGGGTTCTCATTGAACATAATGAGGTTGGTCATTTCACATGAATAATGATTATTTATTATTTTGAATACTTCAATATTAAATCACCTCTTTATCTCCTCGTCTCCAATGTGGAGAGATTCAGTCTTTTCAATCTTTCGTGATAAGGTAGTGACCGAAGTAAATATTGGATATTGGTGATACTATTTATCTGCGCATGCAGATACGTTAGATTTATTAGCTTAAAAAAGTCACTTTTGGATGAAGATACATTAATTTTGATATGAAAAATCGCAATAATACACTCCTAACTCGTTTTCGTAATTTTTGTCAGTTACGTTAAGTGGGCTTAGGACGGCAGCACAGCTCGCACTACATTGTATGATCATCTCGTATCTAGCGGATGAAAAATAAATACCGTATTGTTGTGTTTAGGCTATTAGACATGGAGCACAGAAGGAAAGGCTGTTTACAAACCAATGCCGGTGCAGTAAAAGCGTTTTGGATTTTGTCACTTTGAACTGTTTCTACCGTACATTTTTGCCGCAATTGCATCGGTGTGTAATCAGTCGAGAGGTGTGGATCGCGTGTTGTGCTGCGTACACACCGACGAACCGAACAGCGAACGACGAACGGTTGCTGTTGTGTGGACCGCTCCGCACAATAACGTCCGATGATTTATGAACGCAGTAACGCAGGTGTGTACGCAGCATTGCAAGTTGGCAGTTGTCACGTTTTATGCCTTTTTTTTTTGTTCTTCTCCATATTTACAGATTGGGATACACTCGGGGGTTCCATCAGAGTATTCGAATATATTCGGGTTTCGTTACACGCATATTTTGGGCATTTAAGGAGGTCACACACCTCGGCGGTTTCGCCGCGTCAAACTGACGCCTCCTATCGTCGTCCCATTCGCACTGATATAATTCGGATTGGTGCGATTTATATGGGGCTAATTCGACTCTACAACAGACGGCGCTTTATTGTATATTTAAAAAAAAATAATAATAAACTCTTTCAGCGTTTTTCATCTTCTTGTTTAAAGTAATGAAAAAAAAATTCACGATATGCCCTTCTAAGAACTGTATTTTTATAAGAAATCTTTTCACACAATTTACGCTCATTTCTGAATTTGTCATTTAATCTGATGGCGCTTGAGTGCAAAAAAAAAAATACTTTAAGTGAAATGAAAGTTATCCATGATATATAATTATGACGAAAACTGAAATTATTTAAAGTACCCCATTTTTGAGAAGTGAAATTGTATGGAAAAGTAAAATTTGGTTAAAAACGTTAGATTGATAATTTTTTTTATTAGAATTATTTCCCTAACCGCTGAAAGAGTTGTTTACTCAATTTGAAAACATTGTAACAGAAATGAGCAAGAGTTTGTTGCAAACCGTAAAAAAAGGACGAATGGACGGAGAAACGAATCCTTGATTACTTTACTGTTTTATTTGGCGGCCGGGTATGTTCCAGTGAACACTTTAAATATCGTTAAAAAAAAATTCAACAATTTCTTTGGTAATTGAACCGAACTCTTCCCAGCATTCGGGAGAGATGGAGGAAATAGCAATTTAAAATTCAAGTTACAATACAATACAATATAAGAAGATAACAATTAAAAATTGAAAATTTAGATTCGTTTAATTATTATTATTAATATTTAACGCACTGCTATCTTTTAAATTAACATAAATTTTGTTTAACATTTTTAACTTTTCGACGTTTATTTTAGTTTATTATATGCGAATATATTCGAATATGAAGAATAATCGAAACCCCTAGCCATACACTCGTATATATACATACTTCGAAAGCTAATTTAAACGTATTTACTGACTGAAAACAGGCAAATTATAAAATGTCGACATATCAACCATCATGGTAAGACTAAGAATTTTTAGCACCGTAAGGGGAAGGTTATATAAAAAAAAAAAACATGAATCTTAAACCGATGGGTGAATGGATCTAAGCAGCAAAAAATTGCGAAAACAAATATATATGTAAAAAATATCCGTATTCGAGATAAGGAAAGTGCCATTGCGGTATTGAAGCACGTTTTCATTATTTATAATTTTTATATACTATAGAGATATAAATGTACAGGGGGAATAATGTAGTAATGTTTCACACGGTAGCACACATTATTTGAGGATACTTACGCTCCTTCACCAGCGACTGCGGTGGTGTCCAAAGACAAGCCTCCACCACCACCGGAACCATAACCCTTGGGGCCATACTTGCGGGCGTGGCAGTTCTTGCAGAACAGCTCTCCTTCGTGTTCGGTGCAGTTGGTGGAATCGAGCAATTTGCTGCACATTCCTGCATGGGCGCGAATAAAAACACAAAATTTAACATCGCCTTGCCAAAACACGTCCCAAAAGCTGACTCGGAACTTAACTCTAACCAGATAGCAAACCCAACCCAAGCCCTGCACCTAAAATGGCTACATCCCTAATGGGGACATTAAACCGCGTACTCATCAGCGAACACGAGCGTGTAATGTGTAACGCTCGCTAATGTGGACGCCGTGTACACACTTGCCGTGCAACCAACTCTGTGTTCGCGCCAAAAATCAACACCGAGTGGATCGCCACGAACGTCGCAGAGCGCGCTCAAAGTGCTCAAAGCGCATTACACGCTCGCGTTCGCTAAATGAGTACGCGGCTTTAAAGACCCAGTAGTTACGAGGACTACAGACTTTGCAACGAGTAAACCCAGAAAGAATTCCATATTAATTTAAAAGACTAGTCCAAGTACCGAGGAAGAATTTCTCAAGGCAGATCAATGTATAGGTAAAGTGATTTCAGCATTTTGTCTCTATATCTAGCATTGTTTGTATTTACTTTTTAATGGTCCGTATTTTAAGCATATTGAAGGTAAAACGAAGGTGAAAAAAGTAGTGGGCATATTTAGGCATAGTATTCTATTGTATTCTATTGCACTCATTTAAGTGGGGATATTTTTCAGCTTTCGGCACTTGTTGGAGTCAAACAAGATTCCAGTTGGACACAAGGGAAAAGTACTCACCACACTTGAAGCACATTTTGTGGAACTTAAGTCCACCGGCCACACGTTCTTCGGCGGCATATACAGACTTGCTGCATTTGGGGCATTTGGGGTTTTCAATTGGCTTGAAAGGCATTTTTGATTTATTTATTTGGGCCTGCAACAAAACAAAAAAAAAAAAACCAAAATAAACATCGAGAGTAAACAGTATCATCGGCGGGGGGGGGGGGAAATAAAACTTTCGAATTATTCAATTGAATTTATGGAATGGGAATTGATTGAGTTGGGATCTGTCGCCAAAATTTCGCCAATGTCGCGTTTGAAAAGCGACCGTTGAAGCTTACGAGCTTTGCGTCGACTCGTACAGGCCGTTGCGGTGAAAGCCAATAAACAAGCTTTGATAGTTATTGTAATGGAATATTATTTGACCGTGTATTTATAGCCTAGGCGGGCTAGGCTATTCGTGTCCGAGCCGTATTTGGGCCGCCTATAAAGTTACACGATCCCGCCCACGCTTCAGCCTACCCCCCCCCCCCCTTTTAATCCCCACTTTTCCGCTTCCGTACACAATCCCATCTGTGATATCGAAAATAAATAATAAAACGAAAAGGATTCATTTCGACGGTGATAACGGTGTGCTGGTTATTTTTTTTTTTTTTAAATTTAAACTACGGTCAAAAGTGTCGAAAGTGAAAAAAGCGCGGTCGCCAAGTGTTTCGGTCTCGAATTTTCCCAAGCTTTGCCTTGCGTCATTTTCACCGTGCTCTACATTTATTTATAGCCTAGCGACACGTTAAATTATGCAACGCGCTCGTCGATGTCAACTGAATCAACACCATTTTTCACAACAATTGAATTTGAACAAACAAACCGGCGGCTGCGCAGCCGCACGCGGCTCTTTGTATGAAAATCCGCGGCTCTCGCCCCCATCCGACGCTTTGCGCGAAACACAAAACGTCCACGCATAATTTACACAATCAATAACTACCATAACTCAATAAGAACAGCGTAATACTTTTCGGCAATAAACTGTCTAACGTTGAAGACAAATGAGTAACATTTAATTTTATATTCAAAAAATGACATGTTGCCAATTTTGCACGGTTTTCCCCAGTCGAAAGTATGCCAAAAAATTTTATGATCTATTCGATTGTCTCTAATGAAAGGTAATCTACTATCACTTCCGGTCTTTTTAGTAATGGTATCATTCGATTTGATCACTTAAAAATGTATCCCAAGCTCGCTAAAGCCACAGACTATCGGTTGAATTTTTAAAGGGGGGGGGGGGGGTTGTGATGCGTCCCAATCAAATAAATCACTGTTGTTTTAGTTTGTTATTCGAGGTAAATTTAGAGCACTGATTTCACACCGAATGAACAGTTGAGCAGTTAGAAGTAGTGGATGGTAGTAGTGGTAGTAGGTGTGGGTCACACGTTAACGCTGCACAAACTGAATGCACAGAGAGACACGGGGATTCACTGGCGTTCGATTTTACACTGCTTTTTAGTGGGGGGGGGGTTGGGTGTGGTATATTATGGTCTAGGTATATTATGTCTGATGTGGACCTGGTCGTTTGTCGGTAGTTGCACTAGCTGACTGGTGCTGGCGCTTTCGAATGCAGCGCGCTTTCGAGTGTGAGAGCCGGCCGGCGAGAGCTGCTAGTCATGGAGTTTGCTGCACACGGCCCGTGGACCAAAAGCTCGTTCATGGAGGGGAGATACGCCCCTGCACCTGTCGTTTGGTCCCCTTGGCCCCCCTCTGGCCCCCTCTGGCCCCCTCGTGAAACGATGCCACCTTCCATCTCTTCCAGAAGCTTTCAGCGGGATGCTTCCGCCATTGAAGCCGGGAGCATTGAAGAAGGCAGGCCATAAAGCAATAAAGCCATTAAAGCCATTAAATAGGTCACGAAGAGGACCTCATAGCAGAGTCATGCAAAGCATGGGGGCCCTTGCTTGACAGGAGCCCCCCCCCCCCCCCCCCCCCCCAAATTTCTATACACTCAAAATATAGCAAATGTACCATTGCCCAACTTAAAAATATCGAAAGTAATAAAAATGACGAGTTACACGCTCGTACATACATACATAACATATGAACGAGCCACTTTTTTCGGGATAGGAGGAGAGAGGTCCTCTCTTGTCGATTTGATAAACATCGTCAAAAATGGTAATTATTTCAGATGAAACTAAAAAAATATAGGACAATAAATAATACACATGTTACCATCATATTTTAATGTAAATTTATTGTGAGAGGAATGGATGTGTGTGAATACAATTTGAGGAATAAAAATGTTAGAGTAAATAGAAATAGGAGAAGCATCTTGCAGCAGCTTATTTTGGAATATACATAATAGACTGTCGGATGGAGTTAGAAGTTCAAAACTATTGATAAATTCCTGGCAGTCTTAAAAAAAAAAAACATCTCTGTATAGGTGCTTAGTTAAGGATTATGTAATTGGCTTTAGCTACTGTATTATATAAATGAATAGAATAAAGGGCAATTTATTGTGAGAGGAATGGATGTGTGTGAATACAATTTGAGGAATAAAAATGATTTAATTATAAAAAAAAATGTTAGAGTAAATAGAAATAGTAGAAGCATCTTGTGCAACTTGCACAAGATGCAAGCATCTTGCAGCAGCTTGTTTTGGAATATACATATACATAATAGATGGAATTAGAAGTATTCAAAACTATTGATAAATTCCTGGCAGTCTTAAAAAAACAACATCTCTGTATCGGTGCTTAGTTAAGGATTATGTAATTGGCTTTAGCTACAGTATTATATAAATGAATAGAATAAAGGGCGTTGATTTTTGGGGATTTTTAAGTGTTGGGACAAAGCACAGAGCAGAACCTCTTACCTCTCGAGGCTTCGTCTACGATGTGGATGTTGTATGTAGATTAGTGTGATTAGGTTCTAGCAGAGAGGAGAGGGGCTAGCGGTACCTTTTGGCACCAACCTCTCGTGTTTACGTGGAGGCCTCGTTTTGAACCAGTGCCAAAACAAATTCGATTTTTTTATAGCTGAAACATGTCAACAATTTCTAAAGGTTTTCGTGAAAGATTAATTTCCGTTAATTAAAAAAAGACTATTAAGGAATGGGGCCTCAAAAGTATTTCCCATCCTTTGAGACAGCGGTCGCCAACCGGTGGTCCGCGAGAGAATTTTGGTGGTCCGCATTTTTCATAATCATCATCATCCACTGCTGGATGAAGGCCTCCCCAATCCTTTTCCTTTCCTGTCTGTCTTGAGCACTGTACATCCACTAGATTCCACCCATTCTTCTCAATTCATCAGCCCATCTTCCACTCGGTCTACCTTGCTTTCTTTCACATCCTCTCGGATACCATTCCAGTATTTCTCGCGTCCATCTGCTATCCATTCTTCTCTCTACACGCTATATCTAACACTTGGGTCATACTTCTTACCCATGTATTCCTCTTGCGATCTATTTTTGTTATACCAAGCATACATCTTTCAATGCTTCTCTGTGTGTACTGCATCTTACGTAGCATTCTTGAATTTAGCATCCAAGTTTCACATCCATACTGGCAGTTTTCATAATGAATATTTAATGTATCGTTAATTTTTTTATAATTTTTCTATCACTATAAGGTGATATCCAACTCTTTGCAAACAACTTGGATTGCAAATACAAGTGTATCATGTCATATTTAGAATGTTATTTTTATGAAAAAAATCATGGTAGTGGTCCGCGGGATTCGAGATTTTGAGTTTAGTGCTCCGTGAGGTCCGAAAGGTTGGCGACCGCTGCTCTTAAGAGGCCCTACATGTGAAGGATTTTTGTCATTGTTTAGCAGCTAGCTACTAGTTGGAAGCAACATTTGAGGCAAAAGTGAACACACCTTTGTAATTTATTGTAATGGAACATTTTCCTATTTTTAATTTAAAAAAAATTAAGAGTTTCCAGTTGTTACTTTATCCTAATCGGATAAAGTATTGTGATTTGTCAATTTCGCAGAAAGTTCGAGACGATTCCGCATTATTTTTATTCTCAACCGTCATAAAATGGTGGAAGGTGCCCAAATTTAATTTTGTCCCTGTCTTTTTACCGGTTGATATAATCTTACCACTTTCTCATTTATAATATAAGCGGTGGTCATATTTTGGCACTAGCGAGAGTCAATAAAAATTTAATTAGCAAAAAATAACGCAAATCTCTTTCGTTTAAAATTGTATCATTGAATCAATTGAAGATTTTGGGTTTGATAGTTTAAAACAAATAAAGCGAGACAATACCGTGTTTTTTACTTTTAAAATTCCTTCATGGCACTAGTCAAATTATAAGTTCGCAGAGCTTATGTACGTCTCGTGGCAAATGACTTCTCCCGTCATGTTTATTAAGATG